>QCXZ01000041.1:14943660-15410950 GCA_025024175.1 Rhyzopertha dominica | reverse complement strand
CCAGGCAAACAGCGCCCGTCAACGATTCATTGCAAACCATCCCAAGGGGTAGAAACCGCCCTCTCGAACACTAAAAAAAATATATCTCGGTTAGCCCCCATAGTAACTCTTTGATATTTGCACACGATGTTGCCATACCACCAGCCAAACAGCCCCGTACACGATTCATTGCAAACCATCCCAAGGGGTAAAACGCCCTCTCGAACACTAAAAAATCATATCTCGGTTAGCCCCCATAGTAACTTTATATTTGCACACGATGTTGCCATACACCAGGCAAACAGCGCCCGTACAACGATTCATTGCAAACCATCCCAAGGGGTAGAAACCGCCCTCTCGAACACTAAAAAATTCATATCTCGTTAGCCCCATAGTAACTCTTTGATATTTGCACACGATGTTACCCATACCGCCAGCCAAAACAGCGCCCGTACAACGATTCATTGCAAACCATCCCAAGGGTAGAAACCGCCCTCTCGAACACTAAAAAATCATATCTCGGTTAGCCCCATAGTAACTCTTTGATATTTGCACACGATGTTACCCATACCCAGCAAACAGCCCGTACAACGATTCATTGCAAACCATCCCAAGGGGTAGAAACCGCCCTCTCGAACACTAAAAAATTCATATCTCGGTTAGCCCCCATAGTAACTCTTGATATTTGCACACGATGTTGCCATACCGCCAGCCAAACAGCGCCCGTACAACGATTCATTGCAAACCATCCAAGGGGTAGAAACCGCCCTCTCGAACACTAAAAAAAATCATATCTCGGTTAGCCCCCATAGTAACTCTTTGATATTTGCACACGATGTTGCCCATACCACCGAGGCAAACAGCGCCCGTACAACGATTCATTGCAAACCATCCAAGGGGTAGAAACCGCCCTCTCGACACTAAAAATCATATCTCGGTTAGCCCCCATAGTAACTCTTGATATTTGCACACGATGTTGCCATACGCCGGCCAACAGCGCCCGTACAACGATTCATTGCAAACCATCCCAAGGGGTAGAAAACCGCCCTCTCGAACACTAAAAAATCATATCTCGGTTAGCCCCCATAGTAACTCTTTGATATTTGCACACGATGTTGCCCATACCACAGGCAAACAGCGCCGTACAACGATTCATTGCAAACCATCCCAAGGGGTAGAAACCGCCCTCTCGAACACTAAAAAAATCATATCTCGGTTAGCCCCCATAGTAACTCTTTGATATTTGCACACGATGTTGCCCATACCACCAGGCAAACAGCGCCCGTACAACGATTCATTGCAAACCATCCCAAGGGGTAGAAACCCGCCCTCTCGAACACTAAAAAAATTCATATCTCGGTTAGCCCCCATAGTAACTCTTTGATATTTGCACACGATGTTGCCCATACCACCAGGCAAACAGCGCCCGTACAACGATTCATTGCAAACCATCCAAGGGGTAGAAACCGCCCTCTCGAACACTAAAAAATCATATCTCGGTTAGCCCCCATAGTAACTCTTTGATATTTGCACACGATGTTGCCCATACCACCAGGCAAACAGCGCCCGTACAACGATTCATTGCAAACCATCCCAAGGGGTAGAAACCGCCCTCTCGAACACTAAAAAATCATATCTCGGTTAGCCCCCATAGTAACTCTTTGATATTTGCACACGATGTTGCCCATACCACCAGGCAAACAGCGCCCGTACAACGATTCATTGCAAACCATCCCAAGGGGTAGAAACCGCCCTCTCGAACACTAAAAAATTCATATCTCGGTTAGCCCCCATAGTAACTCTTTGATATTTGCACACGATGTTGCCCATACCACCAGGCAAACAGCGCCCGTACAACGATTCATTGCAAACCATCCCAAGGGGTAGAAACCGCCCTCTCGAACACTAAAAAATCATATCTCGGTTAGCCCCCATAGTAACTCTTTGATATTTGCACACGATGTTGACCATACCACCAGGCAAACAGCGCCCGTACAACGATTCATTGCAAACCATCCCAAGGGGTAGAAACCGCCCTCTCGAACACTAAAAAATTCATATCTCGGTTAGCCCCCATAGTAACTCTTTGATATTTGCACACGATGTTACCCATGCCGCCAGCCAAACAGCGCCCGTACAACGATTCATTGCAAACCATCCCAAGGGGTAGAAACCGCCCTCTCGAACACTAAAAAATCATATCTCGGTTAGCCCCCATAGTAACTCTTTGATATTTGCACACGATGTTACCCATACCGCCAGCCAAACAGCGCCCGTACAACGATTCATTGCAAACCATCCCAAGGGGTAGAAACCGCCTTCTCGAACACTACAAAAATCATATCTCGGTTAGCCCCCATAGTAACTCTTTGATATTTGCACACGATGTTACCCATACCGCCAGCCAAACAGCGCCCGTACAACGATTCATTGCAAACCATCCCAAGGGGTAGAAACCGCCCTCTCGAACACTGAAAAAATTATATCTCGGTTAGCCCCCATAGTAACTCTTTGATATTTGCACACGATGTTACCCATACCGCCAGCCAAACAGCGCCCGTACAACGATTCATTGCAAACCATCCCAAGGGGTAGAAACCGCCCTCTCGAACACTAAAAAAATCATATCTCGGTTAGCCCCCATAGTAACTCTTTGATATTTGCACACGATGTTACCCATACGCGCCAGCCAAACAGCGCCCGTACAACGATTCATTGCAAACCATCCCAAGGGGTAGAAACCGCCCTCTCGAACACTAAAAAAATCATATCTCGGTTAGCCCACATTAGTAACTCTTTGATATTCGCACACAATGTTGCTTTATACCGATAGGCAAACAGCGCCCATACAACGATTCATTGCAAAACCACACGAAGGGGTAGAAACCGCTCTCTCGAGCACTAAAAAATTCATATCTCGGTTAGCCCCCATAGTGACTCGTTGATATTCGCACACAATGTTGTCCATACCGCCAGGCAAACAGCGCCCATACAAAGAGTCATTGCAAGCCATCCCAAGGGGTAGAAACCGCCCTCTCGAGCACTAAAAAATTCATATCTCGGTTAGCCCCATAGTAACTCTCTGATATTTGCACACGATGTTGCCCATACGAGACACGAGATATGAATTTTTTAGTGTTCGAGAGGGCGGTTTCTACCCCTTGGGATTGTTTGCAATGAATCGTTGTACGGGCGCTGTTTGCCTGGTGGTATGGGCAACATCGTGTGCAAATATCAAAGAGTTACTATGGGGGCTAACCGAGATATGATTTTTTAGTGTTCGAGAGGGCGGTTTCTACCCCTTGGGATGGTTTGCAATGAATCGTTGTACGGGCGCTGTTTGGCTAGCGGTATGGGTAACATCGTGTGCAAATATCAAAGAGTTACTATGGGGGCTAACCGAGATATGAATTTTTTAGTGTTCGAGAGGGCGGTTTCTACCCCTTGGGATGGTTTGCAATGAATCGTTGTACGGGCGCTGTTTGGCTCGCGGTATGGGTAACATCGTGTGCAAATATCAAAGAGTTACTATGGGGGCTAACCGAGATATGAATTTTTTAGTGTTCGAGAGGGCGGTTTCTACCCCTTGGGATGGTTTGCAATGAATCGTTGTACGGGCGCTGTTTGGCTGGCGGTATGGGCAACATCGTGTGCAAATATCAAAGAGTTACTATGGGGGCTAACCGAGATATGAATTTTTTAGTGTTCGAGAGGGCGGTTTCTACCCCTTGGGATGGTTTGCAATGAATCGTTGTACGGGCGCTGTTTGGCTGGCGGTATGGGCAACATCGTGTGCAAATATCAAAGAGTTACTATGGGGGCTAACCGAGATATGAATTTTTAGTGTTCGAGAGGGCGGTTTCTACCCCTTGGGATTGTTTGCAATGAATCGTTGTACGGGCGCTGTTTGCCTGGTGGTATGGGCAACATCGTGTGCAAATATCAAAGAGTTACTATGGGGGCTAACCGAGATATGATTTTTTAGTGTTCGAGAGGGCGGTTTCTACCCCTTGGGATGGTTTGCAATGAATCGTTGTACGGGCGCTGTTTGACTGGCGGTATGGGCAACATCGTGTGCAAATATCAAAGAGTTACTATGGGGGCTAACCGAGATATGAATTTTTTAGTGTTCGAGAGGGCGGTTTCTACCCCTTGGGATGTTTGCAATGAATCGTTGTACGGGCGCTGTTTGCCTGGTGGTATGGGTAACATCGTGTGCAAATATCAAAGAGTTACTATGGGGGCTAACCGAGATATGAATTTTTTAGTGTTCGAGAGGGCGGTTTCTACCCCTTGGGATGGTTTGCAATGAATCGTTGTACGGGCGCTGTTTGGCTGGCGGTATGGGCAACATCGTGTGCAAATATCAAAGAGTTACTATGGGGGCTAACCGAGATATGAATTTTTTAGTGTTCGAGAGGGCGGTTTCTACCCCTTGGGATGGTTTGCAATGAATCGTTGTACGGGCGCTGTTTGCCTGGTGGTATGGGCAACATCGTGTGCAAATATCAAAGAGTTACTATGGGGGCTAACCGAGATATGATTTTTTTAGTGTTCGAGAGGGCGGTTTCTACCCCTTGGGATGGTTTGCAATGAATCGTTGTACGGGCGCTGTTTGCCTGGTGGTATGGGCAACATCGTGTGCAAATATCAAAGAGTTACTATGGGGGCTAACCGAGGTATGATTTTTTAGTGTTCGAGAGGGCGGTTTCTACCCCTTGGGATGGTTTGCAATGAATCGTTGTACGGGCGCTGTTTGGCTGGCGGTATGGGCAACATCGTGTGCAAATATCAAAGAGTTACTATGGGGGCTAACCGAGATATGATTTTTTTAGTGTTCGAGAGGGCGGTTTCTACCCCTTGGGATGGTTTGCAATGAATCGTTGTACGGGCGCTGTTTGCCTATCGGTATAAGCAACATCGTGTGCAAATATCAAAGAGTTACTATGGGGGCTAACCGAGATATGATTTTTTAGTGTTCGAGAGGGCGGTTTCTACCCCTTGGGATGGTTTGCAATGAATCGTTGTACGGGCGCTGTTTGGCTCGCGGTATGAGTAACATCGTGTGCAAATATCAAAGAGTTACTATAGAGGCTAACCGAGATATGAATTTTTTAGTGTTCGAGAGGGCGGTTTCTACCCCTTGGGATGGTTTGCAATGAATCGTTGTACGGGCGCTGTTTKGCTGGCGGTATGGGTAACATCGTGTGCAAATATCAAAGAGTTACTATGGGGGCTAACCGAGATATGAATTTTTTAGTGTTCGAGAGGGCGGTTTCTACCCCTTGGGATKGTTTGCAATGAATCGTTGTACGGGCGCTGTTTGCCTGGTGGTATGGGCAACATCGTGTGCAAATATCAAAGAGTTACTATGGGGGCTAACCGAGATATGATTTTTTAGTGTTCGAGAGGGCGGTTTCTACCCCTTGGGATGGTTTGCAATGAATCGTTGTACGGGCGCTGTTTGGCTGGCGGTATGGGTAACATCGTGTGCAAATATCAAAGAGTTACTATGGGGGTTAACCGAGATATGATTTTTTTAGTGTTCGAGAGGGCGGTTTCTACCCCTTGGGATGGTTTGCAATKAATCGTTGTACGGGCGCTGTTTGGCTSGCGGTATGGGTAACATCGTGTGCAAATATCAAAGAGTTACTATGGGGGCTAACCGAGATATGAATTTTTTAGTGTTCGAGAGGGCGGTTTCTACCCCTTGGGATGGTTTGCAATGAATCGTTGTACGGGCGCTGTTTGGCTGGCGGTATGGGCAACATCGTGTGCAAATATCAAAGAGTTACTATGGGGGCTAACCGAGATATGAATTTTTTAGTGTTCGAGAGGGCGGTTTCTACCCCTTGGGATTGGTTTGCAATGAATCGTTGTACGGGCGCTGTTTGCCTGGTGGTATGGGCAACATCGTGTGCAAATATCAAAGAGTTACTATGGGGGCTAACCGAGATATGATTTTTTTAGTGTTCGAGAGGGCGGTTTCTACCCCTTGGGATGGTTTGCAATGAATCGTAGTACGGGCGCCGTTTGCCTGGTGGTATGGGCAACATCGTGTGCAAATATCAAAGAGTCACTATGGGGGCTAACCGAGATATGATTTTTTTAGTGTTCGAGAGGGCGGTTTCTACCCCTTGGGATGGTTTGCAATGAATCGTTGTACGGGCGCTGTTTGGCTAGCGGTATGGGTAACATCGTGTGCAAATATCAAAGAGTTACTATGGGGGCTAACCGAGATATGAATTTTTTTAGTGTTCGAGAGGGCGGTTTCTACCCCTTGGGATGGTTTGCAATGAATCGTTGTACGGGCGCTGTTTGCCTGGTGGTATGGGCAACATCGTGTGCAAATATCAAAGAGTTACTATGGGGGCTAACCGAGATATGATTTTTGTAGTGTTCGAGAGGGCGGTTTCTACTCCTTGGGATGGTTTTGCAATGAATCGTTGTACGGGCGCTGTTTGGCTAGCGGTATGGGTAACATCGTGTGCAAATATCAAAGAGTTACTATGGGGGCTAACCGAGATATGAATTTTTTAGTGTTCGAAAGGGCGGTTTCTACCCCTTGGGATGGTTTGCAATGAATCGTTGTACGGGCGCTGTTTGGCTGGCGGTATGGGCAACATCGTGTGCAAATATCAAAGGGTTACTATGGGGGCTAACCGAGATATGAATTTTTTAGTGTTCGAGAGGGCGGTTTCTACCCCTTGGGATTGTTTGCAATGAATCGTTGTACGGGCGCTGTTTGCCTGGTGGTATGGGCAACATCGTGTGCAAATATCAAAGAGTTACTATGGGGGCTAACCGAGATATGATTTTATTAGTGTTCGAGAGGGCGGTTTCTACCCCTTGGGATGGTTTGCAATGAATCGTTGTACGGGCGCTGTTTGCCTATCGGTATAAGCAACATCGTGTGCAAATATCAAAGAGTTACTATGGGGGCTAACCGAGATATGATTTTTTTAGTGTTCGAGAGGGCGGTTTCTACCCCTTGGGATGGTTTGCAATGAATCGCTGTACGGGCGCTGTTTGGCTAGCGGTATGGGTAACATCGTGTGCAAATATCAAAGAGTTACTATGGGGGCTAACCGAGATATGAATTTTTTAGTGTTCGAGAGGGCGGTTTCTACCCCTTGGGATGGTTTGCAATGAATCGTTGTACGGGCGCTGTTTGGCTGGCGGTATGGGCAACATCGTGTGCAAATATCAAAGAGTTACTATGGGGGCTAACCGAGATATGAATTTTTTAGTGTTCGAGAGGGCGGTTTCTACCCCTTGGGATTGTTTGCAATGAATCGTTGTACGGGCGCTGTTTGCCTGGTGGTATGGGCAACATCGTGTGCAAATATCAAAGAGTTACTATGGGGGCTAACCGAGATATGATTTTATTAGTGTTCGAGAGGGCGGTTTCTACCCCTTGGGATGGTTTGCAGTGAATCGTTGTACGGGCGCTGTTTGCCTATCGGTATAAGCAACATCGTGTGCAAATATCAAAGAGTTACTATGGGGGCTAACCGAGATATGATTTTTTTAGTGTTCGAGAGGGCGGTTTCTACCCCTTGGGATGGTTTGCAATGAATCGTTGTACGGGCGCTGTTTGGCTGGCGGTATGGGTAACATTGTGTGCAAATATCAAAGAGTTACTATGGGGGCTAACCGAGATATGATTTTTTTAGTGTTCGAGAGGGCGGTTTCTACCCCTTGGGATGGTTTGCAATGAATCGTTGTACGGGCGCTGTTTGGCTGGCGGTATGGGTAACATCGTGTGCAAATATCAAAGAGTKACTATGGGGGCTAACCGAGATATGATTGTTTTAGTGTTCGAGAGGGCGGTTTCTACCCCTTGGGATGGTTTGCAATGAATMGTTGTACGGGCGMTGTTTGCCTGGTGGTATGGGCAACATCGTGTGCAAATATCAAAGAGTTACTATGGGGGCTAACCGAGATATGATTTTATTAGTGTTCGAGAGGGCGGTTTCTACCCCTTGGGATGGTTTGCAATGAATCGTTGTACGGGCGCTGTTTGGCTAGCGGTATGGGTAACATCGTGTGCAAATATCAAAGAGTTACTATAGGGGCTAACCGAGATATGAATTTTTTAGTGCTCGAGAGGGCGGTTTCTACCCCTTGGGATGGTTTGCAATGAATCGTTGTACGGGCGCTGTTTGGCTGGCGGTATGGGCAACATCGTGTGCAAATATCAAAGAGTTACTATGGGGGCTAACCGAGATATGAATTTTTTAGTGTTCGAGAGGGCGGTTTCTACCCCTTGGGATTGTTTGCAATGAATCGTTGTACGGGCGCTGTTTGCCTGGTGGTATGGGCAACATCGTGTGCAAATATCAAAGAGTTACTATGGGGGCTAACCGAGGTATGATTTTATTAGTGTTCGAGAGGGCGGTTTCTACCCCTTGGGATGGTTTGCAATGAATCGTTGTACGGGCGCTGTTTGGCTAGCGGTATGGGTAACATCGTGTGCAAATATCAAAGAGTTACTATGGGGGCTAACCGAGATATGAATTTTTTAGTGTTCGAGAGGGCGGTTTCTACCCCTTGGGATTGTTTGCAATGAATCGTTGTACGGGCGCTGTTAGCCTGGTGGTATGGGCAACATCGTGTGCAAATATCAAAGAGTTACTATGGGGGCTAACCGAGATATGATTTTTTTAGTGTTCGAGAGGGCGGTTTCTACCCCTTGGGATGGTTTGCAATGAATCGTTGTACGGGCGCTGTTTGCCTATCGGTATAAGCAACATTATGTGCGAATATAAAAGGGTTACTATGGGGGCTAACCGAGATATGAATATTTTAGTGTTCTAAAGGGCGGTTTCTACCCCTTGGGATGGTTTGCAATGAATCGTTGTACGGGCGCTGTTTGCCTATCGGTATAAGCAACATCGTGTGCAAATATCAAAGAGTTACTATGGGGGCTAACCGAGATATGATTTTTTTAGTGTTCGAGAGGGCGGTTTCTACCCCTTGGGATGGTTTGCAATGAATCGTTGTACGGGCGCTGTTTGGCTAGCGGTATGGGTAACATCGTGTGCAAATATCAAAGAGTTACTATGGGGGCTAACCGAGATATGAATTTTTTAGTGTTCGAGAGGGCGGTTTCTACCCCTTGGGATGGTTTGCAATGAATCGTTGTACGGGCGCTGTTTGGCTGGCGGTATGGGCAACATCGTGTGCAAATATCAAAGAGTTACTATGGGGGCTAACCGAGATATGAATTTTTTAGTGTTCGAGAGGGCGGTTTCTACCCCTTGGGATTGTTTGCAATGAATCGTTGTACGGGCGCTGTTTGCCTGGTGGTATGGGCAACATCGTGTGCAAATATCAAAGAGTTACTATGGGGGCTAACCGAGATATGATTTTTTTAGTGTTTGAGAGGGCGGTTTCTACCCCTTGGGATGGTTTGCAATGAATCGTTGTACGGGCGCTGTTTGCCTATCGGTATAAGCAACATTATGTGCGAATATAAAAGGGTTACTATGGGGGCTAACCGAGATATGAATATTTTAGTGTTCTAAAGGGCGGTTTCTACCCCTTGGGATGGTTTGCAATGAATCGTTGTATGGGCGCTGTTTGGCTGGCGGTATGGGTAACATCGTGTGCAAATATCAAAGAGTTACTATGGGGGCTAACCGAGATATGAATTTTTTAGTGCTCGAGAGGGCGGTTTTTACCCCTTGGGATGGTTCGCAATGTAYCGTTGTACGGGCGCTGTTATAAAAATTTATTTTAGAATGTGCTATTTCCTGGTGACTAGGTAGAAGCTAATTACCTATATGAATGAACGGCCATCTACAAWGTTTGTTAGCTCTATAGTATTCGGGTGTTTCCGTAAAAATTGGCTGCTGGAACTGGCCGCTGTTTTCACACGGGTCACTTGTTCTCGTTAGATAGCCTATTTCTGTTGGCTGTAATGAAGTAATAAATATATATGAAGCTTGGTCCAGATTTGCTTTTTAACATTAAATGACCAGTGAATCTTTAGCTGTAATAATAGTAACGTTTATTTTCCAACAAATATCACTTCATTTAATATACAGGGTGATTCAGGAGGAAGTGACAATATTTTGGGAACGATTCTGAACAAAAAACTCATCGATTTATACCCTAAAGCGCTCCGTTTCAGAGTTTCAGAAGTTGTAATTAAAGAACCACTTTCTCTGACATATGTCAGTAATCTAGAAATTTCAAATTTGAAATTCCGAAAATCATCTTAGCTATAGAACACATTTTTATTTTCTTATATTCAGTGAGGGGTAGAAAACTGAAGAGTAGTTGCCCTTCTTTCCTCAATAACTTTTCATCCCTTAGGGGTATTACAATTCTGACCTAAATTTGAAATCTATCATTCTTCTTGCGCAAAAAAGCTACTTTTTTGGTATATTGATAAGATTAAGATGCCTAGTGTGTTTTGTTTACACACGCTGAATATGCCGATATGGTATTTGTGTATATTTTTTATCAACGGAGTGTATCAGCTGCTTCTAAAGAATATGAAAAACGTTTTCCGAGCCGTACCATTATAAATTAGATTAGAACATTGCCAGAAAAAGCAACTATAAAAATGATCATACAATAGATAAATTGAAAAAAAAAAGAAAAATATTAAGAACATAAGCTTACATTATTATTAATTTCTTTCATATTGGTGATTACAGTAGTACATTTTTGGGTATCAGAACTTTGGTATAAACCTAGTAAACCATTTTATTACTTTACTGATAACTCTATCCAGATGATGTTTAAAAGTCATCCTGGTAGCTCAGATATTTAACCCCATTTTTTAGTAGTATATCCTGTCCTCTGCGTTTCAGTTCCTTCAGGTGTTGACTGTTTCTTCTTCTTGTGAATGCTACCACTGATGTTTTTGTAGGATTGACTATTAGTCCTTCCCTTGTATACCACATCTGTGCGGTTTTTAGATTAAACATCTTAAAATATATATACAGGATGTTTCACGAATGATAATGACCCTGACGAAATTAAAAATGCAACCCAAAATACATTTGCAGAGGTAACATTGATAATCGTTCATGGTCTTAAAAAAATATAAAACGTAGACAGCTGTATAAATTCGTAAATTTTGACATAAACTCAATCATTTGCTTTAAGTAAATTCGGTATTGTAAAACAAATTTAATTTTTGAAAAATGTTTATTCAATAACATTAATGTAACAAATGCTCAAAATGTCGCCCTCCGCTGTTTTCACAAGCTTGGATTCGTGCTCAAAACAATCTTTTAACGTGCATTAACATTTCTGGAGTGATGAATCTACATGCATCACGTATTTTATTTTCTAAATGTTCTACACTTTCAATTGGTGTTTGGTATACTTGTCTTTTACCATTCCCCACAGAAAAAATCTAATCTATCCATCGGTTAGGCATCTTGTTGAAACCATAGATCTTGTCTTATTTGTAAATTTACATTCTGGAGAAGTACCGGTAAAATTTTTCTTAAAAAATTTAGTTAAGTATTGTCGTTTAAACTGTCGCGAAAAAATAAGACCCAACAATTTGATTCCCCAATACTCCACACCAGACATTCGTGGAGTAGAAACTCAATACCAACAGAAGGCTGGATGTATAAATTAACAAATGTTATGTGTTCAATCACTTTCGGGTGTGGGTGACGAAATATCTAGTTTTTAGGAAGTTAAGACATCAGTTACAGCTATTAGTACGTACACCACCTCCTTTACGATGAGATCTGCACATTAGAATACAACAAAATTAGGCGGAAAAAGTTTGCTAGACAACACGCAACTGTCAAGCAAAGTCTCAGCTGGAATAATAATACCTACAACGGCAGTACAGCAGTTATTGAAGATTCGTTTTGTTTTTGTGTTTTAACCACGAACATTTTGATATAATACCTTAATTATATTTTGTTGTAATATAAAGTTAAAATTAATGTTATGTTGAAAATTTAGATGTCTTTTATAACAATCTTAGGTAGTCAATTACATTACTCTAACGGGAGAAATGTGGGTACCTGGATTTTTTTTTACAAAATTATTTTTATCTATGATTTACCAAAATTTTTGATAATATTACATTAAGGTGTCAAAAAAGAAGGAGTTCGTCTACACTAGTTGTTTTATATGAAATCTTCCTGGATCCAAATTAAACAAAAAAGAAATACTTTAAAATGAGTCGAAGCGTCAAAACCTCGGGTGTTTGTTGTCATTGGGCCACTCGGTATATGAAAAGATTTTATTAAATAACTGTAATAATGAAAGGATTCTTTGTCGTTTGAGGTCCTTGTAGAAAATATCGATAGAGAACTCATACATAGATCCTTTCCAATTACATTCTATAATCACTACTTCAGAACAACATAAATTTATGTACATATAGGTAGCACGTAGTAATAAAAAATGTCACCTTCGACAAATTTATATATTATAATTAATATGATTATTAGTTATTAAACTGTTCTCGCTCTAAGAAAAATACGATTTTTAATTTTAATAATGTTTTTAATAATTTTTTCCATTCCATCCAGATTAGTTAAGTGGGATATAGAATAAAGAAATAAAAAGGCAATCTCTGTTGGTGGTTTTAGACACTTCCATATTATTTGCAGTCAAATAACAATGGATATGTCTTGTCTCAACAACTTGCTTGACTGTCCTAATTACTTGTTATAACACCTACAAGACCTTTTTACAACATCGATGTATGGAATCGAATTTGTTAAAAGTTTTTGTAATGTGATTGTGTTTTGTCATAGCAATGAACATCGAATATTAATTTTTAATGGTGAATCTGGCCATTAAAAATATTTATACGTATATCTTATTCTACAGGCGATAAATTCTATTCAATCGAATATTAATTGTTTAGTTTTGTTTTCTTTTTTAAAGAAGCTGTTGTCAACATTGCATTTTCCGTGAATATGCATATCACTTTCTTTATTTGTGTACCCAAGTCTGAATTATGTTAATTTTACATTTTCTAGAGTACTGTATAATGTAGTTACTTATTTTAGACGAAGATGAATACTAAGATTTCTTGAGATTAATAAAATTATAGGAGTATACGAATATAATAGTAGTCGTAGGCATAGTTATAAATACGTTTCTACTTCCTCCACTGAGATCTATTGGAGCATCTATTCATACCGCGCTATATAAAACCGCGGACTACAAAGCCTTTGCTTTGCTTAGTCACAAATATCATCCACGTGAGTTTCGGCTTGCTGTGTTTGAAAGGTATACCTAAAATATCGAATATCCAATGAAGCTTTTACCTTTGTACGTTTCTTCCTGTCTTTTTCTCACATTGTTCATCAAACCCTTGTTTCTTTGAGTGTAGAGTTTCGTAGCCATTCTAGTATACTTTTGTTTAGTATTCAATAGCACCGGCCAAATTTTAGTTTGTTAGTACGCTTTGGAAAATGCAGAACCGATTTGATGGTTAATATACTACTCGATTTCAACTTTGCATTTATACTCTTACGCTGCCCTTCTATAGATAATATTAAATAAAACAAAACATGCTGCTGTTTGAGTGAATTTTAAAAACAAAATATTTCTTAGGCTTTTACAGCGATCGCCTTATTTTAGGATACTGTACTTAGTAGGTATTAAGAATGTTCCAACAAACCACAATAATAATGCATTAAAACCAAGAAAATACAATTGGAGAGAACAGCTAAATGAATTATTTCTGGAGCAAAATAACCAAGTTTGGGGTTTATAATCTGTGCGTTTGACTGTAAAATTTCTTATTGATTTTGATGAAGAGGGAGAGAACCTTACATTGTCCAATAATCGGTAACATAACCTCCAGCTAGTGAATACAGAGTATACAAAGTGCAATTTTTCAAATTGGCTAAGTGAGCAAAGGCCAAAACTGAAAGATTGATTGATTGATAGTATATGATCCAAGTTAGCAAAAGAATACTTTATTTTTTTTAAAGTTGAAAAAATAAATTGCATTGTGATTTTAGACAAAAATTATTTAACTTTTTATATAACGGAGATTTCAAAATGGTTGAGAATGATAACACAGTTAAATTTAATAAAAAATTAAAAGAACTTTGAGACAAGTTTGAACTAATTTTAAATGACTTCAATTGTTTTAAATCACAATCTCTTTCTATGAAAGCAATGCTTCCAATACTCTATGGATTATCTAAAATAACATAACATAAAGATGGTTGCCCCATTAGACCTTTTGTTTGTTACATAAATTCTCCATGTTATAAATTAGCAAAATGGTTAAATTTAGTCCTACGTGAAGTCTTAAATTTTGACAATTCTTGCTATACTCTATACTTGACAGATAAATTTAAAATTTTTAAAATACTAACTGATCCTTTCCTTGCTTCCTTTGACGTGAACAATTTATTTCCAGTGATTGCTCTACAAGACTGTTTAAATATTTTAAGTAACCTACTACTTCAAAATTCTAACTTATCATTATTACATATAAATAATTTAGTGTCGTTAACAAAATTTGCATTAGATCAGAATTTTTTTTATTTTAATAACATATATTTTATACAAAGGTCAGGTTTAGCTATAGCTTCTACCCTTAGTCCAGTTTTAGCGGAATTCTTCATGAATAATTTAAAAAAAGAAATATTCATAACTGTATTCTCACGTCATATAATTTTTTTACCGTTATGTAGATGATGTTTTATATCAACAAAATCTAAATAATTTTCTTACATTTATAAACTCATTACATAATAATTTTAATTTTAGTTACAAAACAGAAATTTCCTATTTAGATTTATTAACTTTCTGCAACCAGCCTTTTCAATTTTTCAGAAAACCAACTTGTACAGACAACATTATCCCATATTCTTCTGTGCACCCCCATACACATAAAATAGACGTTTTCATTCTCTTTTAATAGACTTTTTAAAATTCCTTTTCCTTTAAATGTCTTCGAAAAGGTACTTGGTGTAATTCTCTAAATTGCTTATAATAACGGTTTTTCAAATTACTTAATAGAAATAAATTGTATTACAAATACTGAGAAAACTTTTATTTTAACACCATAACATGTGATAAAAAAGCTAAAATTTGGCACCCCCTTACGTTTACTGGTCAAGTCTCAATTTGCTACTCTAAATTATTTATTTGACAGTATTATAATGACAGTAGGCAGTGTCGGTTTCCGTTTTGTCCATAATGAAGATAAATTTTCAGTTTTAAATCATTAAGGTGTATATAGCTTTGCATATAACGACTGTTTATATCGGACAAACGGGAAAATTCTTTTTATTAGAGGCAATAAACATCTATAAAATAAATAAGTATAAAAATACAGACAATGTAACTTCATATTCAAAGTCATTTATTATCATTGAAATGTACTTGCACTTGAGACAATTTAAAAATTTATGTTTTTGTAAGATATCATCAACATTGGACAATTCTAAATGATTCTTGTAATTTCAGTTGTCCCATTCTAATTATTTTTTTTATTTCAACGCTAATTTTTGCGTTGTTCGTTTGAAAGTAGCTTTCCATTTTTAGTCCAGATTGCTTGTTAAGGTTTTCTGATTTATTTTATTAATTTGACGTCATTATATTTTTTTGTGATTTGGTACTGACGATGGCTTATTAACCGAAAGCGCTTTACGTATCAATAAAATATTGGAGAKTAAACTTGGCTAGGCTTATTTAAGAAGAATGATATCTATTTGATCAGCTTATTACATGAATCGCCTGTCTTATGTGGTGTAACGTACTTTTGTATCCCTCAGACCTCACAAATATACCGACTGAAATAGGAATTAGAACACGCATTAATAATTGTTCTATTTGATAAACTTTTATGTACATGTTTATTATTGGGACACGGAAAGTAGACTGTCTAAAAATCTTTAAAAACACGATAACACAAAAACCATGCACCGATGAGGCCGAAAAGTGATCGTTTTTTGTTTATTAAAACTAATATGTATACCAAAATTCATTAACAGAAAATAGTATTATTTTAGGTGTTACACGTGTCTGATAAGTTATTAGTCTGACAAATAAAGACACGCTGAAGAAGTTATGGTGGTTGTGTTAGACAGAAGTAATTCATTTTGTATGTAGATGATTTACCTTTTCTTCTCACTGTAATTGTATACTTTTGCATTTGCCAGTAAATATGTTTTTTATTTTTTTCACAGCTAATGTTTTTCGTTTTTCCAGGTATGTCTTCCAACCCTCTTGATGTCAGTACCAACGCCAGCCTGGTCTGTATACTAACATTTAATGTTACACCACCCACACGTGCCCTATTGTAGTCATTTCCGATGAGACGCGCTAATAAAAGTTAGGGAAACCCTGTAAACGTTAAATTGATAGCGGCTTTGGGCTCCTATGGGATTGAATTACAGTAATATTGATTGCTATTGAACTTTAGAGGGCTTCGAATGGGTTGTACAGCTGCAAATCCAAAATAGCTCTTGCTTAATTGGCTAACGACAACAAGTGCTGACGAATGTTTGCTTTTGCAACGCGAATGGGCTGTTAAGTTCCTCTCGTAGAAGCTCAAATTGTGTTTATTGCTAATTGTATCCCTTAATCTTAACTTTCATAATTTATGGCCGATACGGATGAAAGATCGATATACCCCAATCTTATCCAGTACCTAGGGAGCCCTTTGTTAGATAACCGAACATCTATATAAATTTCAGCACCCTATTATTGTGGTGATTTCCATGTGTAGTTTCCTTAGAGAACTGTTATTAGTTTATCAACTGCTAAATGGGATACCATAAGTACGAATTTTTTCTGTTTTCGAAACTTTCGGTTGTTGGAGACTGACGGTATTATGAAAGCTGCAAGGTTACATGCATATTTGCTTGAATACATTTGTGATATGGTAAAAATATTATTCTGGAATTTAATTGACTCTTGGGAATTTTAATATTATTTTTGGTAGCGGCTTGATAAATTTGAAATCTTTATTGGTTGTTTCATAGTTCATAATGTTTCTAGAAGCACCGCTGGACACGCGTGCCATTTTTGTTACGCTAGCTAATTATGTAAGTAGACCAAACAGATTCTACAAGAATTAAGACTTTACCCCGTGGGATTTTGGACTCGATACAGAATTATGACGACGATGCTGTCCTACTGACTGCGCCAATTATGCCAGCCAATACCAATTTTAGTTTTTTTTAATAACTTAACATGGTCTATATTGTAATTTAGTCAATCAAGCAAACTTAAATGCTAAACCTATAAAAACACAATAATTACTTGAAGTAAGTATTTTTATTATGTAACAGCTACAAATTATATTTGTTGAATTTAAACGCGACAGAACAGGCATCAAGGTATCAAGGAAGCATCACGTTTCGGCAGACAAGAAACAAACGCTGTTCAAGAAGTAATTGAAAAAGTCCACTGAATTTTAATGAATTATCGTCTAGTAAAGTTGAACGATAATAGAAATAGTGGACATATTACTCGACTGTTGGACATGAGAAAGCCTGGTGGTAGAGGTATGTCACATGTTCTGACAATAAAAAAAAGTGTCGGTCTTCAATGTTTAGACATTTCAAGCAAATGTAAAAGTTTTTTGCAACGTTTAATAACTGTGATTATGAAACTTGTATATGTATGATAATGATGAGTGATATCTGTGGAAAATAAGGATCAGCTAAAGCAGTTCACAAAACGTGGTGACGCAATTTGAAATAAGAAGGTCAAGACACTGCCGCCTGATGAAAGTTACGGCTTCTGTTTTTGGCATTCACGCAGGATACTATTTATTATTGCTTATAAAATGGGAAAACAATGAAAACCTAGTATTATACTTCGTATTTTAGACCGACTAACCTAGAAGGTCTAATTTCGCAAATCAAAAGGTATTGCTTCAGCATGATAATTCCCAGTTGCACTACTTGGCAATTGCGATAGCGAAACTGTACGAATTAGGTTTCCACTTAATTGAACATGCACCGTATCAGCTCAAGCTCATGCAGAAAAATGAAACTGTCTGTTCATCATGAAACAGGCCTTAGAAAAACTATATAAGCAAGTTTAACATTTTTATTGGAGACCATGAAAAGTTGTGACGTATTTTCTGTGTGCGGATCCGGGTACCGTATCAATAATCAATAACTAGTGCCAAGGCGTGTGAATCTGTAATCTATACGAACATATCATTGCATTAACATGAATGTCATAAAAAGATCCGTGTGACTTTACCAAGTATGTGTCAGATGCATTCATTTAGAGCAAACAAGTTTTGCAAAGGCATTTCATATAGCCTATATACAGGGTGATTTTTTGAAAACTTCACACCTTAAATAACTTTAAATATAGCAAAAATTTAAAAAATTTGCAAAAACAGGTAAACTTTTGTTTGCAGGGGGACAACTTTTGAGATAAGTTTTTAATGGATAGCGCTTACTCTCTGAGCAGGGTAGACACCCCTTTAAAAATTTTAAATGGAACTATCCATCTTGTGATACATCATTTGAAAGCTTATTTCACAAAGAGTCTGGCCATGTAATTAGTTTTACCACGTTTAACTTATTGACGGGGTAATAGATTAATAGTGCCTACGAAACAGGTTGCTTATTAAATTGAATATTTTTTCAACAAAATGTATTTTATTTTAGAGAGGAAATAAAATTTGTCCTTACCAGAACCCAAAATTTAAACAAACAACATAAAAAATATGACACTTAAAAAAAACTCCCAGAATACTGAAAATTTTCTTTTAACATTATTATTAACATTAAAGTATTTATCATGTAGTTTTTTAGAAAGTCCATGTCCACGAAAAAGAAAAATTATTTATTTGTAACTCCAAAAAACAGTGTGAACAAAACCATAGAAATTCAAACCTTACAATAGATTCTCAAAATGTGCACCACCTCTTTCCATACAATAATACAGACGGTTCTCGAACTCCTACTGCATTTTTCGGAAAGTTTCAGGTGGAATCCTCCTGCACTCGTTAATAATTCTTTCTCGCAGATCGTCCAGGCTAGTAGGTTGTGTTTTGTAAACCACAGATTGTAAATGACCCCATAGAAAGAAATCTAAAGCAGTCAAATCGGGTGATCGTGGCGGCCATTCAATTGTTCCACGCCTACCAATCCAGTGAAGAGGAAATCTATGATTTAACCAATTTCGCACATTAATGGCGTAACGCGGTGGGGCTCCATCATGTTGGTAAAACAATTCGTATTCATCCAACATTGGATTTCCTTCAGGGTCACGTTGGTTTTCTAATTGCTCTGTGATTAAAGGATCAATAACGTTATCAAGTAATTCTAAATACTTTCCCCCATTTAGCGTCCCATCAATTAAAATTGGACCTACAATTGCGTTGCCAAGTATTCCAGCCCAGACGTTCAGCTTCTGAGGAACTTGTGTATGACCTTCTCGAAAAATATAAGGATTTTCGTCACTCCAGTACCTGACGTTATGTTTATTTACAGACCCGTTCAAAAAAAATGTGCATTCATCACTGAAGCAGATATTTTTTATTAGATTTGGATTTACTATAATCTTTTCTGTCATAATTTCGCAAAATTGCAGTCTTCTATCGAAGTTATCTTCGCCGAGTTCCTGGAGAGTTTTCATCTTATAAGGATGGAATTTGTGCAGTTTTGTAACTTTCCTTACAGATGAATAAGAAAGTCCAGTGGCTGTAGAAATGTTACGCAAAGAGCTAGTTGGATCCATTGCAAAATGACCAAGTACTTCAAGTTGGGCCATTTCATCAACGACTCTATTCCCTGCCCTTTTTTTGTTTACTACAGATCCAGTGTCTTGAAATTTCTGCACGAGATCGAGAATGTACCTAGCGTCAACATTTTTATCGGGGTGCCGTTCGTTAAACACCCTTGCTGACGCACGAGCACAGCTATGCTCAGCACCGTAAATAAAAATTATTTCTACCCTTTCGGCAGTTGAATAAACCATTATCACTTGGACTCTCACTTTAAAATTTCACGCCATTTATAAAAAGGAATATGAACAAAAAGATGGTCGTGCCAAAGAAGTAGCCAAAAAGTTGAAACAAAAATTGGAAACAAAAGTAGATAATTATTTAGCCAATTCAGTATAAACTGTCGAGTTGCGATATCAAGTAATGTCGAAAGAAAATTTTAAGTACTTTTGGCATTTTGCTTAGGTGTAACAATTATTTTTTAACAAGTTTTTTAGGCTTAAGTAAGGCCATTTTTATTGTAACTGCAAGACAATAAATTTTGTTAAAAAAAGTCCAAAATATTCCATTTTATAAGCCACTTGCTACAATGCACTTTTTGACCCACTACCCCGTCAATGGGTAAAAAATAGTAAAACTAATTACATGGCAAGACTCCTTGTGTAATAAGCTTTTAAATGATGTATCGTAAGATGGGTAGTTTCATTTAAAATTTTTGAAGGGGTATCTACCCGGCTAAGAGGGTAAGCGCTATCCATTAAAAACTTATCTCAAAAGTTGTCCGCCTGCAAACAAAAGTTTGCCTGTTTTTGCAAAATTTTAAATTTTTCCTCTATTTAAAGTTATTTAAGGTGTGAAGTTTTCAAAAAATCACCCTGTACGTAGTCATATAGTCTAGTATCGAGTCATTTTAGCTAAAGTGAGTAAAAGTTTTCCCTGTCGTATACTAACTTTCTGACAAGTTGTTTAACAGATCGGATGAGTATGTGCAGGTATTAAAATATTATGTAAATCTTACATATTTAACGCTCTGATTGGGGAATCACAAGGATTCAACTTTGGACGACTGTTGTTTTCTCCTGCAAGAATAATTTTCTGATGAATTTAAGATCCCTCATATAGTTGTTCAAATATACAAAAAGATCTTAATTCCTTACATTAGTTCGGTCTCTTCAAAACAAGAAGTTTTTCTAACTTAGATAAGTATGCTGTGATATTTAGTAGATCTCATACAGTATTAGTTGATCAAAAAATTGTTAGTCGCATACTGTCCTCTGAAAATATTTGTAAATTTCAATCGTCATATATTATTCATTTGTTTAATTGTAGTAAAAGGTTTTATTGTATAGCGCTTGTACTATTTGTACCAGTAGCTGTTACTCGAGAAATTTCAAAGATATAATGACCTTTGATATGATGACATAATTTATTATACTTATTTGAGAAACTCTTATTTAAAAATGAACTTTTCATGATTCTAATATTAATTCAAGAAAAACTTTAACCCTTAGAGTTTCACCGTATGATACATATCCCACAAAATCTAACAAAAAGTACAACTAGAAGGAGTTTTGTAACACCATAACCACAGATTAGGATTTTCTTTTCACAGTTCCTAAAAAAGGTGGGAAACTTTTTCCATATTATCAGCATACTTAAATGTTGCTTTTCTAGCGGTACCAACCCTTGCGAATGTTTAAAACGGCGCACATAAATTACTGCAGTAAATTGGAACTAAAGCGGGAGCAAATAAACAAGAATTAGCGAGTGCTGGGTGCTCTGGATATTCCGTTCTGTTGCAGTGGGCAAGAACAAAGGACTTTTTAGTAATCAGCGTAAAATGTAAATTTGTGTTAAATAACTAGACTGTCTCCTGCTAGCGTAATGGGTATGGGTGGGGGTAAAAAGGTGCGTGGAAAACCCGCCTGAATTTTCAGAGGTAATCTAGGCAAACAGACGGTTTGGTCTGTGCATGTAAAAATACAATATTAATCACAATCGAGGCGATGAATTATTTTGATATCTTAACACAATTATTTTGAAGACAATTAATCATATAAGCTACGAAACTTGGAATGAAGGCAATATTATACTGCTCTCTGGTATCATTTCTTTTGTCGTGTTTTTCACAAGTTACGTTTATTTTTCATCATGGTTACACCTTATAGCTGTGGTTCAATATGCAGGTTTTATTCACGTTAGGAAGAACAATGAGTGATAGCGGTTTTACTGCTCTATCTCAATTTTTAATTTTATTACAAAAATAAAGCAAATTAAGTAATGCTGAATGAATAATTCAACTTTCAGCCCCTGCAAAGCTTTTCTGTGTATTCGAAGACTTCGTTTAAATGTCTAGAAWTCATGCAGGCTGTCTAATTCAGCAATAATTAAGCGATTTTTAAAAAGATCGTTTTATCGGGCTGACAGAGGCGGGTTTCGTTTAAAAAAAGTAGCTTGAAGACTCGAAATTGTACCTTCAGCATTTTAATTAGCTTCGATATTTTAGAGTCCGTGACAAACATCTGTCAAATATTATTTTCGGAGATTAGTAGCAAGTGTCTCATTTCCACGTATTTAACTTTTCATGCTTATTTCTGCCAATAAATTTCTGGCTCATTGGTTTTCCATTGTCTCCCCTTGTAGCTAACATACGAGTATTCAGATCTTAAAGTTAAGATCTGGCATCTGGCTTTGTTATGTCAACGACATTATTCATTATTTGGCCTCACGGCTGCGACACCTTGACAGCCGCCTTAAATTTTAATATAACATTCGCAATATAAATCTAAGGCAACAATTCTCCCCCACTTGTTGATGTTCATGTCACTCATTTACCAGTTGGTCACTTGGACCATTCTATCTGTCGTTAACTCTTAACACAGATCTTTACTTGCATGCGTCTTCTCATCGTCGTCTGTCACAAAAACATTCTGTCCCGAATTCTCTTGTTCACCGCGCAGTATCAGTTACTGAACTAAGCAAACTTATGTATCAGTCTGTCCAATAAGGGGTATAACAACGGTGAGTTACATTCTGTTATCGACGCAAACCAACTTTTGCAGCCAAAGTATCACCGATAGAATCTTATTTTTAACGCTAAAAATAAACACTAAATTGATGATAGTGACGTTAGTTTTTTTTCGTAGGGGTTTCTTATTAGTCATTGTGACTCCGTCTTCAGTTATCTCCCGACAACTTGCGGATAATGCAAGAGTAGCAAAGTTTGTCTCCCAGAAGTTCTCAGTAAATAACTTGTTTAAATTTAGATAATTATATTTGGAATCAAACTATCGTAATATAGTTTTTTTTAAGGGAGAGCGTAATAATCGCTAATAAGGAGATCATTAACCTTTCTTCCATTAAGTTAGCTGAAACTATATTGTCCTGCTGTTTTTTAAGATGTGACCAAAAAATTTTCTTAATAGACTCAAATAGTGCGATGGAAACGGATGTGGTTTGTTCAGCACCATAATATTTGCTGAAATGATTAATTTCCCATCAGCACATAATTAGTAATATTCCAATTAGTATGATTCACCCGCAATGCGTAACACACGGGAGCATTGCTGGATGCCTTCATTGTAATTGCCCGGTAATTACAGCCCAATAATTCGATGCAAATAACCGTGTTCTTCAGCCATGCGGTTATTCAACATTTCTCCAAAACGCAGGCGTACTCCAAACATTGCCAGCGACAGCTTTATTTAAAATTCCGCCGCATTGTGCCTTTTAAAAGTAGTCGCTCCTTCAAGAATCAAGATGTAATCACTTAAAAGCGTCCGGTTAATTTGCATCTTATTTTGTGACTCTTAGCGCCTGCTGAAAAAAGGACAAAGACACCGTAATTACTTTTCATTATTAATTATTCCCGGGGTGGAAAAGGACTTAATTGGATGCAATTAAATCGGTTGCCTTCCGATTTAAATCGAGACTGATTCGGAAACGAACTTTTGAACAACCGACGCAGTGAATTTTTTTGAATGGTTTTCATCGTTGATTGTTACCAAATGCCCAACCTGCCTCAGCTGATTTTTCTTGTACTGTTKGTCGTCCTGGTTCAACCTCTAGCTCTTCCAAAMTTCCTTGAATAGGCCTGTCCACTAAAATTTAATTTAATGCAAATTGTACATCATTATATAGTATTCAAGTCGCTGATAAACTTCCCGTAAACAGAACTTCATTTACATTCGTAGTTTTCAAACTATGGCCATCTAAAGTTTCACCGCTCTATCCCTGTGTGGAGGTTAACATACGTCACATGCACACTCGCTGCCAAGATTACCGTTTATTTTATACAGGGGGCGTGGCCGACTAGAGTGCATGTGACGTATTACTAGCCTCCACACAGGGAACGCGGGCAAATTTCAGATGGCCATAGTTTGAAAACGAGAAATGCAAATGAAGTTTGGTTTTCAAGGTGTTTACTAGTGAGATCTATAATACTTAATTTTACGATCAAACGAACTTACCTGTGAAGTTCGATCGGAATTATATTAGGCATCTCGCTCGAAGAGATCACTGTAATTTCACTAGTAGTACCGCTAATTGTCGCTAGGTGGATCACAAGGTTTAAAGAGAACAAAATTCCTGGTTCCGTGCTGGGCAACCCGGAGCCACTTCCGCACCACGTTATTCGCTTAAAACACTTTTGCAACATCACAAGGGATAAACACAGGGCAGGGAGGGAGTGATCTCTTCGAGCGAGATGCCTAATATAATTCCGATCGAACTTCACAGGTAAGTTCGTTTGATCGTAAAATTATATTACGGCATCTCGCTCTCAAGATCACTGTAATTTCACTAGTAGCAGTTTAAAGAACCTATGTTGCAAAAGTCTAAGAGCACAGCGGAGAGAAAAGAGGAGAACAAATTACTCTAACTGATTTTAACTAAACATTAATCAGATATATTTGTCCAATGGTAAATCAAAAAACATATGTAAGCAACTTAAACCAATAATAATAAAAATAATCAAGTATACATAATTCTTTTAAGAGCCATTTAGCATAAACGCAGTAAAATTTKGGCTTGTTACAGGTCGATTATAGAATTGTGCGAAGGTAGTAGATCTTTCGGACCATCCAGCTGCCTTCCGGATGGAATCTATATCTAGTCCTCTGCGCCGAGCTGCTGATGTAGATGCATGCCTGGTTGAGTGTGCTGAATAAGTTGTTGTGTCTATGCCTGCTGCTTCCAAAGTTCTTTTGATCCATCTTGATAGACTTTGTTTGGAAGCCCTACAAAAAGGTCTACGAGTGCTTAAAAATAAATAATCTTCCTTCTCTCTAATTGATTCAGTGATTTTTAGATAGTCACATAAGCAAGTTGCTACACATAAAGCAGGATTATCCGTAAAAAAGGGTAATTCTAGACAAGGTTGAGGCCTACCTGGGGCTGAAGTCTTAATAAGATCAGATATTAAAATAGTTACGCCCTCTGATGATCTGATAATCCCAGATAATTTAATTAAAGACAAAGTCTGCATGCGTTGAGCTGTAGTTAATGCTAATAATGTAATTAACTTTTTTGACAATTCCTGCAAAGGTAATTCTTGATTTGGAACTTTAGTTGCCAACAAATCTAGAACCCTCTGAGGGTCCCAAGTGAAAGAGTACCTGCATGAAGCTGGGCGTAATCTTGCAATACCCCTAAGGAACCTCTTAACCTCAGAATTATGGCTGATGTCAACCCTTAGAATAAGAGATAAGGCTGAACGGTGGGAATTAAAAGTTCCATACTTGCATGCAAAATTATCAAAAATATATTGCAAAAATAATATCACCTCCGACACTGATGCTGCAAAAGGATCTGTTTGTTGTTGAGCACAAAATTWCCACCATAGTTTGTAGGTTGTTTCATACTGCTTTATAGTTGCAGCTGATAAGGAACTCATCATAGTTGAAATGGCATTTTCTGGAACTCCTTTACCTAAGAACGCCTGCCTGATAATAGCCCGGCAACCAAGGTAAGGGATGATGAGAGTGGATGAGTCCTTCTGAAAGGAGACGAAAGCATGAATTCATCTGGACCCAGAAAGACTGGCTCTTCCTTTAATAATTTATTAAACAGAGGGTACCATGGCTGCGAAGGCCAAAATGGTACAACCATGATACCTTCCGCTCCCTCTGATACAATCTTATTCAGGGTTCTAAGTATGAGGGAAAAAGGAGGAAAAGCATAAAAGAAAATGTCTTTCCAAGGATACGTAAATGCATCAGTACCTACAGAATCGGGATCTAAATGCCACGAATAAAATTCAGCACACTTGGTRTTAATTCTTGATGCAAAAAGGTCTATAGAAGGAGTGCCAAACTTATTAATAATTATGTCAAAGAAATAAGATCCCAATTCCCATTCTGTTTCAATAGAAATCTTCCTCGATTCGAGGTCAGCCTGAATATTATCTTCAGATTTTATGTAAGCTGTAAGTAACCATATATCTCTACGTTCACACCACTGCCAAATTCTTTTTGCCAAATTTGATAATTCTGGGTATTGTATACTACCCATCTTCCTAATGTAGGCCAGAGCTGTTGAATTATCKACTCGAACCAGAATTCTGCAAGAATTAAGKTTAGAGGCAAAACACTTTAGACCAAGGAAGACKGCAAGTAATTCCAAATAATTTAKGTGTTTTTTGGCATCATCCAAATCCCACCAGCCATGGGTAGACAGGTTACCAGTAGATGCACCCCAACCTGTAGTACTAGCATCTGTAAAAATCTCCATATCGAAAAAATCCTGATTCAAATTGTGACTGGAAGACAAAATGTTCTTCTCCCACCACACCAAATCTTCAATTAAATAAAAAGGAAGTTTCATAGATTTATTAAAATTTTGTTGTGATAATTTTAATGCCAAAAACTTTTCTCTTTCTAGGCTTCTAGTGTACAGTAAGCCATATCTAACAGCTGGACAAGCAGCAATTAGAATTCCAATAAACTGAGCTAATTCTCTGATAGTACAATTTTTACCTAGAAGATTTTTAAACTGTAAAACCCTAGAAAGGATCTTATGACGTTTAGAATCTGGCAAGCTTAAGGACATGTCCATGGAATCAAAGATAAACCCCAAAAATTTACATTGTCTAGAAGGGACTAATCTACTTTTTGTATAATTAATAATAAATCCCAAGGATTCTAGGAGTGAAACTGTATAACTGACATGTTTCGAACATTCATCATAAGAGTCTCCAATAACAATAAAGTCGTCTAAATAGACAACAACTGTAATACCTAATCTACGTAGATGAGATACTACAGGCTTCATCACTTTAGTAAAGATAAAGGGTGCTAATGAAAACCCAAAGGGAAGGCAAGCGAATTCATATAGTGAATTGTTGAAAGAAAATCTAAAAAACTTTCTGTCCTTATTCAGAATAGGTATCATATAATATGCATCCTTTAAATCTATAGATGCCATATAGGAGGAATGATGCAATAATCTGCTTACAGTTCTATAGTCCTCTAGTTTAAAGTGACTTGGATTTACATAGGCATTAAGGTTCTTAAGATTTAAAATGAATCTCTTTTTTCCATCAGGTTTAGTGACCAAAAAATAAGGCGACAGAAACTGACCTGAGCAGCTGGTACATTTGTTAATGACCCCCTGTTCCAGTAAGGAACAAATACTAATGCTTGTGTCCTGAATTTCTTTTTCAGACAAACGCCTAGAACGAAAGTTCTGAGTCTTAGGTAACGGATGTTGAAAAGGAATTTTAAAACCCTGAATCCATTGTAAAACCAGAGGATTAGATGGTAATTTTAACCATTGATCATAAAAGCCTCTTAGTCTGCCTGCATAACAGGTACTTACAGCTACTTGCGACCCCTCCTTGGATAACTGTCTCTCTCCCTCCTGACTTTGAACGACCTTCTGGAGGATGGCCCGTTGGTTCTCGCTTCCCTCCATCTGCGAGAAGGGCCCCTCCGGTTTAAAGTCCTATCCACCGCAGAATGCACTCTACCAGTGTTGTTGCGAGGTTTAAAAGAGGTTGCTGAGCCCTGGGTCTTCAGTTCCTTACTAGTTTTCTCAACAGCCCTTGCTGCTTTAATGCGGTCTGATAAATCATTTCCAAAAAGAAGGTCTGAAGGGGGAATCTGTATCACAACCTCTTTCACAAACTTTGTAAGGGTGGGGGTTATAAATGCCCGTCTATTTTTAGAAAAAGTAAAAAATACATCAGAAAGTATTTTTCCTAAATCTACTAAAAGTTTAATTAAATCGGATCGAACTGGTCCTTCCAAGGTATTATTTTTTGCCAACAAGTCAAACATTTTTCCTAAGGTCGTAAGACCAATTCCTACCTGATCCTGCGCTACTTTCTGGAAATTGTCACGGCAAGATTCTTTCTCAGATAGAACCTGCAAAATTTCCGGGTTTAACCCAGGTGCTTTTAAAGGCGGACAGGCCGCATGGTAGGATAATAAGCCTTCCTTCTCCAGTTTAGATAAGCCATTAGAACAAATAAACTGCCATCTACTCAAAAGAGTAGGATCTACCTTAAAACAGGTGATGTCCTCCGACGAAGGATTTTTCCCCAAGATATCTAGGATCTCCTCCGGAAGTCTATCAGTCTCCGTTGAACCTCCACTGCATACCACGTCTTTTGGACCGTGGTCTTCCATGTCCACTGGACTATGGGCATCCACGTCTTGTGTGCCGTGGGACTCGGACACTAGGTCCGAAAACAAGGCGTCTGAAGGACCATCAATGTCCAAATCTAATGCCTCGACACTATCAGAACTAGGTGAAACGGAGCCGCACTGAGACTGTGTTGCTGAACGAAACGGATGCGCCCTAGAAATCGAAATTTTAGAAGGTCCGGCGCCATCACTGTCAGCACGTGATGACCTTCGGTTAGCTAAAAGAGATTCTAAAGCTTTTAACCGCTTTGAAAGTTCCCTTCTGGACAGATGATGATCCGGAGACGGAGATCGGGATCTTTTATCTCGTCTATGTTTTCCCATGGCTAGAGCAAACGAAGATGTTAGATGAAAAATAAACTTACCGCTGTGCAAACCTGTTAATACCACCAAGCACAAAAAGCGAATAACGTGGTGCGGAAGTGGCTCCGGGTTGCCCAGCACGGGACCAGGAATTTTGTTCTCTTTAAACCTTGTGATCCACCTAGCGACAATTAGCGGTACTACTAGTGAAATTACAGTGATCTTGAGAGCGAGATGCCGTAATATAATTATTCGTAAATTGAAATTTAGTGAACAGGCCCATTCATATTATGTCCATTTTTTATTCCTTTAATAATATGCTTCTTTAGCACTCAACTTTCTTTTGCGTTATTTAGTTTTTTTTTGTAAATCTTCCTTTGTTACTTCTATTTTGCCCATGAGAGCTTTATTAAGTGAGTGATGAATTTAAAATGTGACTTTTTCTAGGTTATAGGCGACAGTCTGCCATGGTCAGTTTGCTCTCTACCACTGCCTGATGAGCCTTAACAGGGCGAAAGTAGTCCCAGGGTGAGAGCGAACTGACCTAGACAGATAATTTATTTTATTTTTAGAATGTTTTTGTCGTAATGTTTAGACGATCATAGGCTGTGTATCTATGTAAATAACACGGTAGTATCTGTCTACTACCGTGGTAAATAACATGTATCGCGCAAGATTTAAACAACTGCAAAATGCATAATCCTAAACACATAGTTTTATGTGCTTCGTGCACCTCTTAGCTCGCTTTTTGTTTGTTGTAGTCTTGTTTCCAATTTGTCTTTCCGTATTGGAACACCTAACTTGTTTACTACGTATACATACAACAGTATTGTAAAATTGTTTGTATCCCTGATTCCATGAGTCAAAATAGCTAACCTCTTAAAACAATACACAACTTTAGCGCCAACAGGTACAAAAGTAATAAAATCAATACAGTCAAAAATAAAATAAAATGCTTTGATAGTTACAAAAGTGCATAAACAAAAATTGTTTGTCATATTTACTGAAAACAAATGTATCTATAGAGAAAATGATTAATTTTATTGACAATGAAAGTCTGCAGCTTCTTAGTAAGACCATACACTCACGTTTCAGTATCAGGTAATTTTTTTATAAACATTGAGATAATATTTACTAATGCAAAAGTATGGTCTAATAAAAACATACAAAGCAGATTTTTGCATAAGAGTCGTATATTATTAGTCCAGCAAGAACATTAGGTAAAAAACTAATTTACGTGTTCATACAATATACATAGTTTCAATCACCCCACTCCGTAAAAAGCTCTATTGATCCTTCTACAACAGTTATCACTCTAAATACAAATATTATTATTTAAATCAGAACTTTACGGTACTCTAGAACTTTAGGTTAATGAAAATTAAATGCAATTTGATAATAAATTTTACACACAAACGAGAGGGCAAGAAATGACATAATCATTACGCCACCTGTTAGCAGATATATTTACGTCAAAAATGAGGATAATATTTTTAAAATTAACAAAAAACACACATTTTTCTGATTTTGATATGTTGATATTATTACTTGCTTTGATGGTACAACACGGCAATTCACACGGTTTTTAAGTGCAGTTAATGACATTCATTCTACGAGTACAATAGAAACTTGAAGAAGAACAACCTATAATCTGTATAGTAGATCTAAAGCTAATACTTTTAAATATCCAGATTATATTTTATGCAAGTATATAGAAAATAAACAAATACAGCATTCCCGTTCGATTCAAATCAACCTCTCTCCCATAAACTAGCTACCTCCGACATACGGTGTGTGCTTTATATATAATACACAGTACCCCTATCAAAAAATAAATGCTTAGTGTTTTTAGTCAGCTCTTTAATAAACTTCAGTTTAAACCGTAATTTTAAACTTTTTATTTTGTGCCAGAAAAATTTACAGTGAAGTTACATACATAAAAAATGAGGGATGAAATAAATAGTTGACCAAATGGGGATGCATCAGCCTCTTCTAGTGTCCACCAAATCCTCCGTGTTCGCCTCCCCCATAGCCGCCTCCTAGATCTCCATGGCCACCACCGAATCCACCACCACCACCTCCTCCTATTCCACCCCCGAATCCACCTCCGATTCCACCGCCACCTCCTCCAATTTGAACGGGCTGCGGTACCGGCACCACGATGGTTTGGGGCACTCTAACTGGGTAGGGTTGCGCTACGGTGACGGGATAGGGTTGAGGAACTGGTACTCCGACGGGCTGTGGCACCGGTACTCGGATTTCCTGACGCACCGGAACGGGAACTGGTCTGTTGACAGTTACTGGAACTGGTCTCGGTACTTCCACTGGTCTTGGCACCGGAACTGGTACTTCAACTGGGCGGGGTACGTTAATCGGTACCGGGAACGGTTGAGGAACCGGTACTGGGCGAGTTACGGTGTAAGGAACTGGAACTGGTTGTGGGACTGGGACTTGCTGGGTGATGGTGGTGAGGGTGGCGCCACCTCCTCCACCACCGCCGCCTCCACCACCACCTCCTCCTGCACCACCTCCGAACCCACCCCCGAAACCTCCACCGAAGTCGTGACCACCGCCAATGCCACCACCTCCGTGGATTCCAATGTCGAAGAGACCCCGCTTGTCCTTCTTTGGTTCTTCAGCGAAACCGCTGGTTGCGGTAGCTAACACTGCCGCTACCTGTTTTATGGAAGCGATTAAAGGATTTTATGAGAACGCAACTGAAGTACTTACCACAAATATGTTCATGTTTGCAGTGGAATGGGTGCAACTGAATGATAAAATTGAAGAGCTGTTTGGTGCTTTTATACTGGCGTGCGCATTGTAGTGATGCGTGGCACTTTCACTTTTTTTGAAGACGTAAAATATGTAGCTGATCGCCTGAATGGTCTTTGAATTAACGGAATTTCATTAACCCGCTTAGGCATGAAGCATGTGTTGAAACAGGGAATCTTTAATCGAAAATAATCCAGAAAGACTAAATAACAAAAAAAAACAGATAAGTTTTTTTTTAGCAGATTAGAATCCAAAATTTGTGTCAACGGAGTGTTAGTGTTAGTCAGTGAAAAACACCCAGCTCACAAGCTCGAATTGCCCTAATTTCTTAAATCATTATGAACATCATCAAGTTGCGCATGTTGTTATTTTGCATCATTATTGGCAGTTACCTGTAATCCGAAAAGAAATATAGTGAATGAAAAGTTTTTCATTTTCTGAAGTAAATGCGACTGTCTATAGAATTAGATGTTTTTATACAGAACAAATGCTTTCTTTCATATATGACTTATTTAGCATTGACGTGCCATTTAAAGCTATTCTGTATTGTAGAGTCATTATATGTCAAATCAACCGGATGGTGTGCTGGACCGTTTTAGAAATTCATTATCAGTGACTGTAAAAATTAAGTTCATAAGAATAAATTATATTGCTTGAAAATTTTACTATTTGATCTATTTTAGGATACTTAATATCCAAAGATTCATTTCTGAGATATTTACCCTTCTTTTGCAAATGCAGTCCAAACATGACGAATCGTAAAATTCCCCAAAATATCGCATTATTTTCTCAAATCAGATTCTAACCCTGTCTTTCACCAGAGTCTGAATTTTTGACTATCCTGCAATACAACTTGCTCACAGTAAAATTTTCAAGCCATATAGTTTATTCCCTTCCCGTTAAATTTAAGCCTCAAATTACAGTTGTAGTAAATTTGATCGAAAATTTAAGCTCAATAATAATTAGTAAATATTGAATTAAAAAATTGGTTGCACCATATTGAAAAGTCATATCAAGAGCTAAAATATCTTCTTTTTACCTCTGTAGCATTAGTCATTTCAGATTTATTTAAATTTACGCTAATTGTAATTTTTCAATTTAAGCGGGATTAAATATCACTGGTGGGTCCGAGATGATTTTTTTTAAATTTGTTTTGAATAGAAGGACAAAGTTATCAAAGGATCAATGATTTCCGAGACGATCCAGCAATATTTTTTTTTTAATCTTGCATCCTCTGGTGACGGTGGATTATAACTTTTATATAGAACTGCCAAGAAGAGAACATAAAAGTTTTTGTATTTAAAAAAAATTAGTGAACTACTAATGGCAGAATTATTAGTCAAAACGATGGATTTGTAAAATTACGTCATGCCTAATTGCATGTTACCTAATATTATTAGAATAGCTATTCAATTATATGTAAGATTCATATCATGCACTGCAGATACATTTAAGTGTAATACGCATGAATGCAAATGCCTATTTATTAATTCGTATAATTTTGTCGATTAAAGTCTTGCGTTGCATGTTATTCTATTTCACTTTAGTAAAATACAATAAATAGTGTTAGATATATTCTTAGCTGAAGCTCTACGTATCTTTTTGCTTCTTTTTGTAGGGTCAGGCAGAAATAAATGCTCATAGTGTACACTCGTATGAACTTTTATTTCTTGTGCCCTGCTATTCAAATTAATGGATAATTCTTTGCGATTCAAATTAATAGCATACATAACAAAAAGTTTCTCTTTATTTACATTTTGAAGTAGTTTAATGAACGTTGCAAACTTCCACCCCAATGAGGTGTATTTAAAAATGGATAATAAATGATGCTACAAGAAATTTGATTCGTTTATTTGTATTAGTAAAGAAATAAATTGTTACACAGTTTATTACATTCAATGTCTAATAAAATAGGGAATCATTATTGCGTAGTCGGTCAATAGTGCACCCACTACTTACAATAAAGAAAGAAAAAGAAATTATGTGCACTCATACGGGGTCTTGTAGAGCTGTACGCAAGTTTGTTTTTGTTGACATAGAAAATACTTATATAATCGCATTCAATGGTACTAAATAGGAACAATTTTTTTCTTAAACCTTAGAAATTAAAAAGAAATGCGCCACTGGTCACGTAACACTGATGAGTACTGAAAGTGAATGCTCGATATTTTTGCAGTTTATAACTTGCCTCTACTTCTTAACTCGGAGGTTGAGGTTTCGAGTCCCGGTTAATGAATTCGAACCCTTATTGTGAAAGGAATTTGGCATTAAAAACACTCAAAATGGACAATATTAGAAAAATGGTTATTTAACATGTACAGAAAATATTACATAAGCAAGTAGACCAGCATACGGCACCTCAAAAAATTGTTCAGGAAACAACGTTGCTCAAACCTACTAGTATTTTTGTTCTTTACTGTTAGCACTTGTTAAATACATTGAATTAACAAGTAAGAATGTTATAATTGTAACAAATCCGTCGACTAGTAGTAAAGAAAAAAAAGGAAAGTTCTCTGTAGATTCCAGTGTAACTTAAGAAACTCCGAATCTACAATATGCTGGATTCTACAGATGAAACCTTTATTGCCATTTTTGCTATTTTGATAATTATTAATGTTTAGCAAGTGCTTAGTCTAATTTGAAGTGATGCCAAAGTTGGCAAACAAGTAATTTAAATTTGTGATATGCATCAGTCGGTATATTAAATTAAAATAGTGCGTCTAACGGTAAATGAACGATTCCAAATGTTAATGCCTTCTTGCACAATTTCACGGAACTGGTAGTGTTGCCAAGATGTGGTCCGGACGATACAAAATTAAACATTTTATTGGAAGCCACGAAAAGCTATTCCTGCGTCAGGTGACCATAAATAACGACGTACACCCACTTAACAGTTAGTAAACTTTTTCAAAAGGAAAATTTTCAACATTCTACTCGTGAGATCCGATTGATCCATGATCAGGAAGACGATCCTGAATGAAGCTTTCAATTTTGCTAGGTGCTCATGAGGACATGTGATGAGGACCCTACTTTATTAAGAAATATTCTGTTTTCCGAAGAGGCAACTTTTTATTTAAATGATATAATCAGTCGTCACAGTTCTCGTTTCTGTGCACGAAAAAATCCACACTGGATTTATGAAGTACACACAAATCGTCTTAGAAGGTTAGTGTTTGAACAGGCATCATTGGTCAACGCATTATCGCATTATATTCCAAGAGAAGACATTTGGTTCCAACACCATCTTGCACTCCAAAATTTTGGTATAGCAGTACGTCGCTTCCTTGATGCCTTTTGGATATAGATGGATATGTGACAGAGGAGTTGTGGAATGCTCACCCCGATCGCCAGATTGATTCCTTTAAATTTGTTATTTGGGTTCATTTAAAAAGTAGAGTATGGCTAGACCATCCACACATACTGGAAGAATTGTGATTACTACCTTCAGATGTTGACCGCAGTGTCCAAAGTGACTATGTACGACTTTGGCAAAGTCAAGTTATAATTGCCCTGCAATTTGAACATTTCGGTTTGTAAAATGTTTTTTTTTTAATTCTAAACCTTGTTTATTCATTAAATGTAGAAACCAAAGTCACTTGCTGACTTATTTTATTTTATATGTGAACTTCATACACATGTTGAACAAGCATTTTTCAATTGTGCCCATCTTGATTACTTTTTTATGCCAAATGACGAATAAGTACTCGAATGACACAAAACGTACATATGGTTCTATAAAGAAGCATTTGATGACGTTGCATGTGTATGTGATAGAAACATGCTGCTCTGTTTCAATCATCTAAAAATAAATCACTTTAAAGCTTAAATTACCTGTTTCAGCGTTTTTCGGTTTTTTTTTGCAAATCACCCTAATTTTGAATTTGATATGTTACCTTATCAACACTATATTTAAAATACTACAAAGAAAAACGAGTTCCTATTGAGGTAGTTGCTTGGATATGCTCCGTAGATTTTTAAAATAATTTTCTATTAAGCATGTATTTGGCTGATCAAAATTAAAGATATTTTGAATTCAATGACTGGAATATTAATCTCTAACTTTTTTTACAAGTCGAGTACTTAACGTAATAAAATGGTTCCAGAAGAAATCATATTGTGAAAAATTAGGTCATCTAGCATTTAATCTAATCTAATCTAATCCTTTGAATAATAATACTATTCCGTAGTAATTGCATATATTTAACAATCTATTACTACTAATAAGTCCTCCAAAGCGATTCTATAATGACCACAAATTGTATAAGATAATTTAATAGTACACATTTGTAATTATAACGAGTAGGTAATACGTAACACAAGAGGAAACAAGTTTTCGCCACATCGAAGTTTCGTAATAATTATTAAATTCAATTTTCCATTTGAGTCGTTTTAGTTGCTATTGTTCACCTGTCAGTTGTAGCGTTGTGAAAATAAAACAAATTATTGCTCGGTATTTGTCATATATTAATTTATCATAACACGCTTATTGCGTTGATGTATTTCCGTGAATGTTATTGTTATTCGTATATCAACAATTGTTTCCATTAATTTCAGATAGTATGTAGAAAAAATTAATGATCGGACTAAAACTGCAGTCAAGTTATCTAATTTATTTGTTTAGAAATCGGGAAGTGCTTTCAATTGCTTGTCCTCATCCTTATAAGTATTATGTAAGTTATGCTTTTTATTCGCTAAATAAAATTTCCTCAAAACTGGTGTTGTATTTCTTTATTACTTATTTGATCTGAGGTTCATAATATAAAATGCTTTATCACACTAACGATGGAAGAATGGAACTATCTTATGAGGGCGAAGATGATGAAGCGTGACTGGCAGTCGTTTAATGCTTGGAACTGCTTCCGTAGTGGTTTCCGCCTATTGAGACGCTCGAGTAGCTGGAGGCTCCTTCGTGTCCCCCATATCCGCCACCTCCGGATCCGCCATGTCCGAATCCACCTCCATAGCCACCGCCAAATCCACCTCCGTGGCCACCGCCAAATCCACCTCCGTGACCACCCCCGAATCCACCATCACCTCCTCCGATTCCACCCCCGAATCCACCACCGGCTCCGCCGCCACCACCTCCTACTTGAACGGGCTGCGGCACTGGAACAACGATGGTCTGGGGCACTCTGACTGGGTAGGGTTGCGCTACGGTGACTGGATAGGGTTGAGGAACTGGTACTCCGACGGGCTGTGGCACTGGAACGCGGATTTCCTGTCGCACAGGAACAGGAACTGGCCTGGTGACGGTTACTGGAACGGGTCTTGGTACTTCGACGGGTCTCGGTACCGGAACTGGAACTTCGACGGGGCGGGGAACGTTAACTGGTACTGGGAACGGTTGAGGAACCGGTACTGGACGAGTCACGGTGTAGGGAACCGGAACCGGTTGAGGAACTGGTACTTGCTGAGTGAGAGTGGTTACAGTGGCGCCACCACCACCGCCTCCCCCGCCGCCTCCTGCACCACCACCAAATCCACCGCCTCCGAATCCTCCGCCTCCGCCGCCGCCTCCTCCGAAACCTCCATGGCCTCCACCTCCGMATCCTCCACCTCCAAATCCTCCATGGCCTCCACCGATGTCGTTTCCACCATCGTGACCGCCAAAGTCATAGATGCCGCGTTTGTCTTGTTTCTTCTCTTCCGCGTAGGCGGTGGCCAAAATGAGGACGACAACCTGAAATGCGTAAAACAAATTCTACACTGGTTCTTATCTTTGATGGATTACTTACTACAAACGGCTTCATGTTTCCGTTTGGAGGAACTGATCGAATGATGCCTTACACCATCTAGATCTTGGCTTTTATACTGCCAGAGTATGGGGGTGATTTGGCGATGCTTTCACTAAGGATCTCCGGCGTGTTCCTACTTTTGCAGCACGTTCATTAGTGCAGTTAAACGCGAAATCATTACGTAAAGAATATGGAGCACATTATGAATTCGGTTTTTAATTGCGTTTCACGGTTAACGGTTTTTCGGAGTCTTTTGTTAAGTGTTGCTGTACGTAATTCCGTAATTGCGATTGCTGTTAATTTAATATGAATCGTAATTGTTCATATTTTGGGGATTGTGGTGCCGATTGGGCAACATTTGTATTGGACTAGTTGGGAAATCTGTGGGTTACAAATTATTAGAATTAGTTGTTTCGTCAAGTACTGTATACAGAGTGATGCATATTCGAAGGCAACCAGTAGGTTTAAATTCTGCAAAGCTGCGCACGCTTAAGCCCAGCGATGTGTTGTTGAGTAATCAAAATAATATTCTTTGGTTTTTGAGATTTCTGAATAACTGGAAGTTTCTGTTTTTATGGCCTTTTATTAGTAATAAAAAAGCGCTCTCTTAGAGCAACTTTTTCTGCTCTACGCGATAACGATTACGAATTTTCAACACGACGTTTCAGTTTTTTGTAAGACATACACTACTGAACAAAAAACAATAACAAAACGACTTACAAATAAATATGCTACAACAAATGCTCTAATAAGAACCCGTAACTCAACTTTTTGTGTAGTTGTTGCTATTTATGGCTCGTTAAATCGTGCGACATGGAATGCGTTGACAGGTTGCTAAAATAGTGTTCCGCAGTTTGTTTACCTTTGTATAACATTACTTGTACTTGCACCTAAATCCGGATCTATTTTTCTGGAATTTTATTCACAAATATTTTCTAACACACCCTTATGTGGTGGTGTGCGGTGCTGTTGCCACCATAATTGTAAAGATAATCAAGAACTGTCCCTTTTAAAAACTGCAGGTACCTGTTTGCGTCTAGAGTTCTCTCATAAATGTATGGTCCTATTACTTTATTATCCCATAAATCTAGCCACATATTAATTCCAAACTTGTGTTGGTTTATAATTTCTCTATTTTGTCAATTGATATAATGCCTTGATTGAAAATAATTAATCATCTGTCCTGGCCAATTCACTCTCAGCCTATGACTAGTTTCGCCCTGCTAGGTCTCATCAGGCAGGCGTAGAGAGCAAATAGGCCAAAGCAGACGTCGCTGTTGTCCTTGGCAGGTGTACTGCTAAATTCGAGAATTTGAAATTTTTTAAGTTTATTGTTAGGATTGAAAAATTGCTTTCATCAGTCCAAATTAGTTTATTTAGACAATTCATTAATTTTATCCACCAACCAAGTGCAAAATTATAAGCGCTTGTTTGGCTGACATGAATTTTGTAGGGTTTATAATTTGTTTTTCTTAATGTTCTTCAAACTGTAGGCAAATGTAAGCTTACAGAAATTTCTCTACTTGAAAGGGACGGGTTATTATTAACATGGAATAAAAATAATAATACCGGTGTTAAAGAATGAAACAAAAACTACTGCTTGAAGTATAGCATCTCGACTTTCTCGACAATAACTTGCTCTCTTTTTGTGGAAACATCCGTGTTCCGATAAAGTCCGATACAGCTTTAAAAAAATAGCTTTCTATCAGGTTAGGGTTGTAGATAAGCTGCAGAAGTAATTTTCACATTTCTTTTGCAGACGTAGTAAACTAGCATCATAACACGTTGTTTTTAACTGAAAAACAGCATTTGCAAACTCTCATTTGGCACAATTCTTAATATTATGTKTTGTTGCTTACATTTTACCATCACTATTTATTTTTTGACATATAAAAACTAAACAAATGAAATGCAATGGTATATTGATTGTGGAATAAAAAAGTACTTTTATTTTGCGTTTTGCAATCAGTAGCAGTGTAGCCGTATTATTAATTTTTTTAAATCACATAAAAATCCTGTTGGATAAAACAGAAAACAATTTTGGCACCCATACGAAATAAATAAAAATTGAAGATAGTTTAAAGAAGACGAAATGTTAAAACTTTTAATTGTTTTACTAATTTGAAAATAGGTTCATAAAAATAAAAACGAAAATGTCACCCTTTATATAGTGTCTCAGTTTTTCCAAAACCTTAAGAAGGAATTTGTGCAAAATTGTCGAATTTAAACCTATATTGTAATAAGTGAGAACTTCATGGTTATTCTCGAATTGGAATCACCCTGTATATAAGATTTCGTCCCACAAAGAAACAAAACTGCAGTCTGCCCATGTGTATGAACGAGGATTCGTTAATATTTGTGTAATATACATAAATTGTTAATGGAATTAATAGGAATACATGGAATATATCTAAATACATTCTTTAAGAACAGTTTGTGAAGAAATTTGGCCTACAGTTGTGAATAAAATCCGCACTACTATTCAAGGATGAGGCAGGGTAAAATTGTCTTTAACTCGCAATATTGCAGGGTAGAAATAAATTACAGTGATTCTATAAGTTGAGGCATTCCTGCAACCACGAATATAACTCTATAGATGATTAATTGCTATTTGACATATACCTACATTACTGATGTATTTTAGTCATCACGATGTGTGTTCACGACTTGACAGTCTATCTGCCTTTGTTGATGATTGTCCATTATTTTAGCGAGAAATGGATGACCTTCATAGATATTGTAGAGATAACAGTTGATATTAGTAATCGTCTCTTTTTTATTATACATTCATCCTTAACATCATTTTAGAAATTATAGGTAATACTGTGTTACGGCGTCTGTTTTCTAAGTACCTTCATATGCAATCATTTTCTGTTTTAATTCAAAAGTACGAAAAGATTTTTTGTAATGTTTTTACCAATATGTTACTATTTTTGTTATCTTTAATCATGTTTTAGTCTATGAATAATTTGTTTGCGTTACTTAGATTTAGTGGACTTGCCCTGCAGCGTTCTTACTAAAAATATATACGAACATGTAAATTTGTGTAATATGTATCTTCAGTTGTGAAATTTTCATCCATCTATCTTGATCTACGTGAATCAATGAACAGCAGTTTTTTATGTTACAAAAAAGCTTTCAATTATTTGCGGCACCAACCGTACGCTCGAAACAAACGCTGTTGTGTTTTGACAAAAATGTATTTCTGGAAATGTACACAATGTACCGAGTAGTTTCGGCTTTGCCATTGCTGGCTGTTGACTAGGTGTTTCATTTGAATGCTTCTGTACTTAAATGTGTCGCATTGTGTCATTGTTATTTACAGCATAGACGTGAAGCTGTTTCTTAATATTTGTGAAGCGCTTTTCATTCGTACTGGGAAAACGTATGCTTTGGTTTTCGTCTTTCGAATAACTTTTAACTTCTCCGTGTTAATTTTTTGAACGCGTTAAGTGCAGTTCAGGTACAATGCGGATAAAATCGTTGAAAAATGACTTGTTTTCATGCTACACTTCCTTTTGAATGTCAGTTAAATTATCTACACCGCACCATCCATTCTAAAGTTGCGAGGATTTCAATCTAAAAACGCTCCAGTGTTACATTTGTAATGCACGCTATTGAAACAAGATTTTTTTCTTAATGAAATTATTAAATGGTACATTGTTTGACAGTTTTTAATACTTTCAATTCATACTCAAAACATAGTTGTTAGATTTTGGCTTCACCGCCGAGAACTCGATTCAGTTATTGATCCAGTGATGGCGTGAAAATCGCGATAATTTTACCCTTGGTCGTTTAGACGGTAGTCTCCATATAAAATTGATGGCAGTAGTTATTATATCGAATGGGCGATAATGGTGATCCCGAAACGAGCATTCAAATTACTTGACGCTCTTAGCCATAGTTGTTAATCGCTTCTTGGACAATTTATCATGGACTGCCTGCGAAATTTCATGTTAAATTACCATCCTCCACGCCAGTACCGAAAAGCGCCCTTTATACAGTTTGCTTGGTTTAATTTGTTACTTCTTCTGTAAACGACGAGTAAATTTTGACAAATTAATAGCAAAGGATCTATTTTGTACATCTTTTGAACGTTTTTAATTGTAATCTCGAGATACATTTCCGTACGGAAAATTATGCTAGATTATTATTTAACGTCATAAAAATATATGAAGTACATACTAAGTAGATATTAATATCCATGGATAACATGACATGTGCCAGACATGCTAATGATTTTAAGTTAGTAGTTTTTTTAAGTACATCACAATTTGTTCCAAATCAATTGTTTTACTTAAAAAAAATACATACACCTTCCAGCCTTCCACATAGTTTACTAGATTGTAATCAGGATTTATTATTATTCAGGTGGATAACACATGAAATAAGCTTAGCTATCGTGTGTTGAATGTTTGATTCTCAACAATAATACATTTACAAATGTAAGACCTCTACAACAGTTTTTGAGTTGCTAAGAAAAATATAAATGTCGATTTTTTATATCGCCTGTAACTTTTTTGTTTGAACTTTTTCAGAAACTTTGGGTACCTTTTTAAGCAGTTTTTAATTCAGATACAATATTTTGGTGGTCAAGGCAGCAAAAATTAAAAGTAGGGAATATTTTATTTTGAAAGGCTTTTAAAACATCTTCAGCTCTGTCATTTCCATCCCCAAAAACTGACCATAAGACATTAAGCTAAGCTTTTAGAGATCCTGTATATCGTTACAGAATATCAAAACATTTTTTTGTCCCCTAAAGCCCTTCAGTCGATATCCTATAAGTTCTGCATCGTGTTTTAATAAATTTAGTAATAAAATCACTCTCCATTTCACAGCATTGTGTTCCAGTACTTTTATTAACAATCGAGTTGCTCTGGTGACTTACGGACATTGCCTGTCATCGAGTATTCGAATTAATTGCTGTTTCAAAATTGAGTACACTAACACTACCTATGCAACATGGTGTTGCACTTTACTGTGAATGATAACATACGAGTTTGGGGGTTTTGTCCAGATATTTTGAATCCCAGCCCCTGTGTGCCGGCCAAGCTCACTATTGCTACTGTGTAAATAAATACAAGACTCCAAGAAACTACCAATAATCTATTAAGATGGTTCACATTTTCTTAGAATGAGATCTGTTATAAAATACTTATTGGTACATCATCTCAGTCGCTCTAGTTTTGTAAATTTCAATTAGTACTTGTTCGTCCATCGAAGTATAATAATAATAATATATCTTTATGTGTTGCCTGAGAAAATTACAAATATATAAACTGAATGCCAAATATGGCAACAAAAGGGCGAAGTTCAAAACAAACGTACGTATGTTTTGATCTTCCACTTAACCTAGAATGCACAAATAATAAATTGAATTAAATTAAAACCGCAACCATGCATAATAATTCCTTATAATTATATACAAAATAGCCTATATACTAAAGTATAACAACTGTAACTAAAATATCATGGTGAATAAATGTTAATGAAATTATATAAGCATGAATATAAGGTGACAAAAGAATAATAATAATTAGGTACATAAAAAAGAGAAACAAAAAACTAAAGGAAGCTTCAAAGAAAAAACAATAATAGAGAATTAAAAAAACAATAGATCCAGCTAAAAACTTATTTTTAATAATTTTTTTAAACGGTTGAGGATGTAAGGACTTTACTTGTTGTTCTAGACTATTCATAATTTTAGCAATATTAAAAGAAAGTGATGTACGAAACAATGCAGTTCGATGAAGCGGTACTACCAAAGCGTCTTTTCGACATATGTTAACGTTATGTATATCCCTTCTATATTGAATTCTATCGAGCAGATATTCAGGACTTTTGTGATATAGCATTTTTTGGTATAAACAGCTTGCACGACAATAGATCAGCTGTCTTATTGGCAACCATCCTGCTAAAGAGAATTTATCTGCCACGGAGTATCTTCTTTTCATACCGTATATTAATCGCAGTGCTACATTCTGAATCCTCTTAAGCCGTTTTTCTTTATACTTGGTAATGCAGGGACCGTACACTACACAACAATAATTTAAATGTGACAAGACTAGAGACTGACAAAGTATTTTTCTAATGTTTATGCTTAAAAGCTGACGATTGTTATAAACTGGTTTTGAGTTTGAAAAAGCTGATTTAATTACTTTGTTAATGTGACTATTAAAACGTGAATCTGAATCCATTAGCAGTCCTAGATTTCTAACTGTATGTACTAGTGAGATGACATTTCCATCAACTTTAATTTCTATTTTTCCAGAACATATATATCTGCTATGGGGTCTACTAAGTAAAATAACATGCGATTTACCTGAATTCACAGTTAGGCAGTACTTTTTTGACAAATCGATTAAATCTTGAACCTCTCTACTAATTATTCTGTTAGCATGGTTAACAAATGACTCGGCAAATGAATAGTATATCTGTGTGTCGTCAACGTAAAAGTGATATCTGCATTGCCTGAATACCGCCGGAAATAATGAGAAGGAAAAAATAGGAAGAACTAGTTGAGCCTAGGCAAAACTGGTTTGTCCTGAAATCGGGTTTGGCCGGTAACATATATACAGTATAGTAGTGGACCCAGTATTGAGCCTTGCGGCACTCCACTACACACAGACAACGATTCGAAAGAAATATTTGTATATTTTACAATTTGTTTACGGTCTGTTATATAAGTTTGCATTAGGTTGACGGCGGGTTCCTGGAACCCGATGTAATGCAATACTGCTAAAAGTAATTTGTGATTTATACGGTCAAAAGCTTTAGAGTAGTCTAGTAAAACTAAGCATGTAAGTTTGTCGTTATCAGCAGCCTTAAGGATATCATCCGTAACAGCTAAAAGGGCTGGTTCGCAACTGCGCATAGGACGGAAACCAGACTGATATGCAGGCAGAATATTGCATCTGTCGACATATTCCTTAATCTGGCTGTACATTACCTTTTCTACAATTTTGGATAGAACTGATAGTATACTAATCGGTCTTAAGTCAGAAAGAACATGTACATTCTTTACATTAGGGAGAGGCTGCAGTAGTGCTGTTTTCCAACTCCTAAGAAACACAGAATTCTCCAGACAAATATTTACCAAATGCACTATATAGGGTAGAACAATGGGATAGCAATACAATATCATTGTTATATTTATGTTATCAAAACCAGTAGCTTTTGACGATATAGACAAAACAATCTTTTTTATACGTTCGATGTCAACAAGTTCAAAACGGCACCCGGGCATATCCTTATGCAAATTATTACTCTTTAGTTGATGTAAAATTTGCCCATCTGGTGTTAAGCCTCCATCGGATGCTTGTATCAAATACCGATTTATATCATTGGGGTTACTGAAGTTGGGAGGTATTTCAATAACATTTTTGTTATGTCCGAAGCTCCTTGTATAAATGTTTAGTATTGTTATTGTTCCCAAATTTAAAGTTAATAAGCGTTCTTTTCTCAGCTTTGACTGCTTTATTCGTAAAATTTCTCAAAACTTTATAATATGCCCATTGAGCGGCATCCTTGGTTCTTCTAAATTTTATCAGAGCTTTATCCCGAAGTTTCATCAGCAATCTAATATTTGCAGTTAACCATTCTGAACTATGCCTGCCACATTGTACTTGTTCTAGAGGAGCATGTTTATCAAATAAATCAATCATCAGCTGATTAAAGCGCACAACTTTGTCATCTACCGAGTCCTGATATAAAATGCTATCAAACGGAGTAGACAATAGATCAATAGATTGTTCTTCATTGATTAGGTGGAACTTTCTAGAGTATATAATTTTGGGTTCATCGATGTGTATATATTTTTGTATAGTTAACTCTATAGGAAAATGTTCGAACATAATATTTGTAATAGAATTCACATTCACACCTCAACACCTTCAGAACACAGAAACACATCTAATAAAGATGAAGAAGTAGCACAAACACGTGTAGGGTCGCTAACTAACTGCACTAGCCCAAATGCATTAAGAGTATTCTCAAATAATTTACTAGCACTGCTATCAATACCCAGCAAATTAACATTGAAATCACCGGTACAGATTATATCGTCGTGATTTATATATAAATCTGATAAAGCTTTTTCGAATATACTTAAGAAATTTTTAACAGAGTAGGTTGGTTGCCTGTATACTACACCTGTTGCTAATTTCCTGTTGAATGATGCAATACTAAGCCACAGTTGCTCTGTATCAGCAATATCCACAGAATATATTTCGATAACAGTAGCAATAGAGCTATGAACATAAATTGCAACACCACCACCACGACCCAAGCGATCCTCACGGTATAATACATAAGACAAACTGAATTGTCCGAAACTTCGACAGATAACCATGTTTCAGTTACAAAAATGATGTCAAACTTAAACCGATTAACGTAGTCTTTAAAGTCACTTAGGCTGGCCTCCAACGATCTTATATTTATGTGCTTCAACTTCCAATCGCCCACTGTTCTAGTTGACATTACATTTAGAAGTAATTAGTTCACTCAGTTCTGATGAAAGGCGTGAGAACGTAATCGAAACAGAAAGAAAAACACAAAGAATGAAGCATCTTAAAGCGATAGTGAATAACCACTGACACCTTTTGTTAATGTTTGTTATTGTACATCTTTAAAGTCATCAGTAGATTGTGTGATGTACGCTCTTGATCCTTCAGCCTTCCGCATAAAGATTCTACCCTCTCGAATCCAAAGGTACTTGATATTATTCGCCGTTCTAAACTTTCGACATTCAGACAATAATGCTCGATTAGTTTTTGTCAGCGAGTCATTAATATAAATAGGTTTGCTATTATTACTAGCATCTGCCCAGTCAGGATCGACATCTTGAATAGTTAAATTCCGCTTTACTTTTCTACCGTTCATAAACTCGTATTTCTTTAATCTTGAAAGAAACTTTACAATAATAGGAGGAGGGACACTGGAGTCCGCCTTCCTTCGTAATCGATGGCAAGCATCAATGAAACACCTCCAGAGATTAGATTTCTTTCAGATGACCCAGTTGTATAGTTATTTTGTAGTTGAACCAGGAGCTCATATTCCTTATGTTTTTCGAGCATACTCATTTTCCAGCCCTAATATTTACAGCTGCAGCACGTCCGCTCCTCAGCATCCAGATAATAAATGTTAAGCTGCAGGAAAAAAAACCGGCCGCGATCCCGGTCCATTTTTATGTGCGTCCATACTCCACCGATAAATATGAATAATAGACATCCTCTGCAGAGCAGTAAGCTCGGGCAATTTGTATTTGTTCCGGGGAAGTACCGGGACACATCCAGAGAGCTTAATCATCGTAGGGCTTTCATTAAATCGTCGTTGTTATATTTTCAGCGGCGAGTGCAAGTGCGACCGACCCCTGCACTCAAGACTACCCCGGCGCAAATCTAATTATTCCTGCATTACAGTAAGTAGACTCGTGGGTGAAATTTTCCTAAGGAAATTAAGTTCTGTCGGGTGCGGGCCTCGAAAAAGTCGATGATATTCGAAATGCGGTGTTCGAGTGCCCGACGGGCTTTCAGCGCTTTAATTCGGGATCTCAACAAACTCTCTCAAGATTTAGTTGATTAGCTAAGATTAATAGAGATAGGTATAATCTGAATTGAGAAAGTTAGAAGTTGCGGAAGCGATAAGGCTTAACTCGTGCAGTTTAAAAAGTATTGTAGATTAAAATAAAATTTAAGATTCTTCAAAATGGACTTGCAGGTATATTCACAATTCTAAATATGATAAATAAAAAGCGAACTGTTAGTTCTTGCAATAAATCTGTGACGAATAAAAATCATAGAAATGCAGGGAAAAAACCGCTGCAAATTGAATCAATACTTCCACATCCAATTGTCAAAATGACATTTACGTTTTTATTTCTTATACTATACGATTAGTAATGAAGTTTTCAGCATTTTTTCTCTCTACACATTTTTTCTAAGACAAACAGTCCTCCTGATAATAAAATATATACATTTTTTAAATCGGTTTTTCCAAATAATTCGAAAATTATTAACTTAACAAAAAAATACAAGAGCGCTTTCTGATCAGAAATTTGATTTTCTATATAATACCAAAATTTAAAAAAAATCGTACGAGCAGGGTCCAAAATAGGTTTTTTGGAAATATTTCGAAAATGTCAAAATTTTGGATAAATTTTCTAAGACACTTTTTGTGAGAAATTTTATTTCCTATCTGATGGTATTTTCATTTTTTGAATATATTAAATATATTCGGAGATATTTAGGAAAAACCGTTTTCTTTTAAGTGACGATTTTTTGCTAATATCTTCTAAACAGTTTGCTGTACCGAAAATTTATAAGAACTAATAATACTCGCAGTTATACTACTAATGACATACTAAAACGAAAAAAATATAAAAAAATTAAAATTTGCAAAAGGGGTAGTTACCCCCCATTTTGGTCCCCTTCCCGATACCCTACATACCCCACAAACAATAGCTCGCTTTGGGTAGTTAAGATTTATACGTTTGCCAAATTTCAAGTTCATATATTAAGTCTTCCGAAAGTTATCGTGTCCACAAATAATACCACAGACACACAGACAAGAAATTTTTTTTGGTCAAATTTTGTTCTTTGCGTTTTCGACCATTTTAAAGCGAATGAGCAAATAAAAATTTTTGAAAATTTTTCTCGTGATACAATACTTTTCATCCGTTGGATGTGGWAGTACTGTTTTGCTATATAAATCTTAGGAGAAGAGCAAAGCGTCTGCWTAGGAAAACCACGAAGCGGATAGAAACATGCAACACTACGGAATATTTAGAAAATGTAACCTCTCGATTCACCAAAATACTTCGATTTATGAAAACAATCAAATTCGATGAAATCATAAAAGGAGAATGAGAAATTTGGGAATGCACCTACTGAGACGAAAAATACTTGCAGCGAAAAAGGAACTGTGCTTATCAACTTAGTAGCGCAAAAAATTTGACAGCGTTTTACACTGATCATATGATTCCTATTATAGATACCAGTTTTGCTAGAAATTTTTATCGCTTTCTTTGTTAGACGTTTGTTATAACATTTATTTATGTATAAAAGTTTTCTTACATAAACGGGTTCGAAAAAGCTGGATTTCTAACTTCTTTAACTTATGCGCTTGTACCGAAATACACTAAATTCAAGCACAACTGTTATAAAATTACTTATTCAGTAAACAGTATACTGCACATACTAGCACCTAAACAACTTTCGAACACCTGGTTCGCTTGTTCTTCGCTTGCTTCACCGCTTTTCAAATCAGACCGCGCGTTCACGGTCCCTTTCCTATATCAACTGACGAACACTGCCTGTCTGGAAGCGCCTTCAAGAAAATCGAGCGATTGATATTGCTCGGACATGCATCATGCATCAATTTCGTCATTTTTCGGTCTGGTTGCCTAATCCGCAGGGTTGGCTTGTTCACATCGTAACGATATGAATCAGATTTACCTATTTGCTGCAGCCTAGCAGCACATACATTTGCCTTCAGAAGGGTCTTGACTTTTCTTCTGCTCTGACCTCTGATATGCGTTGTTATACCTTGGAATCTTAAAAAGTTAAAAATGACTTCCTTAGCCGAAAGATTTAAGTTTTAATAAGATAACTAACTTTAGTCTCCTAATCTGTAATTTAATATTACTGTGTCTGAATCTTTATCTGGTCTAGTAGCTAAAAATTGGCACACGTGCATTTCTAATGGCGCGGTGTTCGTCACTGATGACGTCACTTTAAAGTTATATGAAAAACTCTGTATATGATAAACATTAAATATAATTTATATTTAGACAAGCGTCAAGCTGTGTTGMTGCCTCATGGACGCTAATACCAGAACAAGTTAAACAAATTTTCTCTGTTGCATTGAATATTTTTAGTATAGAGCTCATCTTGTTGCTCCCAAAATTTCTGAGTAAAAAAACAATTTTGTTTATTCCATTAACTTACAAAAATATTTCGTTTCATCAATTGCTAGCAAACGAGCTTTGCTCAAATTTTTTCAGATCATTCTGACGAAATGTAAGTATATGTCCTTTATAGTTTAATTTTTCAAAATATTTTATACTGGGAAGAGTACGAACTAAGAATAATAAACCCTCAAAACACAATCTTATACGTTCCAGAATGGGATAAGTCTTGCAAGTTTGTCACAGCATTTTACTGCAATCAGTCAAATGTTCTATAGATTTTGTGGATAGAATTAATGAGCAGTTACTGCTTGTTTCTTTGGGTGTCCCGTCTTTCTAATAGTCATACCCTAATCGAGCTCTTAATCATTGCGAAATTTAAAATAAAGAATTCTGTCCTACTAACTACAGGAGAAACAGGTCCCTTTAATAGGGTTAATTGTATTTTAATGAAGTATTGTTAATCTTAATGATTTAGTTTATAATAAAGGAAAAATTGCCTGTGGGTAGATGAATGAAAAAGGTTTGATTGACTTTCTAAGTAACCTAGCGGAAAACGGGCTAACCATAAACTACAACAAAACCACTGTCATTATAAGAGACCCCTTTAGCGAGAAAACGGTAATGACAGGTAGCGTATACAAACTAGGGAGCCGAAGTATAAGGTTGATAAACAAAAGAAAATATCTGGGAACATAACAAGCAAACTCAACTGCAGAGAAACAGTCAAAGAGAGGATAAAAACCCCGTATAGAGTGACAAGAGCTGTACCACAATTTGTAGAGAAACACAAGCCGAAATGGAGCATCTTGAAAAACATATACACATCGGTAATCCTGCCCATCATGACATACGGAGTCAAAAGTGTCACTACTACCAAAGCTAACAGAACAAGCTCGAGAAACGCAGAAAGAAACATCATGCAATTATTGGCCAAAGCTGTTAAACCGAAAATCGAGGGACAACAGTACTCCTAGAGGGAAAGACGATCACAGCAAGAATAGAAACATATGTAATGAAATATTAGGGACATATTCAAAGAAGAGAAAAATACCCTATACTACAAAAGGGTGAAAAATGAACAGTAACAACCTCAAAGTAGGACGACTGTGCTACACGTGTAGAACAACGGTGGAGGGAAACATAGCAAAATCAAACATAATTGAAGAACAGTGGTCAGAAATCTTAAAGGACAAGAAAACAATAAATAAGGAAGTCTTAAAGCTGTAGAGCTCAGACAGCAGCTCGTCCGAGGGAGAACAAGAATAATGCTGCCCAACGAAGCTATCTTTTAACACGGAGGCTAATGAAAAAGTATCCGCTAGTTTGATGCCCTGAAAACCTCCCCATTCCGGTCCCCAAACTCCTGTAACATGCGCTACGTAGGAGCCCACCAGCAACAAGCGTGTCACCCGTCCAACCCGGCGTAGATGTAGCCGGCCCGGCGGTATATTCGAAAGAAAAAATTGCCTGTGGGTTCATCTTTGTCTCTAATTTATCTGAAAATAAGTATTTATAAGATTTCGATTTGGAAGTAAAACAAATTATCATTACTAAATATATGTGGTTAAATTAAATGTATTCTAATATTTGCTGAGCCCAATACCTATACAAAAGGATCATTTATTTAGAATATTGAAGAAAAAATTGAAACTGCTGACCTGCTTAATCTCACCAGAACAGCAGGAATGTACACCCCAGGCATTTTTTTTCTGAATTAATTCTTACTGTACTTACTTACTTGTTTAGAAATTGTTAAACTAGTACAGGTACCTACTCACATTGTCGACAATTAACATAGTGTGGAAACATTTAAATCCTTTCTCAGAACTTCTCAGTGAAAATTATGCGGCTGATACAAAGCTTTACTTAGCGTATAATCCGATTTACTTTTACAAACATGAAAGATATCTCAAGATATAGCAGTAAGCATTGGCCATAATGCCACATAGTGTTTTTTCATGTACTTTTATTTCTGAAGTGGTTCGATTATCAGCTGCTTGTTCCACTTGACGTGCAGAGTGAATGCAACACAACTGCGTGTTATACTGCTACAGTTCGCAACAACTTAATCCGAGAAAGTCGAGAGATGAATTATTTATTATATAGCAATCCAATACGATCTAATTATTAATCCTTGTAATTTTTACATTTCAGTAACTTTATATTGTGGCGTTATTAACAAGAACAGGAAGCGCGAGTGGATTAATGCTGTCATTGTAGCTCCATTAGGTAATAAACTGGCATTACCTGCACTTCGAATACTGAACATCCGAACTATCTCATTAAACAATCTACACTACAACTTTGCCAGGGCATAATTAGAAAACTTTGGATTAGTTGGATATTGGCTGGTGCTTAATTAAACGAGCTGTCTATGCTTCGTATAAGACATTGTTATCGGTGCATTCGAAGCTCTAAACATGCTGCTGGTGTGGACCATTACAGGATTACTTTTGCAAGGTAGGGTCCAGTTCACCGTAGTTGAAAGCCTCGGTATGTCTATGAAGTCCAAGGGAGAATCCTTGTAGGCAGTTAGAGTAGACAGAAATAGTTTGGTCTCAGTTGCAGTTGCAAATAGTTTTGCTAGATTTTGCTTATAGAGACTTCCATACAGTATTGCGCTAAACCATTCCTTATTCAAAATCATAAAAATGCATTTGTTTTTTATCCTACGACTCATCTTTTTTGGGTTTTGTAACATTTAGTAAATTGCAACTACGTGTACGAGGGTGAATGCTTTCAGCGTCGATAATATGAGATAATATTTTGTCGGATAGATCGCTGTCTCTTGAAAACACTGACAAAAAGTTATGTCTGACGTTTCGATTACACCTGTAATCTTTGTCAAAGACGAAGAACCTCAAAATTTACCTGACACAAGTTCAAACAAAATTTTGAAAGTAAATAAACAAATCACCAAGGATGCGAGACATCATAGAAACAACGTGCCAACCTGATAAAAAAGAACCTAACGATGAAAAAGGAACTACCTACCTACTAGATATACACGAACTACTTGATAAAAGATAACTACAAAATAGCCTTCCAAATGTCACCTAACTCATAATTTCCACAATCCCTATTAAAATTATTAGTATTCCTACAAATTTTAATAAAAGTGCTCATCCAAATCAAGTAAATTCTCAGCCAGGACAAAGTAAATTGAAGTTGTTTGCCTTATGTACAAGGCCTTTCGGAAAAATTAAAGAGGATGCTTAGAAAACACGATATTTTAGTTGTTGATAGTACATATAATAATTTAGATAAAATTTTAAGTTCTACTAAAGATAAAGTACATTTAGAGAGTGAAGTTGTTTACAAAATTACTTGTTCTTGCGGCAAATGTTACATAGGTCAAAGTAAAAGAAAAGTAGGTACGCGTTTGAAAGAACACATACGTGCTACTAGGTTGCAACAGATAGATAAATCTTCCGTAGCTGAACACTCATATTTGACTAAACACATGATTGATTTTGATAAAACAAAAATTTTACATAGAGAAAAATATTATCACAAACGTCTAATAAAAGAAGCTATAGAAATTTTTAGGAATACTAATAATTTTAATAGAGATTATGGAAATTATGAGTTAGGTGAATTTGGAAGGCTATTTTGTAGTTATCTTTTATCAAGTAGTTCGTGTATATCTAGTACGTAGGTAGTTCCTTTTACGTCGTTAGGTTCCTTTTTATCAGGTTGGCACGTTGTTTCTATGACGTCTCGCATCCTTGGTGATTTGTTTATTTACTTTCAAAATTTTGTTTGAACTTGTGTCAGGCAAATTTTGAGGTTTTTCGTCTTTGACAAAGATTGCAGGTGTAATCGAAACGTCAGACTATTAATTTTTTGTCGGTGTTTTCAAGAGACAGCGATCTATCCCACAAAAAAACAAAAACATTTATGTTGTTAGAAAATCAACTTGGACTAAACATCGTGGATACTCGCGTAACTATAATTCTTTTTATATATCATATCACCGTGGTGAGAATAAAGTATCTACTTTATTCTTGCCACGCTGTCTACCAGATTAGCGTTTGCATCAAAGCAGGATCTTATTATGTTTGTTAGGTTATTATTGTTGTTGTTATTGTCTATATTATTGGCCACTGTCAGAGTGTGACCATTAGCCAGCGCATTATTTATAGTTTGTTTGTTAAATTTGTAAACAGGAACATTGGAACAAATTTTGAACTTGAATGTGGGGGTCGTCAGTTAAGTTAGAACACATTAACAGCTGAAAAGCTAATATAGCGATAGTCCGTGGACCTAACCTAATCAGAACAACATATAATAACAAAATGCAGAAGGGACGTGGACATGATTAGTAAACCATTAACCAGCAACATAGTACATTTTTACTGATTAATTTTGTTGATTGTTATAAATTTCATTAATGTGTGCTTTTGTAAGTCAGTGGTTGGTCCTCATCTTTATGATAGTGGTAATGTGTCCTCGGCAAAATATATGGATACAATTTAAACCATGGTGTTTTAGGGAACGAGTGTTGTATTTCCCCGCAATATCTACCAGGATATTCAAGTGATGACTCCATTCCAAATTGTGGTTATGGCCTATTTGACACCTAAATGTGGGTAAAATGTCATATTTACAAATTAAAATATTTTGTAGAGGTGACATTATCCTCCCAAGGTTGGCAAGTTCCTCAGCTAGATCATTTCCAAATATATTAGTATGTCTAGGGATCCACCCAAATTTGAACTGGTATCCGTTGTTGATCTCTTGCTCCTGAAATGAAGTGACTAAAGACAGTTAATCTTATTAAGTTTTTATTAAGTTACAATCTCAACTTTGTTGCTCTAGCACTGTGCACATCTGAACGAAAATTAAGATACTGTCTTTATGTCGTTTTCAGTCTGTTCGAGAAAAGTGTCTCGAAAACCCTCGCGGTGTCTAAAATATTTTGAAGAGCATTTCGCATACAAAATATATATGGTTGCACGTATTTGAAAAAGTAAGTTCACGTACATCTTAAATCTAGTAAAACTAATATTATTGTAAGTTAAAAGTCGTTAAACACAGTTTCAACAAACTCTCTATACAGTATAGTTTTATAGACACTAGTACCTATATTTTATTTTTTATTCGTTTATTTTTTTTAATTGTGTATTGTATATTAGTTAACGACTTATAAAAAATACATAAACTAAAATAAAATACACTTATCACAGTAAGCTGCAGAAAACAAATCGTAAGCGACAAATCACATGAATTCCATGAAAAGAAAAATAACATATGTATATACTATCACGGAAACAAAGAAGCAAACACAGAATAAATGTTGGTACGTATCATGTGAAGCATAAATATTACTTCTTATAAATCCGCAATATAACTCCAAAAAATTAATTTGCCCTGGAAATTACCAATCCTTTAATAGATATCTTAAAAGAAGCGAATGCTAGACACTTTACCCTAGCAGACAGCATGTTATACAATCTAAAATATTTCGAAGATTTCTTGTTTCGTTGTAGTAAAACTATGCTAGTCACAATATTTCTATTGCATTTCTGCTGTGTATAGTAATCGTGTATGCAGTACTTTTTTAGTTCAAACGTATTAAAATATTTCAAAATGTTGAAAATAAAAAGCCTAATGGAATCTTAAAGTAAACGTAGTTAGGTGCCGTCTTCAATTAAAAAAAACAGAGATGTTTGAAGTTACTACTTTTCGAATATATAACTCAGTTAATAAAAAAACGTTTTTAAAACAGGTCGTTTGTTTCGTTGCAAAAATGCATTGTCCGATTTCTATTTTTTAAAGATAGAGAAAGTAGATTTCGCATGAGGTGTAAAAAAAACTCCACTTGCTGTTTGAAATTTTCCAGTTATTAGCGACTGTGGTGCCATATTGTTTTTTTTAAACCAGGTCTTCAGGTTTTTTCCGCGATATTACCCAAATTTTATTAGAACGTTCTAACTTACAGCTTTCAAAAGTTAGCGTCGGGAAGAAACTTCAGACGCGCACTGTTTAAATAGTTTCAGGCTAACAGATTTACCGTTAATGTTCTTTACGTCAAACCTGCTTCTGTAAGGATATAATTACTTTTCCTGGTATGAAGTTGGATACACATTGTAGACTAACGGTGTGTGAATTTTGTCTACAGGTCTTTTTCCTTTATATGGGTTGTAAAATTAAGTAAAAATCTCTGGCCTGGGTTTGAAGGTTTACTTTATAAAAACATATTAGACGTGAAAATTTCTTTTTGTTCAAAATTATCGATTTGTGGACGGTCGCAGTAATTGACCTTCTATTTTGTGGAACATCTTCCGTAACGATCTTGGGCTACATCCATTTAAGATTCAGCTTGTGCAGGACTTAAAGTCACAAGACCATCACTTGCGTGATTTATTCGCCGATTGGGTTTTAAAACATTTGCAATCTGACCCGTTTTATCAGATTATTGTGTTCAGGGATGAGGCTTTATCAGTAAACAGAATTGCCGGATATTTAGTAGCATCTACAAACCCAGAAGAGATCCTCTACATTCAGAAAAAGTAACCGTTTGGTGCGGCATTATTAGACCTTGTTTATTTAAAAATGAGACTGGATAAACGTTACGGTCAAAGGGGAAAGTTAACGGACAATTATCAATGATGGTTATAAGTTGATTTCAAGAAATAGACCTGTCATCTGACCATCCAAGTCTTGCGGTTTGACGCCTCTAGATTGTTTTCTGTGAGGCTATGTAAAATCATTGGTTTAAGCTAATAAACCAGCAACAGGGAAGCCTTGGCAGCCAATATTATTCATATATCTCGTGTCATACGACTACCGTTGATATGATATGTTTCAAGTAGTTTTTAGATGCACATTTTTCTATAACTATAGGCAGCCAAATTTATTAATTTGTAGGAAAAAAGCGTATTTTGGATACTATGCATATTTTTATTAGTTAGAATACTATATAATGATTAACTTCTGCCATATGTTAAACTAATTGAGTTAAATTTTGTTTCCATACTTCTTCCCAAAGTTTTTGTACATTTATAGAAATATGTGAATGAGATATTCCACTGGTAGGATCTATTTTGTTGTTTTGTAAATCGACCAATCGATTTTTTTTTATTTATTTGGAAGTTTGGTCAGCTTTTCCGATTTTTCGACCACTGTGTGGTAAAATTTACTATAGTTTCCTGTATTTGAATCAAGAGAAGGCTTAATAAGATAATAAGGATAATGTCATTAACAACCTATTTAAGGTTTAGGTTGCCTTTGTTTTAAAATGAACCCCTTTTAAACGACCAATATACAGAACTTATGAAACGTGTTGGGGCAATATAAATATTTTTTCTATTATTAGAAAACTATCATTGTAAAAACAATGGGCTAAATCCTGTTATAAAAATCTTGTCAGCCAATGTAATCAGTTGTTGTCAGAATTGTGAAAACTTGAAGTACATCTTGATAATTGTCGGAGGTACTTTAACCATGCAACAATGAAAGTCGTATATGAAAGAAAGCCGCATCATGCGTTGCGTTTCCGCCCTTATGGAATAGCGACAAGCTACAACAGGAAGAAAAAATCTTCGAGGGCAGTGTATCGAAATTTTCGCCCTCAACACAATAGACACGTAAAGTATAACGACATCGGTGATACATGCTCTCCCTGTCAGGCACAAAAGAAAGTCCTCCCGCCCTCTTGCACACCTCTCGTTCCGTATTCAGCGACTGGTGCGAAGGAAATGGCCGGTAAATAATTGTAAGGGACTACGAAGGGGTGGTGGCGAAAGTTGGGGAAAAAATTTTAAATTTTACGGCGCTTTTTTATTTGGAAACTTTTCACGCGTGTGAGGAGTTATGCGGCGCGTTGAAATATAACTTTAATTTCGCGAAAATCGGCGCCGGATTCGGCCTGTCGTTGACGCGGACATTTTTCATTAAACAGACAGTGAGAGATGAACAGGAGATACATGGGAAAATTTCTGTGATAAATCTGGAATTTTCGCTGTGGCTTGGAATGAGCTCGGAACTCACGGTCGGGTTATTTTGTTCTCGTCAGTATTGAATTCCAGTGGAAGTAGCTAAGGCATTCCTTAAATTCAAACTAAATCAAGGAGATTAGGGGAAGATCTTGTGCCAATGAAATTATTACAATACATAAAAATTTAGTTTTTATGAATATTCAAAATTAATGTTTCGAAATCGATAACCATTAATTAAGTGATTTATTGTATGGCATTATCTATTGGGGTAAAGAAGTATGTCTAGATATTTTTAGCGTTTCATTTGTAAATTTTAGAAGTCGTGTCTAAGTAAAAAAGGGAAACACTAACATTGTTAAAATAAAGTGGTTATATCAAAGGCCTAGTGATCGTACATTTATAATAAAGTGGTTTTATGTATCAGAAGGCCATGGATAACACCTTCATAATTTTTAGTTGTTTGAAAGAGCAGATCTACCGTAAGCAGCTGATGCGGCACAATCTGAGCACAACACCTTTTTCAATTTATTTTACTTTGTATGCAATTATGTTATGTCATTGAAATAAGCTGTTTTTTTATTTATTTATTTATAATTAACTTGGAAACTCCACAGTAAACATTCTTAACAAATTGCGGTCCATGTAAATACTTTATGGGTTGTTCAAAGTACTGGAAATATGTTTACCTAAAATAGAAAATTGATGTGAGAGTTTTAGCCCTGATTGTTTAGTCACCACATCTTCGATGCATTTGTCAATATCAACCTAAAAGCGCTTGTTATGATTTTAAGCGGAATCTTCGACCGTTGTACAACAAGTCTGGAATTGTATCCCCTCTACTGTCTATTGACGTCACGTTAGTAGCCTAGTGATATGAACGAAGCCTTGTGGGACAGTTTACAATTTAAAAAAAATACGATTTACTATGCAATTTTGGAAGCATTTAGGACTTCCTTTTACAAGCGGACTGAAAGCTGGTAAAAGTTAATCATCTCTAAATTCCGACAAGATTCCGATGAGTTTGTAGTATCCAACTTATTTAATTTTAAATTAGCTTAGTTTCAGTGTACATGGTGTCCCATTTTCGTTGTATTGTAGGGTATTTCGACATTACTGTATTATTTTTTTGTTCAGGTGTACCGTTGCGATTTTTATATCGTCTTTTGTTGTAAAGCCATAGCCAACTTTTGGAAAATGTAACATTTCTCCAGCTCTCAATTTCTCGCTTGGGTATGTAGATACAAAAAAACTGTAAAGAAATTTTTTATAGATATTTTTATTTTGAATCCATTGGCGTACCCCGTAATTTTTAGGAGGTCATATTTTTGAGATATAATTCAAACTTGCATTTTTTTAATAGAAATCATAGTTGGCTTTGCTACGGCTAAAAAGGCCTATATTTTCTGATTAAAAAGATACATACATTGTTAGGTTTATTTTTAATAATTTTGGAATTATTCATTTTTTTAAAATAATTTAATCATATCTTACGTTTACATCCAGAAGGATATGGAATAAGAAAATAAACGATAGATTTCATATTATTAAGTAGAAATTTTAATCCTTTAAAAATAATATATGCATATTTGAATACACACATGAAATTCTTAAGAGAGCTCATGCTTTTTTTATCGATAATCTAGTAGGCCATGTAACTAATGAGAATGATTGTTTATATGGACATAAGTACCTATGCATTGTTTATCATCAAGTATTTACATCCATTTTGACAAAAAACGTAAAATCTCATTAAATTATTACAAAAATTGGAATAATACCAAAATTAGTAAACATAAACCTAACAATGTATACATTTCTTAATTACAAAAAACAGTTCTTTTCAACCATAGCAAAGCCAATTATAATGCAAGTTTGTGTCATATCTCAAAAATGTGACCCCCTGAGTACGCCACTGAATTAAGAATAAAAATCTCAATAAAAATGTCTCTGCAGTTTGTTTGTGTCTACAAAGCCAATCGAGATATTGAGAACTGAAGAAATGTTACATTTTTCAAAAGTTGGCTATGGCTTTAAAAGAATACTTCGGCGTGTTTGGGTGATTTGTATCTCTACTTAAGAGCTTAGTGGCGACAAGCCATTGTGACATGACATCGTCATATTTCAGTAAATTTGTTAATCAACTTCACCCTTCAAGGCGTCGTTTTGAACGCCACACCTAAATAAACACACATACATGTTTTTAAAGTAAATACTTTGGTTTCCGCAAGGTTTCTTCGTATGTGCCGCGGTTTTGTCCAGGTTTTCAGAAATAGGAATGAGCCGGCCCCCTTATCCTATTTACTGCTACACAACAATATCGGCCACTACTGTCGAAGTCTCCGGCTCAACTGGACTCGTACACACTGAGTCCATTACAGATGTAGAGGAACACTTTCATCACCTCAACGCGAGACGGATTTGTGCAATGTTCCCTAAGGGATTATGGCGAATATAGTTAACCAGTTACTGTTTCTAACACAGTTGGCGTTGAACGACAAATGAATATTTAATATAATTCGAAAATTTATTATTATATGCCATTGAGTACCAGCTTATCTTTTCGTATGTTAAGTGTATTTTTTTTACTGAAATATTTGTGATTTTACCAAAATGAACATACTTGAATCAAAAGTTGTGATAAAGTAACTCTGTAAAAAATACATGGATTGTAAGATAATATTTTCTCGGAAAGGTCGCTGTCTCTTGAAAACACTGACAAAAGTTATGTCTGACGTTTCGATTACACCTGTAATCTTTGTCAAAGACAAAGAACCTCAAAATTTGCCTGACACAAGTTCAAACAAAATTTTGAAAGTCAATATATGTACTATCAACAACTAAAATATCGTGTTTTCTAAGCATCTTCTTTAATTTTTCCGAAAGGCCATGTACATAAGGCAAACTCAACTTCAATTTACTTTGTCCTGGCTGGTAATTTATTTGCTTTTGACGAGCACTTGTATTAAAAACTGACCAAGTATTCTTACTGCTATAACCATTTCTCACTAGCGCTGATTTAAGATGATACATTTCTTTTTGTAAAGAACTTTCGTCTGAAATCCTTTGTGCTCTAACAAATAACGTCCTTATAAGACTATTCGTTTGAGAGGGAGTGTGGTGGGATGTTTCATGTAAATATCTGTCTGTGTGTGTTGGTTTTCTGTAAACCTTGTGTCCTACTAAACTGCCATTGCTTTCTAATTCCATAGTAAATTTTATGTCAGGATTTTGACTGTCCAAGTGATTTAGAAACCTACCCAACTCTTCTATACCGTGGGGCCAAATATCAAAAGTATCATCTACGTACCTATACCAACATTTTGGCTTAAACTGAAAACTGTTTATCGCTACCTGTTGAAAATTATCATTCCATAAGAAGTAAGTAGATTTTAAACAATGTTCAGATAATCTAGCTATCGTGTCACCTCGGGGATCGCTATTAAGCTTGGATTTGATTATATCTTTTTGTCAGTGTTTTCAAGAGACAGCGATCTTTCCGACATAATATTATATTATATTATGGACGCTGAAGGCATTCACCCTCGAATACATGGATTATTTTTAGGGGACTTTTTAGAAAAATAAGTTAGATTAATGTGCCATGAGCTGCGATAGAGTAAAGTACTATTGTATTTACTGTGGAGGCGTACAAGACAATAATAACATTTAGCCTGTCCTTAGACAGTAAACACGATACTAGGTGGTACCATCTCCGCTATCTTAGAGATATTTCAACAACTAAGCGCTGAGACTCAGTGGTGACATGATTCTGAAACTGATAACGACTGCTATAAGCTAGTTCACTTGCTCGATGCTTTTAGAACAAAATCTTCTTTAATGTTATGTCAGGTACATATTTATAAGGCTGTTGCCAGAAACTATATGGCATTAGGAAAACCCTGTTAATGAGGAGTATTTTGTATCCACAATAGCATTGTGCAATTGCATGTTTCCACTATTGTCGCTGGAAGGCCCACAATTTAGTTTTTGTAAAATTTTTGTGCTGTACGAAAATTGTACATTAAAAATGATTTTGTTGCAGGTAAGGACAAACATACCTCTTCAATGTCTGCAACTGTGGTTTGAAACAGATTATGTAAGTACTTAAAGTAGGTGCACCAATTTGGGTTTTTAGATCTAATAGCTAAAACTCCAATTGGTATGAAAATGTACCTTTGTGTTACAATGCAATAATACTGTGTTTCTATTCAATATTGTTGCGTGCATGTTTGAGAAAATGCGAATGGCTAACTTAACTTCTTTTATTTTCGCACTAATACCGAAATACAGGAAACTATGACACTACTAGTTCAATACACTACTACTCTAACGCTACTAGTTCATTTAATGATTATTCAAAACACTACACTGTACTCTAAAACACTTTATAACATTTAAAGGCATGAGCTCACTTGCTCAACCGCTTGCCTAGTTAGTTAGACCTATACCGTCCTACGAATATGCTCGAATGTTTCAGAGCCATCTATCTGTCTAGCTTGTAAGTTTCGCGAACTTATGGAACGTCAATTTGGGAGCCTAATCCGCAGGCGGTGGTTTTCCCTCATCACAACAATATTATTAAACCTTTGTTTGGTCAATAGTAAATAGTGAGTTATGAGATATTAATATTACAGGCTAAGTCCGTCTATTAAATCTGAGCTCTCCTTGTTTTAAAAATAAATTTCTTAAATTACGTTGCTTAGATTCAGTGCTTACTTACTTTTTAGGTAATGTACGACAATCTGCCTATAGCTTATTTATAGTTTAGTTTTGCTATAAACTATAAAATTACTTCGGGACTAAGTGATATGCCGCGTTATTTTAAAGTGCCAGTATTGTTTACAAATACATAGAGGAAGTGCTACTAAGACCTAAGTTCATTTATTACAACAGTTACAAATGGATTTTAACCTTTCATTTCAAAGTAGTCTTATATAGTTTATATTAACTGAATATTTTAATATGAGTGAATCGATAATTGTAGCTGTAGATAAAACCATTTCCCCTGTCCATTTACAGTTAGATTATGTATAGAAATAGCAAGAACTTAAACATCTAAAACAGCGTTAAAATTAACCTCACGAACCCCTATCAGCTTCACAGGGTGTTCTGACACTCCATAAACGCATTATAACATTTCCGTCGCGGCCACCTAACGCTTTAAATGAAAGGGCCGTCAATTCCTGTGACCATGTGCCAAGGAACGTACAGTTGATTAGCCCCCGGGGGTCCCGCAAATTTACCACTGCCCTGTTCCGCCCCTTTCGCAGGCAGCGGCTATTAACAAGAGAAGCCCGGAAGAATAAAGGCAACATGCATTTTTACTTTTTTGCCGGACATCGCTAATTGAAAGGGATGACGAGGGATGGCGTTTTGGCTATGGCAATATTCTGTTTGTGGATGCATAAAGGGGTGAAGACAAAACACGGTTTTGTGAATGAAATTTGGATGTGTGTTTCGGGTTGTGTGGTGACGTTTTGCATAACCAATGGGGGATGAAACTTTAATTTTAGTGGAGGTATCGATATACGAGCATAACTTTATTTATTAACAGAAGACACGTCTAGAATTAGAGATTATGCAACTAAGTAACGTTAGATACTATAGAAAAGATGCATATTCTAAGTTAATATTAACAATTAACGTAATGTGGAACTTAATGGACTATCTGCAATTTATGGTGGAGCGAGTGCAGCGAGCGAGGATAATAAAGAATTTTTTATGACCTAGATGAACAAAAGCCGCAGCGTTTTTGAAATACCCCATTTAACTATTCTTTCATATTTTAACATTGGAAATGTTTAAAGAACTGGTAGTGTAACTTTCTGTGATAAAGCTGCATAAAAGTTGATAATGGAACAATTATTGTTCTGTACATATCGGAGAGACATCCACAATAATTCCTAAGGGATACAAATTCGAGTAAAATCCTGAAACAGGCCGATATTATTTGGAGGGGGGGGCACCTTTTGGTGTAATGCGAAGTTGTCAGAACCGTAGGACCAAAAACTAACATTTTTTTTTAAGTTTATTTATATCAATAGCTGTTTGTGAAACATTTCTGAAGATCTGTGGTTACAAGTGCTGGAATTCGAACGCAATATTTTAACGTAACTTTCTCAAGAATACTTGCTGCGTTCCAAAAATTTTCGACTTCAATTGTCTTTAAACGAAAAAATCTAGGGTGCAGGTTTGGAAACCTGGCAGGTCCAGAGACTTGATACTTTTAGACTGCGCCTACTCCATTAGTCGCTGCGTTTGAAAGTGTTGTCAAGATGTTAGGCCACCAAGAACACTTGTAAAGGCAAGAAAGCGCCCACGCCGGTGCTCACAGTTTATTTTGATTTCGATTACACTGCCGCCCTGGACTTATTTTTTGATGTTTCTTAAAAGCAATCGAAAGAGCACAATTTCTCGTTTCATATGGTGCAGAGAAAAGTTAAATACCGGTAATAATAACAAGGATACAATTAATTTAAACAACTGATGTAGCAATCCCGTAAGGCAAATTTCGGCGTCGAGGTATTTTTTTACCTAATTGAGTTAGATCTATAGTTGTGGAAGACGAAAGATGCAGAAAAAGTCGAAACAAACGCTAATGGAATAATATGTGTGGTAGCGTAACATAACGAAGATATGATTTTTTTTCATTTCGTGCCTGAAGCTGTTGCACGCCGCTTGACTGTCTAATTTTATGCTGTACACTATTTTGCGTTTTGTTCAGATGATGAATTCTAATAGTTAAATACAACTTACTAATTACGTTATTAACGTCTTTTTCGACTTTTTCTGCATCTTTCGTCGCGCACGACTATAGGTCTAACTCAATTAGGTAAAAAAAATTCCTCGATACCGAAATTTGCCTTACGCGATTACTACATCAGTTGTTTAATTTAATTGTATACTTGTTATTATTACCTGTATTTAACTTTTCTCTGCACCATATGAAACGAGAAAGTGTGCTCTTTCGATTGGTGAAAGAAATTTTGAGAAACAAAAAAATAAGCCCAGGGCGGCAGTATAATCGAGATCAAAATAAACTGTGAGCACTGGCGTGGGAGCTTTCTTGCCTTAACAAGTGTTTTGAGTGGCCTAACATGTTGACAACACTTTTGTCGCCCTGCTAGCAGTCTAGTAGTATCAAGTTTCTGTGCAGATCATTCAATAGATCCTCTCGGTCCAATCCAACCAATGCCTTTGCAAATTATCTTCAAGAAATTTCCTGATAGAAGCATAATGAGGATATGCACCGTCCTGCTCAAAAATTGGTTCATTTTCATTCGTCTGCTCATCTTATTCCATATCACTGATATGGTGATAGACTAGTGTTTCTAGCATACCGAGATAGAGCTGATCTATGTATGGTAGGATTACGTAATATCACAGTCCACACATTAAGTTCTTTTGGTTTGTGTACCTACTTTTCTGATAAAAAAATTTATGAAAATTGTAGACTTGTCTCACAAGCAGGTCCTCATTTAATTAATGCGTCAAGTTAATTTTGAAAGGATGGAACATGTGTTCGCGAATTATTCTGAAGAATGATTGTATGTTTACTCGAGAAACTTGCATATTTCGAACAATTCGCGTATTTTCCATCGAGAGCAACTTGACCCAAAACAGCGGTAGCTTCATCAGGAATCACCGGTATGAGTTTGTGTTTCCGATACTGAGCCGATCCAGTCTCCCTAAATTTTCCGATAAATTCCAAGATGTATTTATGATGGACAGGTTTATCCGGATGCAATTCACTGAAACTGCGAGAAGCAGCTCTAGCAGTCATTATTTTCGTAAAATAAGTTCAAAAAGTTCACACATTTTTTTGATAGTAGCCGCAATCTTTGTATACAGCGCGAAAAAAGGTTAGGAAGATTAATAAATATCTGATACACCCCCCAATTTAACGAGGATATGTTTATCTTATTAACGTCTTATGTGTATTTTTAAAGAAATTTTTTTGTGCCTCCATGTATTTTAAAAATGTAGTTTTTCATTTACTTACTTTATATGTAGCAGTAGCAGTGGTCTTCTAATAAGTTTTTACCGATTATTGGATCAATTAATAAAACCTTCCATTATCTAAATTATATTTTTGTAATTAAAGTACATCCACTTATTTTTTTGATGTCTGAATAACTTCCTTATAACAGCATGAACTTTTGCAATGGTAGATAAATCATTCTTGATGTTATTATATGAAATTTCTTTAGGTACGCACCTCATTAACATAATCAATTTTTTGCATCTCCGTTGTCGTAACATTGCATACAAATTCTTATACCTGCTTCATTTCGATCTTCATTCTTCTCTTTTAGCAGGAAATTTTCCTGTTTTTTGCCTATATCCACAAGCAAGCATTGTATTTTTATCTCATACAGACGTATTTTTTACCAAATACCCAAAATTAGTTGCTAAGGTTACATTATTTACAGGTAACAGCAACCAAGAAGTTTTATATACGAGTATTATATTCATATTATAATAAACAATCAAGCCAATTCACCTATCATGTGTGAACCCTAGGAGTAAAACGTGCCTGTGTCAATCGATCAAGTTGTTTCAGTTTTTAGAGCATTAGATATCCAGTGATATGTTTTCGTTTTGTTAAAATTACAAGATCTATTTGTCAGCCGCACCCATAAAAATAGTATTTGGTAAGTTGCGCACATAATCAGAATAGTTATTCCTTATAGTGTTGAACCACTTGCGGCTCGGTCAGAAATCGAACCGCTTGCGGCTGACGGCTGATATTCTTTTGCTTGCTGTCGCTTGGACCGTTTGCGCTCCAGGATTTGTATATATCGCTAAATATGACTATGGACACTCGATTACCACATCCTTTATTACGGATTTGGTAAATGAGTCCGAAGTTTTCCATATTTTCCTTATCATAAATAGGTATAAAAAATCCAACAAAACGTAGTGGTGAACGAATAACAATGGCATCATCGCTTTGAGCAATATTTCCGACAACAAACGGCAAATAGTGTGGAAGGATGACACAATGGGCTAAACAATTTAATAATGAGTAAACCGAATCTGTTTGAACCATTGATATAAATATTTTAAAAACTAAAGCCCTGCATTGGGCTTTTATGTATCAGCGCCATTGTTTCATTTAAGTGGAAAGCGCCGCAAAACCATGGTATAGAGTTAGATGATCATGTAAATGAACGAAAAATATAGAAAAGTGCTTGAGTTTTCTATAAGTTATACTTACAAATTGCAGTAGTTATTTTATTGTTAATATTTTAATGTGCGATATTCTTTGTGCTAACGGCATTGTAATTTAGTTTCCAATTTGTTTAGTCTGTAAGTAGTGAATAAATTGCAAAATTTATTTTCACGCATTTATCATTTACAATAGTGTAATATATAAATACAGAAAAAAATTTATTTTTGACGCGTCATTAGCGTCATATGAAATAAATTTACTGATAGCTACCAAGTATTTCATTTTTACATTGAACATTGAAATAAATACCCTTTGGAAATCTGTGGAACACGCTATTGCTGAACAAAAACTTGGTGGAGTTAATAGAAAATTTTAAAGGTAATCTTGTGTTTTATGTACGAGTATTATTTGACATGTTTGGTTAAGGGAGAAATACTATTTGATTATTTACAGTAATTGAAATAAATGTTTTGTGTTCTTTTTATTGCATTACTAATCAATCGTGTTTATTAACTCATATTATTTATTTGTTACTTTAAATAATATTCATTTTGTATAATCTATAGCACTTAATAGAAATATATTTTTTTCATGTACACGTAAAAAATTTACAATGCAAAAAGAGGAATATTGCCCCGTTTACGAAAGAACATGACTATTACACATGAATCAGAAATACTGTTAAAACAGCGAAGCAGGAACAGTTTTTATTTGTGAATGTAAATTTGCACTTTATTTGTAATGCGGACATAACTTTAATGGATCGCATGATTGTAAAATGTTTAAAATTTCGACTTGCTTTTTATCCGGTTAACTTTGTTGTGAATTTTTCAAATGGAATTCATCTTGCCATTCAGCATTCATTTCTACAAGTTCAAATAAAGGATTTATTTTTCATTTTACACAAGCCTGGTATAAATAATTTTTGTAGTTTGGTTTATCAAACAAATACAAACACACAAGTTTCCCAGATAGTCAGTTTAATTCGCCTTTCCGACCGGCCAATGAATTCGGTAACATGTTTTGCTTCGAACTTATACCGTCTGAACCAGAAAATGGCCTTAGCCATTTTGTGATTATTTGTAACCAATCATGCCGAATAGTCATCTACATTTCCACTATATTTATTAAGGCAATCCATGAGCGAACCTACGACATTCAAATATTTATGTGTTTGTGGATAGGTTACATACATTAATAACATTTCGAACAAGCACTTATACAAAAAAAAACAACAACAGCAAAATAAGCTGTTTATAAATATGTTTCATTCTAGTCTTGTGGTATTAGTTGTACTTTAACAAGTGCCCGAGTACCCACCTGTATATAAAAAATATAACCCTTGCCCTAATTTGCTGTCTACTTCTTTTACATGTAAGATTTGCCAGGAGTAGACGAATAATTTAATCTCCACCCCTATATAGGGATAATAATCTGGATTCCGCGCGCAGCTTACCTCTCGATACTCCCTGACCGCCTGCTGAATTGGGACAAGCCTTGCCGGTGGTCAAAAAAATAAAACGATAAATTAAATCATTTTGAACTTCTAAGGAAGTGAAAGATCTTCCTGTTTAAGTGATGTAACATTTCCTAATAAATATTTAACTTCTGGTAAGAAGTTTGATATTTTTCCATAGGCATTTTCAAAAAGGAATTTGCTAGATAAAACGAGGTATTACTCGACCCCTCTTATCTATTTAAAAATTAAGAGAGCTGCCAGGGTTAAGGGTTGTTCCGCCAAATTCGAATATTACATCACAAGATGTTCCCCTCCAAAATAAAATCGACCTGTCTCAGGATTTTACTCGACTTTGTCTGTGATAGGAATGATTCAGTGCGGATCGACTTCATTAAAACACCACGCCACTGCTTCGACACTTTCCAAGAATACAAATAAAGAAGAGCTAGGCTGCTACATTTCGGGCGATGTTAGCTTGAGTACTTGCTTATTACTGCGAGCCGTAGAAAAAGATGAGTATCCATCCAACGGCCCCAAACTTTGTCATCAAACTTGCACGATTTATGAGCGGTGGAATGGAATGAAATGCCACCGGCCTCCCCAGAACTCATCAAACCCCAGTGCATACTCGAAACGTCCGATTACGAAAGTTCTCCAAGCTGGTGCTGGACCCCGAGCGTCATTGTATTTGCGGAGACACCGCGGACAAAGCTGAACTTCGTGCGCGCCGAAGTTATGTCTAAAACAAAGTGCACACAATGCAGTGGCGTAAACGAGCAACAAGAAGCGCTTTTAATAAACCGGGCCTCAAGAAAAACCCCAAAGCTGTCCCGCATTCGAAACTCTCCATTGTGCCACTTTCCTGGTTGGGCCGCGCGAGTTTTTCCTGTTTTATTATGCGGGTTGTGGCCTCCGAAGGCACAAGAAGTATCCAGACTAATTGCAGATAAAGCCACACGTAATGAATGAAGACCGGGCAACCCGGGGTAATATAAAATCTCTAATGACTGCGGGGAAGATTAGTAAGCAAAATATTTAACGGCAAATGGCGGACGGGCTCGGGCACTCGCTGCAATCTGCCATGAAAGTTTAATCAAACTAATGTGGTGACGCGTTTCAGCGAATTGAGGCAAGAGTTGTTCGATTTTTGTTTTTAGTTATTTCGAAAGTTGTAAAAAGTATTTACTGGGAATTACTCTTCTACAAAACGGCTTTGGATTGCAGGTATTTGCTTGTTTTTGGAAATGTGGTACTCAATATTTAACCTAACCATGCGTAGGTTATGTAAAATCTATAAATTTATCCTTCAGTGTACTTTAAAGTTGGTCTTGTAACCTTATAACCTACAGAACCTACACCGACACCTTACGTTATGTGTATGTCATATATCATGCCTTTGTGAAATGTCAATCTCCGACATACGTATTCGCTTATACTTCACACGTWTRTTRCCCGCGGCTTTAGCAGATCGTATGTATCAAATGCTAAAATAAAAATATTTTGAAACAAGTGCTAGATATCATATAGGGGTGTAATTTCTACCCTAATGTGTATATTTCGACTTTTAACTAAAATATTACTTCTAAAACGATGAAAACCCCACACTAACCTGCTTTTCACACCCTTTGGAGAAACAGTGTATAGTATAAGTATAAAACGTTATATTTATTATTATTACTATTGCTTAGCAAATTGTACGTCCCTATTCACACCGTTAGGGGTGGAATTTTTGAAACAGTAAATAGGTATATATTAATTTCTAAACAAAATTTCACACCCTTAAGGGGGTAGAATTTTATAAACAATGTAGCACCTGTGTTTGTTTTCTAATGCCGAAATAATAACGTTTCAAGTTATTAACGTTAACAAGGACAGAACTCTCATGCAAACTTTAATTCCCTAATTAAAAGACTAAGTATAAGATTTCATGCTTCACATCACCCCTTTAGGGGCAGAATTTACGAAAATCCTTCCTTATTGGGTGTTTAAGTTACGTTTCATGTATCTAGCTTTAACGTTTACGCTTGACCATGATGGATCAGTCAGTCAATCAGGAGATATTATTTTATAAGCATAGATAATAATTATTATATAGTCTCGTTCGCTAATATATGATGACTATCGTGACAAGAATAAATCAAATGAATAAATAAGTTTACCACTTTATCCACTAGTGGAGTAATGAAATTACTTTATTCCACTAGTGATATAAAGAAAAATACAATCTTGAATCAGTCACATTTTATTTATTTATTAACATTAACATTTATATTTATAAACATTTCCTTATTTCTGTTATCAAATTTTACTTTTTTGCCATTAACATTAAGTTTGTAGCAGTCATGGATTTCAGAACGCATGCCTGTCGAAGTTCTTGTTAAATCTGTAGATGTCTCTTTTTTAAAAGAATGACTAGTACCAGCAAAACCTTGAATTTTCCTTGCAATGTCCAGCTTATTAACGGAATCCTCGATATAGCTTTCTGCTATTGTGGAGCTTCTCCACCCACCATGTCGTTTAATTGTTGTGGTCAGCACCTTTATTAGCCAGCACAGTAGTTGAGGTCCGCTTCATACAGTGGCTGCTATAAGCTTCTGCATTTGCCGGATTAAAAAATAAAGCAACTCTTGAAGGGACTTTCGAACGAGTGTTGATTCCAACAGGTTGTGAAGTACACTTTTGATTAGTGTATCGTAAAAAGAATTTGTCGTTGGATAAATTCTTAGGACGTAACGACATGTATTTTCTACATGTCTCCACAGCATTGATAAGGAATCCTTCTTCTATTATTGTGAATTTTCGTGAAAAGCCCGTCTTGGTATCTGGTATAGAAACAAGCAGCGCCCCTATCTTCTAGATTACTGATTTTCAACGAGAGGCACCAAACACTCCTATTATTAGTACACTTAAAATATTTCAAAATTTATTATCTGTATCGTCTAGAAAATGATGAGATGTTACCTCGATCATTAAATATTCTTTATCGCTACACTGAAAGAAAGGATTTGTTCGGCTTACTTTAAATTTAGTATTGTCAACAAATTCTATTTGTAGCTATAGCCTCAACTAAAAACTTTGTAAAGACAACAAATTATTTTTGTTGCGCAAAATATTTGTTATTAGAAGTAATTTGTTATTAGTAGCAACAAAAACGATATTTGTTAAAATAACTTATAATTTATTAATCACAATGTGTTTGTAGTAGTTACAATAACTAATTATTTTGTTGTACGGGCAAGTTATACGTATTTAAAGTGACTGATGAACTGTTAGTTCTTCCAACACTCACTATTACTTACATGTACAGAAGTACACATACCTAATACTTATGGAGGCAAAGCACAACATGTTGGTATAATAAGCTATATTTATTAATTTTCAATCTGGTTTATTTATAAATGAATACGTACTTACCACTCTTTGTTCACATTTAATTTCTGAACTGCCGCACATATGCAAATTTCATTGCAAACATGGTATAATATAATAAAACAAAACTTCATTCATGAAACATTTACTAACTAAAAGAATGTATTGCTGAAAATAAAAAAATATATATTTCCATTAGCACAAAACTTAAAGTTACGTTTCCATTGGCCGTCGTGGATATCAGTAAATGTAGCGTTGTATGAACATGTACTGGAAACGGGTAAAATAAGCAAAACGGCGCCCAGAAAACAGCACAAAGTAGGAAGCATTAACTTGCTGGGAAGTACGAAATAATAAAAAGTAACAAAGGGTACTAACAATCTGGATTTTTTACTAATGTGGATGAGTCCAATCTAGATCCGGATTACTGTAGCTCTACTATAGGGCATACAAGTAATTAAAAACGCTTCAATTTGAAGCTACTCTAAAAACTCATAAGAAATAACATAAAGAATTAATTGTACTTACATTGAAAACTTCTAATTAGATTGGGATTCTGGAAACCCCATGTTTCCAAGACCTCCGCGACTAATGCACCCAGTTAAAACACGCTTCTTGAATATTGAAAAATCTATTCTACTAACATGCAGCATGAAGCTGCACTGCACGCGTCCGTACTCATGGCATGGCGTGTTTCGCTTTGTGCAAATCGGGCTGCCGATGCCGACAGAATTGCCAGTATTCTTCAGCAGTATGTCCCCATCCCCATACTCGGCAAAATGTCATCCAGACTGATAAAATGCAGATTGCTACCGCCATTACGAACACGCTAAAACCATAATTGATGGTCGTAGCATACAATCAAATTAACATAACGAACAAAAATTCAATAAAAATAAATTCAAAGTAGTTCTGCATGAACACATACGTTATATCGTTACAACGTTTAATAAACCAAATGTAGAGATATAATTTCTGTCTTTGAAATTCAAAGTTGCTAAATACGAATTCTTTCTCTTTGGGGATGAATCGGCCAACCTGGCAACAACGAATGGCTTTAGCCGCATTTTCGGTTATGACCTTATATAGCAATGGCGTGATTTAAATGGTTGTGATTGGCTAGACAATGACAACAATTTTTTTTGTGTATGTAACGCATTTAATTTGTTGGCTTTATCATATATATTATTTGCGGTAACAAAATTTATCTTGGTACAGGCAACAATATGATTTTAGTAAACCGAAATAACAAGCAAATGTTTGGTATTTACAACAAATAATTCTTTACTATAACAAATTTGTCCGTAACAAACGGAAATTTGTTGTTGTTGACAATCAACTTTTTTCAGTGTAGCCCTTCGCACAAATTCTTCCACATGCGCTTTTTCTAATACTGCAGTTTTCTTCGCTTTGTATCCTCTCTACGCAGGCAGTAATTGTAGAGTTGCTTCTGCAGCTTCCTTCAGAATTATCCCAGGAACACTTTTTTTCCATTTCTCACCAACTACTACTAACAACTACTAAAGTTTTGCAAATGGAGTCGATAAACAATTGAAGATACATAGCAACAATTCAACACCTCCCGATATTTCTTTAGTTAATTTCTATGATTTTTGAGGTGGCAGCCGCGATCACAGTGAAATGTTAAACTATTTTTTTATGAAATCAGATTAAATTCCGGCGGTTTTGGTTGTGATTATGGATAAAACGTTGTATTGCATTCGTGTTTCAGAAGCATTTTATCCACTTAATAAAATTAAACGCTGGAGCTTCACTCTGGCGTCTAAACATTCTTGCGCGTGAATGAAATGCTATCGGAAACACTTATACAATAAATATCTATAACATATGCCTCCGATGGTGAAAAAAAGACACTTTCGCTAATCTAAACATGACAAAAAACCATCACAATAACGTTTCTATTATTTTTACTTGTGTCAAAGATAAAACCTAGAAAAAGTAATCTAAATTGATAATTTTTGTTTATACTACATCACGAAATAAAATTTTCACCCCGAGTAAAAACTTCAGGATTTTGTTTAGTAAGTGCTTGCCCATTTCTTTTTCCTCTAACGCTCCTCAGTATTAAAATAAGCTTTGGTAATAGTACCTAATTTCAACTAAGCTTTAAAAATGTCGCCCCACCGCGCAAACCGAACCGACTAGCCATTCAAGGTATCCAGCTTCAACGGGCAATATCCGCCGTAGCTTTACCTAATATTGCGGGGCGGCCAAATTAAGGTGTAAAAGGAGACGTAATAAAGTTCGGTTAAACTGACAGTCGACCCTTCTTTAATGTTCAACCCCCGGCACCTGTATATTTACGGAAATATGGAGGTAGTTTCTTCTTGATATACGACTCCGGCTGACTTTATTTATAATGCGGATCTTCTGGCGACGTCTGCCTCACCGGAATCCGGATAATTCCGGGTGGAGATATGAGATAATTATTTTTCCATTACGGCGTCAACCCCGTGCTGCACATACGATGCTGGGATGCATAGCAAATCGCGATTTTAAGGTCGGATAACATCAGCGTAGGGGCGTGTAACCTTCAAAGGTGAGTGCTTGCAAACTGATTGCGAAATTAGGTCATGTTTGCCTGGCAAGGCAATAGACTAATAGGCATCGACTACATATAAGTTTGAATCTGGTGCAATTAGATATTGTCGGTCAGAAATGGTGGAGGCGCCGGCGTTAAGTGAATATACCAGTAAAATGAGTTCGCTATCTATCTTCGTCTTCTCCGATGATAAACCATTCTGGTGACCGTATTGGAAATTATTTTTCAGTAGCACTTATAGATTCTTGCCTATATACAGGGTGTTCAGTTTTTATTTAGACGAACAGAAACCTTGTACTTAAACAGATCATTTTAAGTTGATTAAATCACCTTATGCATTATTACTTCCTATGGGAGCTCCAGTCCTTTGAAGAAGGCGTCCGACAATCAGCGTTTTCCGAATATCTTCAAAACGCTTTTATCGCAGGAAAAAGTCAGGAAATGTAAAACGTCCAATTAAATTGTTTCAGTTTTTATTGCATTATAAATTCACCGACGTTTTCTTTGTTTTAAATAACAAAATATTGTACTAAAAATTATAAAATAATCATTTTGAACTTTTAAGGAAAGAGAAAATTGCCATGTTAAATGTGATCTAGTTTTTTCTTACGCATTTTCGAAACAGGATTTTGAAGGACCTTTAAAGTGTGGTAATATTCGACCCCCTCCTTCATATTCCGATATTAATGGTGAAAGCTGCCATGTGTAAAGGCTTGTTCTGACAATTTCGAATGTTAGGCACGTTACAAGGAACTTCCCTTTGAAATAAAATTGACTGTTTCAGGATTTTACTTCAATTTGTTTTGCGTAGAAATTGTTAGGGGTGGCTCATTTTCATTAAAACACCCGTTACATATCATTTGTCATTCCACACTCTTGTAAAGTAATGGATGAAACCATATGCGCTTCTGTTATCAGTAAGTAGTGTAAAAGATTGTTTGCCGATTATCAACAGGATGTGAGTGCTTTATTTTCTGGCTTGCTTTACAAGACAGTTGTCATAATCGAGGTCAATAAAATTGCGAAGCATATTATTTAACATATATATGGACTTCTTCAAATACTGCTTATTCTACTTTACAGGCTACTGTCAAATATTTTGATGTACATATATTCCCATGTAACTTCAAGTATACCTTTTTGAAACTTGCCTTATATAGTAAATGATCCCTTCCATATTGGAATTATTTAATGAAATAATGCTATAACAGAAAATGTTGTTGGACTATGGAAGATTCTATTTTTTTAACAATTTTGTAAATGCTCTGACAAGTTCCTTAGATTACAGCCTTTCTGAGTGATGTACGTGTCAGATTGACACTAACATAGAACCTGTATACCAGGTAAATTTATTTTCTATATTGATGTTAAAGAATTTTTCTCGTTCACGGTCCGCATGCCTCCATCTACTGAGAACCTACAAAAACGAATCTTCCCAGGTTTCAGTATTTCATTCGATACTTCAATGCTATCCAGTTCGTTATCATCGTGCGTTTTTCCTTTGGTTTCGTCAAACATATTCATTGCAACCTGCTTTTGGGGTCATTTTCCCGCATTTGCAGTGACTTGAGTTCTTGCCCTGATGGTGTAAAGAATACTAACTGAATTGCAGCCAACATATCCAGGATATTGCGTAATTCTTCAGTGGATTAAATTCAGTATTAGTGAATTGGAGAAATAACAGTTGGGTTGTTTTTTGTTCCTCTTATCGACTTCAGACTAGAGATTCTGGAAATTGGACTTACCTGTTACACTCCGAGGGTGCTTCCTCTGATGCTCCGGACATTCCCTTGGCAAGATACCTTATTATTTGGAGAATTTGTGAGAAAGTATACTTACCAGTACACGCTAGAAGAATCATCGGCAAGGTCAGATCCATCCATTTCCGTTCATCTTATCTTTTAAGGGATGTGCGATCCCATATTATACAATTCAAAATCATTATTTACTTGCTAAAGATTGCCGTCGTTATTTTGTTTTTTTTTCCTATATTTTGTGATCATTTAATCATTTGATATTGTWTTTAGCTTTGATCGCTTTCGGTACGTTGTATAGTTTTTTTTGTGTTAAACCTCAACATTTTGTTTTATATATATTCTTGTTTTCATCAACGGGGGCCTATTCATGTTTTACACGAATACTATACGCGTTGCCCAACACTGATTAGGCTACAGAACATTCGCATTGCTATGTCTGGCCAGTCGAAGCATCGCAGTGGTATGTCGCGGATATTTTCTGTTTTGTTTTATTAAGTCATCGTATTTATTTTTTTACTACCTGCGTTTTCTTTATATATAAACTTATAACTCGCATTTGATCTGACCTGGTAGGTAACCCCGACCCTTTTCCACTGAGCGTGGCCGAGCCAAAGTCTCGCGACAAGGAAATGCGTAGCAAACGACAACAGGATGTTGTTCAAATGGGATAGTTAGATCTATGCTTCTCTAATTATATATAATCAGTTTCCTTTTTTACCCATAGGGTATAAAGGTATGCAGTCTCTGACTCGTTTATTTTCTTACACTTAGTCCTGTCCTTTGCTATTCTTCTAGCTTCGTCCCAAGTGAGGTTTCTCTTCCTCAAGGCCTCGGCCACTGTCATGTTCCATGTCTTCTGCGGTCTTCCTCTTCTTTTCTTTCCTTGTACTTTTGCCTCCCACACTAGTTTTGCTGGTCTTTCCTCGTTCATTCTCACCGAGTGTCCGAACCACTTTCATTTATTCTCATCCATAGTTTGTTTAATCGACTCTATTTCCAGTTCTTCTCTGATTCTGTCGTTTCTTATTCTGTCCATTCTAGTCACCCCTTTAACACGTCCCAAGTATTTCATCTCTGTTGCCTGCAGTCTACTTAAAAGTCTATCACTTAACACCCACTACCATATTATGTCAATATTGGTCTATAAATGGTCTTGTATACCGTCATTTTTGTCTTCTCACTTATTTCCTTTTTACTTATTAACGCCCTGTTTGGTGAGTGGTACACCTTTATTGCACTACTGATTCTTTCATTTATTTCTTCATCCATACTTCCATGGCTCTGTATTGTAACTCCTAGGTACTTAAAACTTTTAAACTGTTCTATTCGTTTCCCATTTATTGTTATGTCTATATTTTTGTCCTCCTTTCCTATGACCATTGTTTTAGTCTTGCTAGTATTTATTAACATCTTACCTTTTGTTAGTTCATTCTCCCACAACTCTACATTTTGTTGTAACTTTTCTTCATTTTCTGCACAGATCATCAGGTCATCTGCAAATGCGCATTCTGCTAGCTTTATCACCTTTAATTTTCTATACCCTAATTTGACTTCGTTAGCCTTGTTGTGTGGTTCCCACAATATATCGTCCATTACCATGATAAACAGTGTTGGGCTTAACACCCTCCCTTGCCTTAATCCATCCACTACKTGAAAAKCCTGTGATTCCATGTTGCTTGTTCTGACATAATTTTTTGTGTCGCTGTATAAACTCTCTATGCTTTTTCTGAGTTTATTATTTATACCCTTGTTCTTCATACTTTCCCAGACCACTTTTCTAGGGATGTTATCAAACGCTTTCTCTAAGTCCAGGAATGCTAAACAGATTCCTTTTTCTTTGCCTATCTTTTCCGCCATTTATTTAATCGTAAATATATGGCCCTGGGTGCTTCGCCCTCTTCTAAACCCCTCTAATTATTTTATTAAAATCTTAGATCGAGCAGTTGGTGTTATACAAAGATACGACGAACGTCAGACAGTTCTATATGTTGTATATTTTTGATCTTCTGAATTTTAATGAAAACGTGTAACAAAAAATTCCGTACTGAAACATATGACGTTAACTGGCGTTGCAGTGAGCAATTATTCTCACCCTGCACCTACTTCATATACCACCGACTGGCAGAGTATGCCAGGCAGTAATAATTAACAGGGTAATTAAAAAAGTTTTGCTTCAAAGCTTTAGTTTGGGAAGTTTATAGGCATAATTATTGTGGTACGAACAAAGCACTTATTAAATGACTGTAAAATGTTAGACACATCCCCAAGGTTTATAGTGGAATACTATTTAAGGTAATGTCTATACGATGTGCAATTTCACTTGAGTAAACGAGTAAAGTGTGGAGTAAAATAGTTAAAACAAAACCAAACTCTACCAATAGGCCTCGCCCATATTTTAATTACGCATAGGTTATTCAGCAGTACAAAACTGGTCGCAATGGAAAGCATTTATTTCACTGTGGAGCACTTCCACCTAAGTATGTCATTTCTATGAATAGGCAATCTCTATTAAGTACTTTAGCAGACTCAAGTATTTCTGCTGTTTTTTTTTCACTAACCGCTTCCATATTTTCAAATTCTTGGCATGATTCCCTCCCAAAACGAAAAGGACACTTGATGGTTGCCTTGACGTGATCGATTTTCATTCCTCCAACCCCAGTCTTATTATTACGGATTCAAATGCCCTGACCGGAAGGTCTCCTGATTTGGAACATTGTGCCCCGAATTCGACGACCGCTCCATCTGCGACTTCATTGATAGCTTAACGGGTTTATTCAGAACTGTGTGTCTATTAATTTGGCGACCTTTAATGTTATTTGGGGTCTGGTTAGGGTTGTTGACACGGGTGTACACGTGCTGGAGTTGAAATCCCGTCATCAACGGAGAAGCGCGCGGCGGGTGTACGCGTATTTTGGGGTGCATAGAAATTCAACTGGACGTGTATGGCATCGTTGATTTAGGTCGACGTAGGACGCACTTTTTAGCAACATGTGTATCCCGGAAAAGATCTATCCGTAAACAAGGAAGCAAGCTGCACCTTCAACGATCTGAGCTTGTTTCTACATTCTTAGCGTTTGAGTTCCATAACAAGTTTTGTGAGATGCGTCTGAAATATTCAACACAGTGTTAAATCAGAATTTACGATGGCTTTTCAGAATTTCGCTGGTTTACAGTTTTTTTTAAACGTTGAAATCGTGAGCTGCATCGTGGAAATTAACTGAAAAACCTTTTTTCGTTATTGTTTTGTAGCGCATATCCCAGAAATAAAATAATTACCAAACTAGAAAAGAACTGATAATAATAGTTCGTACACGCAGTGTGCGTGAGGTAGAAATTTAATAATCTGGCTTTTGTAGATTTTGCACTGTTTTGGTAGGTTTTCTATAGCCAATATATTTTTACCAACAAATAAATGACCATTGTTTACCTCATCAAGGCTCGAGAAATATATTTTCTGTATTTTATGTTTTCACCAACAACTGTAAACTTTTATTGGATGCTTTTGTAGGAGTCAGGGATAGTTACAATTAATATAGATCCTACCTATTTTTCGCCAGGTGGATTTGATAAAATCAGATGTCGTAAAGGTTTTCGCCCTTAAGTCATATTTAACAAATAATGTCTCTAACTTAAGATATTTTTATTGCGCCAGCATAGAAAAACAGGCCCAAATATAGATTGTTTCTTGATTTTTTTTTTGTGCTAAAAGACAAACAGTTCTAATTACGAATTCCAAAAAAAGTAAACTAGTTATTATAAATTGATTAACATTTTTACACTTTAACTAACTTACAAGTTAAAAGTTCATGATACTTACGTAAAATTTAAAATAAAACACTTCCGTACTCTAAACTACTTTTGCAAATACCTACTGTAGAAAGGTTAAGTATAAAACATCAGCTGCTGCTGTCAGAATCTGCTCCTCTCTCCTATGCTTTATTATAAGAGGTTCTAATTCACTGACGTCGTAAAATAGGTACTCCATGCTTAGATATTATTCTTCAGTTTTCTTAACCGTAATCAAAGCGTTTCTTCCAGTCCTCATCTGGATCAAGTGCAAGCAAAAGTACAAGTAAACGTAAGTACTCATGTTCATATTACAAGTACATTACATGGTACAAAGTACATAAATAAAAATAATATAAATTTTTATCCCAATAAAATAACAAATGTTTAATATTTTTCTTAAATTAGGGGGTAATCGACCTTATAATAGGGTGAACTCTTTAATTATTGCCAAGCTTTCGACTTTATTAGAGTCTTCGTCAAGGCTTTTATATATAAWWTTAATATAAATTACAAGGAGAAAATTTACCAAAGGCTTACTAATATATGTATATAGGTGTATGTTAGAGAACGTGGCATGCATTTGTAAAAGGCTGATTTATAGCAATCTCAAAATTTAGGCCCTGACGAAGACTCTAAAAAAGTCGAAAGCTTGGCAATAATTAAAGAGTTCACTCCATTATAAATAACAACAAGGTTTTAAGAAAAATATTTATATCAATTAAATCTTTTACATAAGCTTGCTACAGGGCACATACATAGCAAGGAATTGTTTCGTGAGATGAAAATAGTCGTGTCACGACTGAATAGTAAGTCATCTGTAGCATTTTATTTTGATATACCTGCACATACCATCACTTTCAGTCTCCTTTACTATTCTTCTTTCGCCTGTACAATTCCATCTGTGATACGGACTTTGACATTTTTAATACAAAATTTAGCCCCACCTATACCAAACGAAGACTGACACTTTTATTTGATGATACACCTCTTTTTGGTTCTGCACTATTGTTCTACTGTATGCATTGGTCKTCGTTCCCCACATTCTGCTCTCAAGATCTTTATATTTTGTGACTTTTTTCGGTCCGGTACAGCGATATCTATAATAAGGCAGTTCTTGTCGGCTTTGTTATGTAAGACATACTGGTGATTATTATTATTATTATTATTATTATTATTATTATTATTATTATTATTATTATTATTATTATTATTATTATTATTATTATAATTATTATTATTATTATTATTATCATTATAATATTCTTTGAAATGTTAAAGAATTTGCAAAGATACAAAAACTCATACTTATTAAACCAAAAAGTAACTTAACAAAATGGAATTCAAAAACATAATTTAAGTAATTTTGCGCACAATACAATTTTACACCAATCGTAACCTCTAAAAACGTCTTGGAAATTCGTTAGGCATGTGTTCTATAATAGATGGTTGGCATTTGACATTTAAGTGGAACCTCTTAGATGGCAAAAATAACAACCGGACCTGCAGTTCCTATGTTTATCTAGCTCTCAGGCGCCGCGCGTTGTCCCTGTACCACCGATGTTCATGGATCCGTGAATATTAACATATAAAGGGGAGCGTGTCGTTACCTAATAAGGTATAAAGTTTAATTTGAAGCAGCCTTGGGGGAAGCGAACTCGCAGCCCTTACATAAATATTTATCCATCGGTTTTATTTCAGAATGCAGTGCGGAATTGAATTTTAGTGTCAAATGTCTGGTTTCGAAACGCCGCCGTGCTTCTTGGAAATGCATTGGTTTTAATGTCTGCGGGCTTTCTTCTTGTTTTCTTTTGCCGACATCAATAATGTAGACCGTCGGAGATATTGGACGTGGACTGTAATCTGTCCTCGTCAAAAATTGAACGTTCGCTGGAGTTCTTTATTTAGTAGGAAACTCAGGCCAGTATTGCTTATGTTGTAATTATTGTCAAATTGATTCTGCGGGATGCTTGGCACAGTCCCAATTCATTGTATGCATATGGTATCTATATTGATGATATACACATGATAAAAGTCAACCGTGTACCTTCATGGAGTTGTTCATTCAGCTAAAATTTATTTGTTTATTTTTTAGGTACGTAACTATATAGTTATAGTTATAGAGTTATAATTTGATTTCTGAAGAGAAGTCTCAACCAAAACAAAAAGAAAGACTCAAACCACTGACCGTTGTTGCTTATAAGCAATAAAAATAGTCTCCTGAGGTGTCCGACAACTGTCATTTTGTCGTATGTGTATCTGGAAAGCTCACTTAGTCCTGTGGTGGCCGATTTATACACGGAGAGATTTGAGGAAGAAGCATTGGACACTGCCACCTGGTTCCAATATGTCGACGAAACCTTTGTAGTTGGAACCATGACGACGAAGAAATTTGAGTAAACTTCGTAGCTTATTTAAACAGCAGACGTTCGAGCGTTCAATTCACTATTGTAGCTTGATAAAGAAAAGTAAATCTGTTACCTAACGCGGCCATTATTCCAAACGAGAAGTGTCACTTACTCAATTGTATAAGGACAGCAGATCAGCTCGGGCTAGAGCAAGAGACAATGGCTGTGAAAAAATGGGACAGTCGAAGCATAGAATGTGCTATAGGTTAGCACGAGAGTATGGCTCTGTCTATGAGTGTGTGTGATGTAAGGGTTTCTACAAATGATTCACGCAACGCGGGCGGCGTTGAGTTCTGAATTCTTTGTGCCGCCTTCTTCTAACTGCTGTCAAGCAACAATATGCACGACGATAGTACTGAGGTTGCCGAATAATGTCACCCCACAGCTCCGAAAAGTTAGCTTTGTGCAACCTTAAAGTTAATTATCCCACAAAACACTGCAGAATATGTTGAAAATACACACTCCTAGGTGTTTTCTCATATTAAAATATATCATATATCATTCAAAAATCGACAGACGACAAGTATACGTCACTTTCCTGAGAGGGGAAATGTTGAATGGAGTGGTATCAGCCATCCAGTGCCAATGTAACTGCTGGAAGTTTCTCGCAGATGGAGCAGAAACCTCTATATACCGCTATTCAACCAGGAGTTTTAGGTGGACCAGTGGATCCATACATTGGACCAGTTTATGGAGTGCCTGGTCGAAAGACTGGGGCCTAAGTGTGGCAATGCCTGCTAATCATATATTATAAGTTGCCGGCCTACGTGTGATTCATCCTGTTCTAGAGGGCCAGCACCAGGATGTAGATAGAGCACTTGTCGTAAGTTATCTAACCGACCCTCTGATTATCTCGCTAATGCGTGATTTATTTGTATTTCCATGACTGGTCTAATTAAACGTGCTAGCTTTATCCGTAACCCAGAGCTCGAGTGGGTAGTAGTAAGAAAGGGCGTGAATGTGATATAACAATAATAAACGAATTAAACAACGACTAACATACGCCCATCTTTAGTTTGGATGCTAAATTACGGAGAAGAAATAAACAACTCACCTTCATCGACGTTCTTGTCACTAGACGCACTGCTGATGAACTATGGCATCAGGTATATCGAAAAGCCACGCGCAGATATCTCAACAAGTCTTCAAATCACCATCTAAGTCAGAAGTGAGATATCGTAAGCGGATCAGTGAACCCGAACGTCTACATGAGGAACTCAGCCACCTACATCGAGTTTTACAATCAAACGGATACGCCAGTAAGGAAATGAAACGGGCCATGCGACCTCTTCGACAACAGAGTACCGCCAGACAAGAGCAACTGACATCGCCTCGCACTAGAAAGCTGCAGAGTATATTCATCTCTGTCAAAGGTAAGTGGAGTAAGAGAGACGTTGTTGTCTCGAACTTTTCAAGAAAGCGGTAGTTACTGAGGACACACTACAACCGTGACATAACATCAAATTCAACAAAACCGTGAAGGCCTGCTACAAGCGCCTCCAGCCTAAAAGCCATCGAAATAAACACCTTCAACCAAAAAGAAGAGAGTGAAAATCATCAGAGCTTGGATTCCACGGAAAAACATTGTAACGGCGATTCTATACGTACAGAACCACAAGCGACCAACCAGTAGTTGATGTATTCACCAAGAGGCCTATGTCCACGGCTATAAGTTCACCACTGAAGTTGCCTACCACATTAGTAGGCCAAAGTCTGAAGACAGAAAAAAAGGAAGAAGACTACAAGCATGGCCATCTAGCTCGTAAGCTGCATATTTTCAAAATTGACTTGACGCATGAATTAAATGAAAACAAGTTTAATAGGCCCCTGGAATTCTGTGAAAACTTAACAGTACGTATCAACAATACTCCGAGTACATACTCAGAGACCAAAAAAACTTTATGCGTGGGCTAGGATATTAGGTGATCATATCGTAGGTGCTTTCTTCCTTGAGGAAGATTTCAGTGGTTAGCTTTATCGATATATGCTAATCGCAGCGTGCATATCTGAACTCTCAGCGCTACCTAAGCGGAACTTTGCCTACTAGGCGGGTTTTGACTGTGGTAACCACTTACGAACTAGGGCAGGCTCATGTGGATGACACGGGATAAGTTTTTGCTTGAGAGATAAATACGTGTTTTTAATCTCCGATACCAGTTTGCCAAACATTGAGATAGTTCTGTATTTTATCTTGTAGGAGTTATTAAAGCCAAGAAAATAACGAAATTCTTCCGATAGAACGGGAACACTTACTCTAATTCTTATGTCGTTCATTGGAGATACGCGGGACTTACTTACTTTCTCGTTTACATACTCCTGTTCAAATTCGTGATTTAGGCGGCACGGAAAGTACAGCTCATTTGTTTTGTTCCCGATCCAGCTCTTCCAACTTTATTCATTCCCAGAAGCGACTAAAGCTATAGAAATAAAAGCCTGCCTGTACACAAAGCCGGCGGATCTATATCATTCCATACAGGAGAGATGGAAACCGAAGCAAATAACGTTCCAGTCGAGCAATAACCATTCGCCCATTTATTTTACAGCGCCTTAAGGAGTAACCACTCCACACGTCCGTCCGACAGAGGGCGATATTTCAGCTGCATTTTATTAACGATTTCGTACATCGTCTCTTTATCTTTGTTAGTTCGCAAGCTGACGCCCGCTCATTTTCGTCGTTGCAACCCCTCCGAGTCGAGAGGACACTGACGCCAAATGACGGACGTGTCCGGAATAAACGCATCCAGAGGGAAAAGGGAAACGCCGGAATTGAGACAGACCCAGCTCGCGAATATGTCATGAATATTATTTCTTGATGGACGCGGGTAGTTTCCATGCAAAGTCGCTTTATGGGCAAATTTCTAATTAGCATTTTATTAATTTGAGTTGTTACGCTCAGTATGCAGACTGGAGAATTGTATGAGAAGCGATTCCTCTGTCAATATTGTAGAGTCCTGGTGAATCGGTCGCTTTACGGTAGTTTTTTTTTATTACTTTAATAAGATAATCTTCAGAACAACACTTCACTGCAGTCCTATACGCATGTACTAGATGCCGACTTCACGTCCTTAGAATACAAGGCTAATATACAATACCCACCCTAATTTTTGAATGGATTAAGTTAGAAGCTTTAGGAAAAACTCGGGTAAGATGGTTTAAAGATAATAGCCACTGTGCTCATATTACACTTACTTTACTTGCGCTGTTACTATTTTTTATGGCCAAGGATGGGCATCGTTCAACTTTCGAAGCTTCTGTTGAACTGAAAACGTTGCCTTTGATTTGACTTTTAGTTTTAGTTTATTTAAAGAAATGCAATTTGGATTTCTATTATGAAAGTTTTAAAAATTATCAAAATGCATGTCTATGGTGTGCATATCTTATTCGTAAAGCCCACAAAGCGTAATTTATCAGACAATATAACCTATATACCTAACTCAAAATTTTTTTGAATTAGTTATGTACAAAATAAAAAGGGAATGATACGCATTCCATGTGTTATTATGGAATGACATGGAGTTGCGCTGACTAGACCAGAAGATGTAGTTAACTCATGTGCAGTAATATTAAGAGCGCCTACACTGCTACGTCTTTTAGTATGAAGGATATTCTTGTAAAACGACAATCTTATTGTCTCACGCAGGAGAAAACAATTTCGTCAGCTCCGAAGAAAACCAAGGTTTGTTTCACGATGGTTGTAAACAGAATCCTTAACTTTCTACTGAAAAATTGTGCCGGCGTATTTGTTGCACCGCTCTACTTTATATACGACAGAATACTGCAGACTTTTACTTTTCCTGTGATTTGAAGAATGATTTGTCCTATTTTCAAAAAAGGGCTAAGTTTATCTTGTAGAAAAGTATTATACAGTGGCATAGGCACTCTATCGAAGCTTTGCTGTCTCCAAATTTTGTATCTAAGTTTTCAATAATAACAAACTAGCTTGTATTTCACAATATGTGGGCGAAATTATTGATGAGAGGTGTCAAATTTGTTTTATTTATGCGAATTTTTGCAAGTCATCTGGTACGGTTGAGCACATCATACTTCGATAAAACTAAAAGTGCTATGGTTTCTCTTCAGACCTCTTAGTGTTACTTGAATCTTATTTGAGTGATATATTGTTGTTTCTTCCGTATCGTAACTTTTTATCGGCCTCTGTTGTGGCAACAACTGGTTCCTCAGTGATCAAATTTAGGACCGTTGTTATTCGTGTTTGTTATAAACGACTTACTTACTTGAGTTATGAGTTATTATGTTTGTAATAAATTATTGTTTATGGATGATCTAAAATTGTATACCAATATTTTGTCGATTAAGGGCTGTATAGGTAGCGCTTTCGTTATACAAATGCGGTAACGACCTGGTGTTACAATATTTATTAAATTTAAATATTGATAAGTGTAATGTATAATTTCTAGCACGACAAATTATATTATCCTTAGCTTTCAGCTAAAGCCGGCCTCAGACGACTGGTATACTCGTATTTGCCCAATATTTGTCACTTGCGTATACTTGCCATGCCGTGTGAGAGGGTTACTTGTACAATTATTTGTCACTGGTCAGTTTTCCATAATCTGTCGGTAAAATGACACAAGTCAAAGGGATTACAATTATTGGCGCATTTGACAAGTAATAAGAACTTGTCTACACTTGCCGTACATATACTTGTAACCTTTCTGCGCTAGTATTCAGTCCGCATTTTAGTTTGCAACGAATAAGATGTTATTTTGGCATGATCTTTGTTTAATTGATGGCTAATTTTATTTATTTATTAATCTTCTTTTTTAATTTTAAATAATATCCACTTATCAAAATAAAAGCTGCACAAGCAACAATGTTTTCAGATCGTGCGCTATCCATACTGGTCAACTGCCTTATGTTTATTTCGCCAAGTTGCTGGCGTATTTTACAAAGAATATTGTACACATCGTATGAGTCCTTTGCTTGTCCATTGCCTGGCGCATTTGGCAAATATAGAAATATTGGCGTATTTGTCAAATGTACCAGTCGTCTGAGTCCGACTTAAGCTTAATTTCTTGGACTCTTGTGTAAATTATGGACAGATAACAATTTTCTATTACGATGCTGTGAGAACAAACGTTTTTATTAGATCACCTATAACATGTAATGTACGATCAGTTTGATTTAGTCATACCTACATATTCCAAATATTTTATGAGATTAACAAACTTAACACGAAATGCGCTTGTGATACATAGAATGCTTTCAGTTTTATAGAGTCCGTGCTGTAGTTCTTAAAGACTTTCTAGTTGAGTGACGAATATTTTTCATTTGAGGTTGCGAAGTATAATCCGTCTTCCTGCCAACTAATATTGTTAAGGTAGTTCCTTACTTGTCTGAAGTAAAAAAGCGCCAGCCGTACAGTTGGAAAGGATAGAATGGAGTGATGATATCGTTGAACCATTTTCATTTTTGTGTACGTAATTTGCATTTTTGCTACACATCACGAGCACGCGTCATCAAACTTGGCAGCCTGAAATATAGACTGGGTAGTTTATCATGGTTTCCGCATTGATGCGTATTTGCATATTTGCACGAAAGGTGGTCTGCTTATTCGTTTTACATCTTGTATCTAAATAATCAGGAATTTAGGTATTTTTGGTTCATAATAATTTTGCCGAAATGGGCATGACAATGCGAGAGAAACGTGAATAACGATATCAGTCGGAATAATTGACACGGACAACTTATATCGCCGATAGGACAACTTGCTGTATACGTCACTTTACAGACTAGGTTCGAAATAAGTTTGGAGGTTGCATAACTCATTTGTTGCAAATGTAACCCCGCATGGTGATTAGATGAAACCCTAGTAACTTTTGAAATGATTATGCTATATCAGTTATCGAAACAGAAACGTGTAGGGAATGAAAGTAGTTTTTGAAAAAAGCGAAATATAACCCGAGCTCATTAAGAAAGGCTCCTCTTTAAAAATATTTTATCGCAATTCAGATGTCATTTATAAAAAAAAACTACAGGGTGACCTTTTTACTATGTGGTCGCAACTAGGGCTCTCTAAAACCAATTTTAAAAATAAATAAACATTGTAGTTGGGTATACCGATTTGGTCCCAATATGACAAACACTTTTCAAATTAGCGTGTATTATTTATAAATCCTGCATCTCCCAAGCAACTTACAATCCTACTATGACATTTTCTAATCAGTTCAAGTATTTTGACATCTAATATCTCGATGGCTCGTTATTTAGGGAATAAGACGCATAAAACGTAATTGCATTTTTCTTTTTTTTTAATCATAAGCGGACTTAACCTTTTCCTAGCAGTAGTATAATGTAGATGGCTGGCAACCAAGATTTTACTGATCAGTGGCMAAAATAAATTAAATAAATAAATTTTGAGGATATCCTCGGAAGCACGTTCGCGACTTTAACATCACAATTTTCCGGTTCGCCGGATTCGGGTTAACGTTACGACGAAAACACCACGCCTACGGACGAACCTCTAGTTGCCTGCAGGTGATTGCTTTCTTTCTGAGCTGGAAATGAAAAAAGGTCTTGAACAGTCGCGGTAAAGCGGTTTTCACGTACACGTTTTTGTAAAAAACACCGTCATATTCCATAGAAACAAACTACAACTTTGTATAAATAATAATAATAGTAATAAGTAAAGATAAATCAAGTATGTAAATATTTAGGGAATAACAAATGTAATGATGTATTCTAGAGAATACAATCTGCTAGCTGCAATTTCAGTGTTCTTGGACATGTTCATTTAACTTATATTTAAAGCTTCTAGGACAGAATAGCTTCGATGTTAGCCGGTGTGTCATAGTAAATTCTTGCAACCATATACGAAAAACCGCATTAAAAAATGCAGACATCTGTACGGAACGATATTTTATTATACAAGTATACTGACTGTTGCATCCTGCAAGTGGAGATATCTGCATTGCTCTATGGTTAGCCATTCGGCATATTTTAATTTACTAGTTGTGCCAGCACGCCGACAAACGCCATCCGCAAAACGTAGGCCGAGTTTTGCATTGAATTTTTTTGAATATGTTTTGTCGATGCAGCTGTTGTAAACTACAGAAATTAAAAGTGCGAAAGCACAGGAGCATCAGCAAGCATAAATTTGAGACTGGTATCCATTCAGAGCCGATTTCAATATAAAATTTTAAGTGTGCTGCTGGCATTCCTGATGCACCCATTTATGTGCTGTTTGAATCTTAAATGTTCGTCCATGTAAAAGCCCAGATTGCGAACACGCGAACAACGCTCTGGTATGGCAGTGTAACACCATTTAGTTATTTATTGATTTTCTATCTAATGTTGCTAATTTGCTTAGACTTGCCGAATAAAACGCCAGCTGATTTTGAGGGGTTATTATTTAAACAATGTGTTTCTGAAAAAGTTGCTAAGTTATTTAAATTATAATTTAAATTTTGACATACTTATTCCCATGCTGTAGTGAGTCACAGATCTTAATGATTATGTCGTATATAATAGGGGACCAAGAATTTAACCCTGTGGAACACATGCAAAAACAATTTTAAATTCTGAGCATTTCCCGTTTAAAAAGACGCGCTGTTACTTATCAGGTTAACTGCACTGCTGTGAAATCCAAGAGATAGAAGAATTGCAAGAAGCAGATCGTGATTGGTTGCATCGCTTTTGAATAATCGATTAAGATTAAAATAGTCAATCTATTTTGATCTGCCGCTTGCACTATAACATCATTGATTTTGAATAGAGCAGTTGCACAACTATGTCCCCCACGAAACCCGGACTGCAACTCGGGCATAAGCTTGTTTGAGAAGAGATATTCTCTCATTTTCTGATCCGTGATTCTCTCAACAACCTTATATAGTATTGGTAATTTTGCAGTGGATCTTAAGTCTTTCATACATTGGGGATTATTAACTTTGGCAATTGGACAAACCTTTGACATTTCTAAGTGCAATGGATGACTTCGTTTTCCAAACAAAAATTTATGATTTGTGTCATGTAAAGATTTAGTTCCGGATTAAAATTTGTCCGGAATATTGGAAGATGCCTCAATGTAGCTGTGAAGAAGCTCCATATCTGGCGGAAGGCTTGCACGAGCTTGTACATAAAAACTGTTGCTGATATTTAATTCAGAGAACAAACCACTATCTCGTTCATCGTATACATTTGTGTAGAATTAAACGTTAACCTAAAATTAACCGACTTATAATATTTATGTCATTTCATTCAAGAACTAAGTTATTCGGAGTTTGATTTCTAATCAAATATTATCGTTATTGACATCTTCAGTTTTTATTCATTTTATCAATCTCCTGCAGTTTATGTGATACCGACAGTATCACTAAACTGTTAKGATATCACTTGGGTAGTTATGTTTTGGTTATGATAGCATTAAAATATAGGGTCTCCGTGAAGTATGTAGCAAAAATGAAACAGCGTGTTCCTCGAGTGAAATTACTGGGGTCTTTTATGTTAAATTTTTACGTACGAGTTTTCAAGGGTGAGTTACATCCCTATAAAATGACGACTTTAAAGAGAGCTTTTATTATTTCAGCCATCAATAAAGCAACCCAACTAATACTTAATGAAAATAGTTTACAAATTATAATAAAAGTAACTCCACCTTTCTGTAATGGGTTAAAACGCACAACCCCTAATCGTTTTTTTCCTCAAAAATCATTGAAATTTTTGAGAGAGAGAGATAACAGATAAAATTTCAGCCTTGGCTGAAACTTTTTTGTGTCATAGACATTTTATAACTTTGCCGTTTTTAATTAAAAAATATTAATCGTATTCTACAAACAAATCACAACAATGAACGAAAGAGGGCAGTTGTTTCAATCGAGTAAACAACCCAAGACTCGGTTATTCTAAACTTATTAATTTACCTATAAGGTCTGATGTACATATTTAGTAACGACGAATACACTGATAAGCATCTCAATTATGGTAAATGCCGCAGAAATACAAATACAGCTCGGAGACGTAGCGCGCTGAACGTGAAAACATTCATTAACGTTCACATTATATATTGTATTATATTACGTTATACCTCAACAAAAACAATACCCGTTCGATTGCTGTAAGCAACTTTTAGGAGTTTTGGGGGAACAATAACGTAGAGTTTGTTACTATGCTTGGAAATCCAATCTGGGTTCATCAGAGTAAGAGTCAAAACATTACCAGGTCCTGCTCTAAAAAATTCGCCATCATCTGCAAAAGCTTTTTTTTGACAATAGAGAAATACTGTTTGTAGTTTGGAAGGTTATGCTGGATTTCTACCAAGAAGACAAAATAAAATCAAAACATGAACACAGTTTGCTGGGACAAAATGCAAACCCAATGGTGACATGCCAACTTGGGCCAACCTTCCCGAGAACGTTTTCAAAATGTTTGCTAACTGTCCCAAATGTTCGTGTATTATTTTCATTTTGTCCACTTGGTGGAAATCTGGCGTTACGAGGATATTTTAACCATTTGCGGTGAGCTATGAGATAAAAAAAATGACGAGGAAGTGTTTAACAAATTTGATATTGAATGTCATGTCTACCACTACCGTGTTTGGTGATGACACTTCCGTCGTCTTAACCCTGAAAAACTGAATGTCACAAATGAACTTTAATTATTTTAAGAAGCTTGAAAACATAATATTTGAATTTTGATACGTTTAATATATAAATGTTATGTGAATTGCAGTGCAAATATTTGTATTATTAGACGTAATTCTTTTAAATGTATTATTACATAAATAGTGCTATTTTGTGTTATTATTATGACAAAATTGATTAAATATATAATTAATTTAATAAGTGTGCTATTTTCTAACTATCTTCATTGGTATGTAAAAATGAAATACTTCTGGATTGAAATTCGAATTAGTTGATTGGTATACGAGTACCATTTATCCATATACAAAGTATTACTAAAAATATTTTTTTCCAGGTAAGCACAACCCATTCAGCTCAGACGAACAACTGCTGTTCAAAACAAGATAATGTAAGTGTTCGAACAAATTAAACTCTCTTCTGCTTTAGTGTAATTGATACAATATGACAAGTCACACATCTAAAAGAGAGTGTAGTCTGATGATTGTTTTTTGTACTTAAAAGTCTAAAATACCCGATCTAATGTTCAGATCTTAGCTGTTTTTAGCCATTACTAAAATTAGAACGTTGATGGTTGATGGTGCAGCTCGAATAATTCTGTATAATGAAGGATTATTATTGTTACCACCTGAATCTAAATAGATTGAAACGTAAGAAAAGTAAGGATCGAATAGCTAAACAAGATTTGAATTCAGTTGAATACAATGACTCTACTAGAATATAACTTTGAAAAAGTTTCTAAGGACTGTTCCAAAGCTTCAATTTCAAATATTTGGAAGAATGTACGATATCGTGAGTTAACCAACGGAGTATTTTAAAGTCTTAGCTCGTAGAAAGGCATCAACTATAAAACTTATTTTTACTTTTTGCTTTGTAGAATTAGTTTCATATTAAATTAAAAAGTTGGGAGCATAGCACATGTTTTGTGACATTTGCGGGTCAGTGTGAAAGGTTAAGAATACCGTTTCGGTTATTCGCAATGGTTCCTCGTTTGTTTTCAGATTCATATATTCTGCTTTTCGGAAACTTTTAACCGATATTAAAATATTAATGTACCTATATGACATATTGATTACAATAGAGACAGGAAAGCTTAGCAATTCTTAATTAAGTATTATTATTTATTTTTTAGGGTAAACAATAATTTGAGCTTAAGTTAAGTGATCATTTATTTCATGTGTATAATTACACATAGTTACACTTATACGTACAGTTGTAATGCAAAATACGCAAATAAACTGAAAAGTCACTCCAACGCAATTTAGAAATTCTGCAAGGTTTGGTACGAGCGTTGGAGAAGTTAAGGAAAAACTAATCGAAAGTGAGGATTTAAAGATGTGAATTAAATGATGGACCAGACAATAAATATCTCATTTGTGTATAAATATCGACGGAAAATGAAGTTATTAAAGCTAATGATAAACCGATCTGTTACCAATAAATGAACACTGAAATGGAATACTTGACATTATTTAAAGAAAAGATGCATTGTGCCGGTAAGAGGGATGTAACAGATTTTGTTATTTAACGCTTGGCCGCTGCGAACAAACTACAACTTCTGTATTTCTTGTAAAACGTCGAGTAAATTATTCCTATATTAAAACAGTTTTGTACCGACAGATTCTGTTGAGTAGAATTAGCAAGGTTTATGGAACTATTTATAAGTTCGTATCTACCAAATAGGATTCGTACGAAATCTGTACAGTTCTATTTGCTATTTGCTCGTTCATGTGTGTCTCGATAGCACTTAGCTCTTGCACATTCCTACGTAGATAATCCACGCAATTTCCGTAGACGGTGTACTTAGATGTTAACGCGTTGGGACTAAATGGGAGTAGACGGTACGTGTTAACCCTCGCCTTAATTACGCTTAGAGAGACTAGTGCCCACGTGCTGCAGTGTATATACCGCAGTTTTATGACTACATAAACAGCCTCTTGGTGGTTGAGAGATCAGGGTGTGAAACTACCCTGGCCAAAACCACCGCCAACGCGAATAAAGCGTCAAGCTGACTTATGCCGTCCCCTGCTCGGGGTTGGGGTAATGCGATTTTATCTACTTTGTTTGCTTAGGCCTTTCGCTAATAAAGCGTGTACGTTTATGACTTTGTTATAGTTTTGGGATCTCGTGGAAAATTTATCTTTCCGATCAAATTTTCTTGTACTTGAGGGTCTTGTCGCTGTAAAGCACTTCAGAGATTAATTTGCAACGTGAAGCATCTAGATATTGCATGGAAATGATTAATTATTCTAACCTCCGTACTTGGGCTGTGTAGGTAGACGTTCCGGAACATATTAAATGGGCTTTCCTTTAACCAGCCATTCCTCATATTCTTACTTTTATCCCCTAATCTTAGCCTTCCATTTATTATGCCCGAGCTTTTGTAATCTTGGGTGACCAGGCGACGCGCTGCATTCCTCGGAATTGATTGATGGTAGGTCCGGTTAGGAAATGCATCGGTGAGAGTTCAATTTCTCTTTAGTGAAATGTCGTGCGGAATACGCGTTAGGGCCTTTGACAGAGGCTATTTTAACATTCATTCTTATTATGGCTTCGAATAAACGCTACAAGGCGTGACATAGTGCTGTATTATCTACCGGAGCCTCCACCAAAATTAAGGAGGTTATTAATAGCCGTTAACTTTAATGTTATATAGTTGTAATAACTAATCAATAATAAAGAATGGAGGAAGAAGTCTAACATTGTAACCATTGCGAATTACGCAACATATTAAAGATATTGCACCCAATAAGACTTGTTTTATTTTAATATATTTTGGTACACCTGGAATGAGCCAATTAGCCAATGTTGGAGCAACATAATTATATTTGAGTACTAAACCCGCGTACCTACATTTCTCCTGTTACATTGCCAGGTAAGAAAAGAAGTGAAACAATATAATTCTCCAGAGTCCACCTTATGTTTACGAAACTGTAAACTAATACCAAGACTTATCCATATTTACATGTTTGTCAGCATATCTCCTTATAAACAACTTTGCCGCGGCTGTAAGATATTTTTATACAAATATAAATAAAAATTTTGTTTTACACCTATTCCCTTAAAAAAGTGATAAAATGCTGCCCTCTTCAGCGATTGGTGTAGCGAACGCGAAAAGCTTCCTTGAATATGAAATCCTAAATCAAATGAAACTGACTACAGTTTAAAAATGTCAAAAATCGAGCGATTTTGTTTTCGGTAGACCTGTCCTTACGTAAATGTAGGCAGCGCGATATTTTCTCCTTCTATAATTTCATAACCACTCGCTTTTTCATATTTGTTGTGAATATGATAATAGTTTACTTTTTGTTATTTAATACCATTTTCTGTTAAATGTTTGCAGTTTGCAAGAGCCTTCAATTACCTAACCTTCGAAAATTTTGCTTGCTTAATTTTGAAGCCTTTTTACACGTTAGTGCAAGGCGATTACAGTTGAGCTGTTGTTTGTTTTCAATATGTGTTTGTTGTCTTTGTTTCACCTTTTGCACGTCTTTTAACTGCCACTCTCACACCTATCCACGCTTGTCTTGGTCTTTTCTTTTTTTCTGCTGGTTCTTGCTTCCTATACCTGTTACATAGCAAAACCATTTTACTTTCCCTTGTTCTATTATTTGTTAGTGTAGCTTTGTTTGAAGTGAATCTAGAAATGGTTTTGCATTCTATTTTTCTGAGAAATCTCCATCCTGTGCGAACTATAATGTAGGCTGGTATGATAAGTAAGTAGGAGGCATCCATTGTCAATTGCACAATGAGCATTTTACCCCATTTTAGCCCATCAAAAAGGCACAATGATATAAAATTAATTTAAATGCTTGTTGGAGTTATCAAATTATTTGCATTACTTAAATTTGCTCTTCTTCCATTCCTCTTTTCTGCTGTAGTCCAGATTATATATTTCTTTTTCGTTAAGGACTTTCTTTAGATCTATAAGAGCTTTGTGTAAATCTCCATCCTCTTATTGCTCTTTTTATAATTTGCCTAATAATGAATTAGCATCTGTCATCTATCTGCTCTAATATATGTACTAGCATGGAGTTTGTCTGCTGTGCTCAATAAAATGATTCGTCGTGGATTTTAGAGTTGTTTGCATCTTCGTCTTTTTATGAATTGAGTGGTCAGTATCTTATTAATAAATACTCTAAATTTTTCTTTTACTGGTACTTTTCTTTATTTTAGTACATCCGCTGTTTGGACGAGTACTGGTTTTTTTTCCTATCTTTGTCTGTCTCTCCCACCTCTTTTTTCGTTTTTCTCCTTTTTGTTCATTTGTATTATTCAGTATAGTTACTGACATCTGATATTTTATTTTCAGTAGAAAGCAGGCTTCTGTAATTGAAAGCGTAAAGTCCATATTTCAGTTGTTTTATTTTTTTTGTGAGTGATATCTAAATTATAAGTGAGAGCTTGTTTCTCATCTCATCTCATCGTCAGCGCTGTCTAGATATTTTTTCACATTTAACCTTATTGATTCCAGGGACTGTGGTCGGCAGATCGCCGCCAGGTAAATAAATAAAATAAATTATATCTTTATGTTCTTTATTTTAGTGCATCCGCTGTTTGGACGAGTACTGGTTTTTTCCTGTCTATGTCTGTCTCTTCCTCCTTTTTTTCGTTTTTCTCCTTTTTGTGCTTCTCTCAGTCATTGTCAATGTTTGTTCCTTCTACTAAGTTAATGAAATATTGGCTTCATCTTGTATTTCCTTGCATTCTATTTTGTCAGTCCGCAGCACGCGTTTGTAATTTTTTTCATTATTAACTATGATATATTAATTCTTCTAACCTATCTTCTAAATCTATCGTTCAACAGAACTTAACTTTTTATTTTATCTATTGAAAGAACAACTAATTATTTCTGGTTCTTTCCTTTAACAATTTTTATACTTCCTTCCTATCCTTCTTATGTTTTCAAATCAGTTTTTGGGTACTTAAAATCCTTTCCAGCTTCATTCGTTTGTTTCTTCATAAAACGCTGTTCAAGATKTTTCTAATATACTCTGTCGTGTTCTGAAGATTTTAGTATTAGCAATCCTCATGTTTGGTAATCACGCATCTAGTCGTTGATTTTTAAGAAATCTGTTTATACAGATACCTTCAGTGTCTTGTGAGGCGCCGTTAAGATGGCGGCCGTTAGGTTTTCCGATATATGCGTCTAATGCTTAGTTTCCTTATCTATAGGTTTTTACGTTTTATTTGTGTATTTGTTACTTTAGTTATTCCACAGATTCCTGTAAAATTTGTGCATATATGGTTGCTCGCCATCAGAATAGGTCTATATACGTATATCTTATTATATGGTTTCTTTGTATCGGGCTTTCATAAAAGAAACAATAGGTCAAGTAGGCGGATGTTGATTTTTGTTGGTGAGAACGTATGTCGCAGTTCTAGTGTCTGGGCAACAAACTGAACTGTCAGTTGTATCGATTGTCAAACTAGTTCCGTTTGCAATTTATACTGAGGTTGTAATTGTTCTTAAGGCATTCGGCGATTTGTTAATGTTTTAGCAAAATCAGCTTTGCCGCGAGTTAGTCCCAGGTAACAGTAATAACGACGTATTCATATGTACATCACGGCAGGCGTTACGTTGTCGTTAGAAAGAGAAAACCATGGCTTGCTCGACTCGTTATTTTATGAACGTCCGTTGTTTTGTATTTTCCCTTAATTTGTAACGTATAATTCTCTTGTTTACAATTTTTATGTTGGGATCTTCGGTTATTTTAAAAGATACGTATTCCATTACCTGCATTTTCCCTGATAAATCAAATTTTGCCAGTCATTCATTTCTTTTTTTTATTTTCACGATGGTTTGTAAGTTAAAAGAGACTGATTTTGTACGTCTATGGAGTTATAAAAAACATCCAGGTACCTTGCGTATTAGCAGTTATTTAAAAGAAATCCATTTTGGTGGCACTATTTATAGGTCCTATCATATTAAAATAGCTCAGTGTACTTGATTATTGTTCAGTTATAATCGTCAAATGCGAGTCTCCATGAGGCGTCGAGTGCCAGCTTATGTGGACAATAATGGACTACATTTTGAACATCTTTTGTGATTGTGTTGCTTGTCTCCGTGACCGTTCTGCACCAACATTCGATTGTGTGCGATGTAAATTCAACGAAATATATTCCGATCAGATCGTTTCATCCCGCACCCATGTGCAGCACGCCCGAAAACGAACACGTCCGTGGTCAGTGTTCAAACTGAAGCCAATCGTCTACTAATTAATTCAGCGGTTGAATACGATATTTCAACTCCCCGAAGTAGATCTTCGGAACGGACTAATAAAACAGCAGTTTCCGGTGGTCTTCTTGCAGGGGGCAACGTCCTGCGCCTTTGTATCTCCCCCATGCCTCCGAAGACGGGGCAATTGAGTGTCTGCGGGGATGCAGTAAACAAAGTTAACGGAGACGGCACGGCCAACAGGAGGGACCAACAAAAACAGAAAGCGCCGACCAACTCTGCGAAAATCGAGTAACCTCGGCTCAAAAAAAGAGTGTAATTACGTCAGTATTCAGATTGCGGAGAGAAATTCGATTGTGCCAATGAGTTGTTTTCGTTACTCAAACAAGATCGATGCGGGTTGATTTGCATAAAAAGAAGGGTGTTGGAAATGCACCGCGGGGTATGTTTTGCCAACATGGGGCAGGGTATTGCAATTTGTTATTTTGACACTAACTTCATTTTTCGGTGTGCCTGTGAATATATCAGCTTTTGCTCTCACATAAAATACAAGTCTCCGTTTACTTCTTCCAACATTTTTTTCGTAAACGATATCAAAACAATGGCCCTAGAAGTGCCACAATTTATCCAGTTGGCTATGAGAAACCAGCGTAAACDATTCATCTGTATAGTTACTGTGATCTGATATTTTATTCGGCGTTACTTGTGAAATATTTTCAGTAGAAAGCAGGCTTCTCTAACTGAAAGCTTAAAGTCCATATTTAAGTTGTTTTAATTTTTTTTCTTGTGGACGACATCTAAATTATAAGTGAGAGCTTGTTTCTCATCTCATCGTCAGCGCTGCCTAGATATTTTTTTCATATTTAGCCTTATTGATTCTAGGGGCTGTGGTCAGCAGACCGCCGCCAGGAAAACAAATAAAATAAATTATATGTTCAATATTTTAAAACAAAAACTTCGATTTACTTTTCAAGCATGGCGAAATATCACCAAGAAAATAATTCTGATATTGACATTAGCTGTTTCAAAACAACACTTTTAAACATGAGGGAAGTTTTTCTCAACATCTTTAAGGAATTAAGAAACAGCAAAGAGACGCACAGTGGTAAAAAATGATAGTGTAGGCAGAGTCAGAACTACTCTAAAGCTTCGGGTATTTCTAGTTATGTATTAAATATTTTACGGATCTCTACTGTTTAGAAAGTGTATTTACAAAACTGGTACTTGCTCAACTATCACACTAACTACTACATTACTCTGACTCATCTGACTGTATCATTTGTAACTTTGGTTCGTTGTATGAACATTTGAGCCTGCTGATGACACAAGTATTAAATCAGACGTTATCATAGGCATATTAATAGTACCTTCCATTGTTGCTTTTCCCGATATCTTCCTTGCGTCTCTCCTAAATCGTTTTCAATCTTTATATTTGCCTCTTGGGTTTCTTCCTTCTTCTATTCCATAGGTACATTGAACCTCTCAATAATTTCAGCTCCATGCATCATTGGTGGCATAAAATACCAATTTTAATCATAAACTGGCGGAATATTAACATTTTGTCAACACCCGTCATAAGTGACTCTAACTTAGGATTTCCATAGGTCTGACCTGAGATATGCTCCCGCACTTTTGCTACTTCTTCTCACACAAGTTCTTTAGTTTCCTATTTAAATATTAGTTTGATTGCTCGACAAAATAAGGTTGGATCGCAAACAAGTCTCGGTGAACACATGAAATATAATAACAATTAAAAATTAGTCTTCATCAGAAGTAGCTCTGAAACAGTTTCAGAGCTACTAAATACAAATATTAAACAAATAAACACCTCATAACTTTCACTAAGTTTCTTAATTTCTTTTCGTCTAGGCATACTGACAAATAAAAGACGGTTTTTTTTAAATGTCACTGCAGCCGGCCATAAAGTATAATTTTATTGAATGGAAGAAACCTACAAATTGTCAATTTTATACTTGCCGTAATTCCAGTACCGTGAATTATCAATGTATAGTACAGAGTTTCTATAAATGATTCATGTTACCAAAACGCTTAAGGAAATTATTGATTAAATCAATTTTCCGCTTCTCAGGAAAGTGACGTTTATTTGTCATCTGTCAATTTTTGAATTATTTGATATATTTTAATATGAGAAAATACCTGTGTATTTTCAACATATTCTGTAGTGTTTTGTGAGATAATTAACTTTAAGGWTGCAGAAAGCGCACATTTTGGAGCTGTGGTGTGACATTGATCTGCAACCTTCAAATACTATCGCCGTGCATATTGTAGGTTGGCAGCAGTTACAAAAAGTCGGCACAAAGAATTTAGAAATCGACGCCGCCCACGTTGCATGAATCATTTATAGAAACCCTGTATAATGGTCAGGATTTTTTTATATTAACTGGTGCCAAATTTCCTAACTTTTCAAGCAAATGCTTGCTTAGCTCAGAGCCCTGATTGATGCTTGTGTCGTTTCTGTCAGTTTGAGGCCTTATTCAACAAGTGCAATTTTATTGCTTTTTCCTACTTCCACCGTCCTTTGTTTTCGTCCTATTCCTTCTTATTCTTGCATTCAACTATAAGTGGAACCGTCTTCACCCGTCACATTAAAACGGTAAAGTTTTTCAATACTGTGTAATGCGATTGCTGTATGTAAGGATTGTGTTATTAACTTTGTCCTAATAATTCTTAGCAAGTAAGAGAATGTAGTGAATCCGCACGCGAAGCAAGTAAATAAGAAAGGTACTGGATGTTTTCTTTTACGGTTTCAAATCGTGTCATAGTTAAACGAGATTTATACTGAACTGTTAGTTTAAATCATCCTGTTCACTGGACGAAGCTTTTCATTAAACAATTTTGGCATTCCTCTAAACCTCAAAAAGCATGTAGATTCATCAAAACTATGTTAATTCAAACTACAAAGCCAAACTGCCTCTGCGAATCTCCGCAAAAATGTGTTCAATGAACCGCACTGCATCTCTGCGTTTCATGTGTTCTAGCGTGTGCGCTGGAGATCGATGCAACGGCACGCTGTTTGGGGGAAACGAGCTTAATTAGAATAAATTATAGGGCTGTCCAATTAATAAAGAATAAGTGCGAGAGGAAAGAAAACAGGGGTGTAAACTGAGAGCACCGGGGCCCTGAGAACTGAGAACACATTACATTAATTGTTAAATACTGTTAAAGCTGCAGWTTGTTGGATCAAGCCTCGTTATGCATGACGATGTTCGCTGTAATTCAATTAGATTTTATTCGAAGGGTTTGATCACCTCCATATTTTACATATTTCGATTAMAAAAGTCGAGGACATGTGCGTGCCGCATTTGGATTTTTAAGTTACGCATTTAAATTCAAACCATTTCAGTTATGGCGTTCGTAAATTATTCAGAACTTCCAGAGCATCTAAGGCGTAGCACTAATGCATTTTTCATTCTCCCCTATGCAGGAATAGGGAAATTCTCAAGAACGAATGCTAAACGAAAGTAGTTTCAACGTAAAATACCGAGGACAGAAGTTCCCGCTCAATAGAAATGGCATACACAACAAACGCTAGGGGAAGTTGCGTGAATATGGCACTTCTATATGAAAATTCCTTACGCCGTGACAAATACACAAATAATAATATTGCGAAGTCGCCTACTGGTTAACTTCCTAAAAGCAAAAGTTTCCAGCAAAATGAGTAGACATCGCTCCGTGTTTCTATTTTGTTATTTCAAAGCTGTTCTGTTTCGGCATGCTGTGTTATGAATTCGTACCACTTTTATGCCTTGCAAAAAAACCTTGTAGAAAACCACGCAATAATTGCAGTTTACCTTATATTGTGTTACTTATGATATTTTTATTTCTAAACAATTAAAAGCCAATAATTTACTAAAATGTATCAGTCCTTAAATTCTGAAAACTATATTTTTTGAATGAGATTACTAAAATAGCTATTTTGCGAACTTTTGAGGATCATTTAGGCAAATTAAACAAAATGATTCTACACAAGAACTACACAGCCCTATTTAATCTAATAGGTGCAGCATATGAATTTATTATTAGGTTTGTAAGCTAAACTCAAATAACTAAATTATTCAGACCCAAAATGAAACTGAAATTAACAGTTTTGAGCACTTTCAATTCTATTACAATCAAACAAAATACCCTCAGGTTCACGTTATTTCTTTTGCTTCGGTAGTAACCGAATTAACATTCCGCACTGGTTTTCTTCTTCTCCATTGATTTTTGTATATATAACTATGTCACCGAAGACGACCTGTTATTGTGTGAAAAAACTTGCTTCCATCCTTCTAGCCCTGTTAACGAGATTAAGTCGACATCAGCATGTGCCGCAGACGCTGAACTTGGTCGGAAGCTATGCTCTGTATACTCTGATGGGCAGCGGCGGACTAACATCCTCGAAGGCTCGGGGCGGCATCTAATACTGGGCCCCTACCGGTATCCTGTGTACGACATAAATAATTTCTCCATTTTGAAAATCAGTAAATATCAGATGGTTCTATTTTATCAAGCTCCTCATGGTATTTCAGTTTGAGAACGAACATCATATACCCACCTGGGCTTTGAGGAAGTCCTCCCATAAGGGAGAGATTACACGGAAAGCTGCTGGTGTTTGTTACGAATTCACAGAATTATTGAACATTATGGAAAGAGGTTTCAATCAATTTAGGCTATTACTTACCTCCTGTAAGCCGTAAAACTCACCTACTTTACATGGCATCATGTGCAGTATTTGGAATTATTATTAACTTGCTTGGTTTGACTTTTATTAGTACCCAAATGGTKAAATCTGCCGCGTCCTCTAACCCTGCACTGCTGACATAGCGCGCATGGCTTGTATTACTGGTTATAAAAATTATATAAATTATATAATAATATTTATTAATTTTGTCTGTATATTTGTGAGTTTGGAAAACATTTCAGTTCAACAACGAAAATGTCTGAACAAAAAAAAATAATATCTCTTCATATTTGCTACCAGTCTTAAAAAGTGAGATGTGAACTACTAATGGTTGATGTTTAAGGTACTGATGTTGAAAGCATTTGATAAAGACTGTGTAAAAAGTAATTTTTAACATAAATCGTAAATGGTTTCGGGTGTAACAAAAATATTACTCATTGCGGTTGTTTAATTCATAGGATCATTGCATTGTGCATGGTAAGGATTGAAGCCGCCAATAGCGGGATACAACTACCTTACTGCTAATCAGTGCTAATTTTTCTCTTCTTTCGGAACCGTAGGTTGTAGTACTTGTCTAGTATTCACAAGTAGTAGTGTAGTAGAATACAGAAGGTATATATTCGGAGAAACCCTGTCACTGATTTCAAAACTAACAAAAATCCTACTCCAACGTTTCGATCATGTTTAAAACAAACAGTTTAAACAAATTTTTAGAGTCAGTAATGGGTCTGTATAGCTTAGAAAATTCAGCAACGATAGAGGACATTTTCCCGCAATATGGATTCCAATACGTTGTACCGCTACATTTTCCGTTACGATAGGTCGTTGTCTAACAAAATATTTTTGATACAAATCCACGGCATTAACAGCTTCACCTTTCACTATCGTGGGAAACACTATCTTGATGTTGCTCTTCGTATCGGGAATTGTTGTAACTTATAAGACAATATCTTATAGTTTTTGTGAATGTACTTTTCGCACCTACATGCTCCACACACACCAATGAGAAGAGCAACTTATGAAATTAAATATGAAACTGATGCATGTCATTAAAGTGTGTTTGATTAATAAACACTCATCTCTCCTGTATTTATCAAAAATGTGTTAATTTCGTAGCGCGTCAAGACTTTTGACTTTGTGGACTCATAATAGTGAGATGCTTTTACTTCTTGCGAGTGGAATAGGAAAATGTAAAGTAATCATAATAATTGAATGTAGAGAAAAGCGGCACTTACCTTTTCATGTAAATAGTTCAACATTGCATCKTCGTCTACAATTACAATGTCGTTGAATTCTTTCAATCGAATGAATGCTTCTATTCATTTTCATATACATTTGACGGAATTTTGGCGAAAGTAAGTCTGATAGTTTTGCTTTTTCAGTTCTATCTTTGCGATTCTGCATTTTATACCACAAACCGTGCAAAAAGAACGCGTCTAAATATTTTTGTTTACATTAAACAAACTGGTTACTATGGTCGCATGGTAATTAAAATTTCAAGCTCACTATTTGTTATGAATTATGGTTTTGGGAACCGCTGACAAAAAAAATATTGTTTGTGACACATACCTAAAATCAGTTTTTTGGTACTCATCGGTTATGATTCATCGTTTTAGATACTTGTTGCTAAAGTAGCAGTATTAGATCTCCTTAAATAGGGCAAATATACACAATCAGGTTCCTTATATTCCAAGAGTGCGTTCCGATAGTGCAGAGCCAGCCAAGTAAGATGAATTTTTTCTTGTTTTTCTTCTGCAAATGGCATGGGAGCCATTGCGGATATTACTCTGCTTCCGGCCTTAACGGAACTGTGTCGATCTGTTCCGTTGTTTCAGGCGGTTAAGGTTCTCGTCTATTTTGTTTCGGTACTCGATCAACTGTAGTATGTAAAGTATGTGATGTCGTTCATCAGATAGCTGTCTTTTTTGCAATTTATTTTAATGACGTACATATATTTTATCTCCGATTTTAACCTTCAGTAGTTGGTGATTTAGAGGTTACCGGTTTCTATTCGTATTTTAGCGAAATCGTCATGGTCTTCGAATTCTTGCTTCATTCCTGAGCGGTTGTTCTAATTCAGGTGTTAGTTGAAAGAAGAAGAAAGAACTCCCCAATGGCTATCTAATAGATTAGCTTTTCACAAAAAGTGATATCACCACAAAACGTGATAGATGTGCTCTAGCTGAACATGTATTGATTAACGATCGTAGTGTTCATGGGGAAAATGTTAAGGTTTTGGACAAAAAACCAATAAAAGTTTAAAGTAAGAATTTAGGATGGCAATGCCATCTGTCAGCATTACACTGACATGATGACAAAGCCACCTAGATGCCTTAACGGGAACTACTTCCTAAAGGAAGTGACCTGTAGCCTGACAAATTGGCATGCAACTGCATACTTCAATTTGACAGCAGGCCCCCACGGCACTTTTTGCTGACGGGCAAGAACCAACATACATTAAAATGCATGTCTATGCTGTGCTGTCTACACCTCAACCAACTGCAGATAGTACTATTTCGCGGTCATTACAGCTCATCAGTGCAGTTTAGGTCTAGTGTAGACAACACGGCATAGAACTGGTTTTGCACAGCATAGACATGCATTTCAATAAAAGTTTAATTCTTGACCTGTACCATATCAATAAAATAGAAATCACCATGAACAAAAGATTTGGTACAAATCAATTACGCAGCATTTACACATGTATTTACTGTCTCTTGACCTTCTTCATCAAATTATTATCTTTAAAATTAAACGGGCAATAGTTTTAGGATTTTAATATGAAAAAATCTTTTTTCATCGTTTACGCTGTGACTTGACATTACAACTTTGACAAAAAGTCTGGTATTATTTTATTTTTGAAATGTATAATTTAATATGTAAACTAAATGGAGGAAATTTACTAGTGTTTGTTTGTAAAAGATGGATTTATACTTAATCTCAGAATGTGTAATAAATAAGAATAAGTAAGATGAGTTAAATATTTCAATCCTGCAACCTATAAGTGCTGTGTTTGTAATAGCCCTTAAGAAGACTGAAAAACCAGTCGAAAGCTGGGTAAAAATGAAAGAGTACTCTTTATTATAAAAAAACCTCAAGGTTGATCGAAAGATCACAACAATATTTATATAAAATTATGCGATCGCAAACTTCAATCAAATAAAATCAGTAATATAATTTTGTAAGAAATCAATATGAAGCTTTTAAATTATTATTTTTTTATAAATATAAATAAAAGTATAATTTGTAAATTTATCTGGGACTTGATATAGAATGACTTTAGTTATGGACTTGATGTCAGTGCGACTTTGTATTATTGTTGCTTGAAATGTAATACAACCTGGTTCCAATAATACTGAAAATTCTAATTGCCAGTAATACGTTATAACAGTTAAGACATTATACAAACGAAACATAAGAAGTTATAAAATACTAAGCGATACTCTCAAAAACTTTAGATGTATCGTCTTTAATATTATAGTATTGATATTAGAAAATGTTTCTTATCTGTTGTTTTATTTTTTTATAAAATCGTGGGACCACATAAATTAGTAAGTTGCAGTCGGGACCGCGATGTTATACTTAATGGAAATTTGCCGGGCAGCTTTCATTTATCTTTCAATTTGCGCATGGATGGCATAAGCATCCCCATGTGGATATGTCCCCCAGGAAAAATTTGTGATCTAAACATTTTGGTTTTATCATTAAAATAGCAAGGTTTTAAGCATATATAACAAGAAGAAAACATCAAGAAGTTTTTCTGTCTCATCATAAACTGTACGATTAAAAATATATAATTTAATGAATCGGAACTCTGAGCTTTATAAGTAGTTTAGTAGGAAGTCCACTGTTAGTATACTTTAATTTTAGCCTTTTCCTTGGCCTGTCTTCATCGATTAAGTAAGCTTTATATACAGTTTGTAATTACTAACGTTATTCCGTTGTTAGGGTTTTATTTAATATTTGATGACATTATTTCGCCGTTTGAATTCAACATCAAATTCCATGTTAAAAGCTTTGGCATATAGCCATTGCTTTGGGATTTGTTCCACTCGTAATGATGGTTGTGCACATTTAATGTAGAAAAATAGATGTCCAAATATCGTGCAGATGTTTGATTTATTCCTGGGATAGTGAGACTCGATGAGAGGAAATTTTTGGGTTTGCTCTTTAATGGTGTTCTTTTGCCAGCTCTAACTCCTGTTCTTGTTCACATTGTCTCAACGACGACTTCTTCTATTCAATGGGATATTATAAACTGCCATCTCTGATCTATTTGTGCAGTAATATTCCAGAATTATGAAAAAATCAGTTGGCGATTTTTCGTCTTTATGGTTTTGATGCACTTCTACTTGTGTTTGTTTTTACATGATGCTTTCATGTCTACTTTCGGGTTTAACCTTTTACCCATTAACAGAGAAGTACTCTTCTCGACTGATTTTCTCTTCTTTTCTAATGCTGACCTTTTTCATCTGAGTATTCAATTTCATTTTCTTCCTCTATTATCTTCGTTTTCTAGTTTCTCTTCTTTATTCACTTTGATACGCTGAAGTATCAGAATCGCCGCCTCTTGTTTGATCACTGGGTGCACATTCTTTATTTTCGCGTGGTATTTCTTTAGAATCGAAATAGTGTTCTATTTCATTCTATTATTAATATCATGGTTATTGAGAGTATTGTCCTGCACGAAAATGGATACATTTTGCTTGCATATAACTAATAATTCTAAAGTGACTTTATGGTTTTCTTTCGTATTGTATTTTTGGAAATTAATATTTCCCAGGCAAGGAATTCCATTATCATTATTACCAATGACGAGAACAATTATATCTTCAAGTGATTTTTTATGGACATCTTCAATATTTCTACGTTTTCCTTAGCCCATGGAAAGAGCGTCCTAGTTTTCTGTTAAACAATTCCCTTAACAGATATCTATCGGAATTTCTATCGGTATCCGAACCATTACCGGCGCCATATTACTTTGTCACGGTTAAGAATCGTCACCCCCGAATTCCACGCATGAAACCCCCCTTTCTGGGAAAAAAGAACTGTCTGCAGATCCAAAATAATGGATCCCAGGGGAATTTAAACGAATCGTCCGTTGGAGAACAGCCGGGTCTGGCCAAAAAGGAAGTGTTTTTTAATAGAGGAAAAAACTACTACTGTGCGACAGTGCGAACGTGCTGTTAGTGCTAGTGAAATTTATTATTGCCACATCATTGCCCCTAAGGGTCTGAACTCTGCGTTGTCTTGCTCGCGAAAAGCGGACGACTTTTTGCTGCACAAGTTGCACACGGTTGGCCGGGTACAGACAAATTATGTCGCCGGATACGGCCTGGGATTTGAGCCTCAAATTGCTGCTGCAGCATTCGTCGCCATGCAATTGATTTGAATATCTCAAAACAAGTTGATGTTAATTTTAGCCTCATGAAATGTATTTGAAATCAGCGTCTTGATAATAATATAGAGGGATAGTTAATTACTTCAAAAAACTTTTTACGCTGTCAAATTATGTAATTGAGATCTGAGATGATTTTGAAAAAAAAGCAGGTACTCTTAATGTGGCTGTACATGACAGTCTAGAGACTAGAGACTCTAGACTAAACAATAGCTTTCGTTCATGTAGCAAGTCATGCTAGTGGATTCTGAATAATTTTAACTTTCTTAGCTTCATTCTTACACGCGAAAGTGAGCTGACTGTTTAATAAAGAAGTACATCTCCGATACCAAAGAAGTGCCAATGAGTTGTTGTGACAATAGGCTACAAAATAAAGGCCTTTTAGCTAAAGCAGAATTTAAACAATGGTTTAATGGATTTGTATGTGACAAAATCTATAGGTGTGATGTAACTGGCTTCAATTTTATGATACCTACTATCGGTGTCTTAACAGGAATCGTCTGTCAGGTTGCATAAGAAGCAAATAAAAGGTCACCATTTAGGCCTGTAGAAAGATGAATTGACCTTCACCTCTTATGGACAAAGGAAGATCGTGCCTTTATATTACCGCAGCCAAAAATGTTTGGATGGGTAACTTGAATAATACGTGGCGGGATAGAAAATATTTTTTCGTTCTCCCATTGATCGTACCGCGAGGTACGTGAAAAAGGAGAACTATATAAATCACTCAATGAAGCGGAATTGATCGGATCACGACCAAACTTAGTATGGTAGTAGCTTATGATTCACTGATCTCCAATCCGGAGCCCTACGGTGTGCAGCTTCCTGCTTCAAAAGTTACAGGACATCAATGTTGTTGCAGATCGCCGTGCTTTCTGCAGATCGCCGTAACGTCAGTAGGTAGGAAGTACGCGTGGACCACGATCGGAACTACTAGATGTTGCTGGATTGTGCAGTTTTCAGATATCATTTTCGTTCTCCCATTGATCGTTCCGCGAGGTAATATTAATATTAATATTCGTTATTGATAGAGTTGGAGTCGAACGCTTTTTTCGTTTTAAACGATTCCAATGGTTAAGAAAACTCTTATGGGAGGAAAGCCGTTTTCTTTAAACCAAAAAGGAGAAATAGAGGTATTGTGTCTTCTTCCTAACGTTACTAAAACCCATGGAATAAGGAATAAGCAGTTTTGGGGATTCTAAAATTAAGTTACCAAGGACTTCTACTTGAGTCGATGTTAAATCAAGCGGAGTAGGATAAGTTTCAAAATTTAATGCTGTGCCTATGCACTTTAAATTCAGAGCATGTTGTTTATTTGTTCCTAAGTCGTAGAATTGTATATACGATACGTATTAATGCAAGCGCTATCGAAAAAAAGTTAATCGCAGCAATGAAACTAACGAGGTAGAAGAGCAAGTCATTACGGAGTTAACGATAAAATGATAAAGAGAGCTTAATTGATTGGATTAATTCTGACAGCGAAAATGAGATTACCCATACAGAATTTTTTCAGTGTGTAAGTGGCAATGGCAGATTAGATTAGAAAAATAATTAAATGCAAAAAATGTCTCATATACATCGAATGTTGAGGCTTCTTTCACCCTTGTTCAGTATGTTCTTTAGTTCTGCTTTTAACTGCTTGTAAGCCGTTGCTTGTTTAGGAATTTTGCCCAGATTATGGAGATATATTTCTACGTTTCGTAATTTTTTAGGTGCAACAATGAACATGAATTTTGTGTATCCGATAAATACTCACATTTCCCGAAAAGGTTATGTCTGTATTTTGAGATAATAGAGTCTACTCTGCTTTTAATAATTACTTTAGTTTTCAAACTTCTGTTCTCGAAATCTTAGTCATATGGGTTATATCGCGGAGACCTTATTCCAAAAGCGGACGTGGTCTAACCCAAAAAGACTAAGATTTCTATCTAACTCTGGGTGTGAAAGCTTACGTTCTTACAACTTCAGTGCTCATTTTCTTTGAAGTTACTGCTTGTGGCGACTCTGTCTGAACCTATTAGTCAGTGCAACTATATAATCTCCGGCGAACTAGAAAGAGTGATTTTACGCATTAAAAATCCTCTACAGCTGTAATTTCATTGAATTTAATGTCCACCTGGATAGTCCAGATTTGTTCCCGATTGACTTCTACAGGCTACCACAGAACCCTGATTACTCGAGGTATCGCTGCATCTGACGCAGTTACGGCGTTTTGCCCTGATTGCGATGGTGTCTCGAGAATTTAATTTCCTGTTACCCAACGTTTATCCGTTGGCAAATCGCTGATTGCTGGAAACAACTCCGAAACGCCTTTATACATTCACGTTCGACCATTACCTACTGCGTTCCGATTAAGTAATTAAGGTGGACGTAAAGTAAATCGTTATTCAGTACGAACCAGTCGGACTAACGAAGCGTTTGCTTCTGATTTCTACGTAAATTATTTATGAGTGAGAACTAGATGCTAGTGCAAATTGTTGCTTCTGAAAAGTTTCGATGCTCAGGAGCGCGCTTCAATAAATCCAACAAAATGCGTGGCACATAATAACCTTAAAAGCATCACGCATCATACGTAAACTGTCGAAATTGCTTGTTTATTCTTACGGCAATCTGCAAAAACCGCATCTCGTTCCTTATTTTTATGAGAAATTTGCCAAGTGGGGCATTAGCTGTCGGCAACGTCGTCTTTTTTTCCTTCTTGCTCGACCTTCCGCTAAATATTTAATGAAGTCCTTTGACTCGGCGTTGCCTTCTACATAATTCAGTGCGTCTTTTGTCTCAGTCTCCTCGGGCAATTACCTAAGCCGCATCTGCTGTAGGCAAGCCGCTGCCTTAGTACAATGTAATTTCTGGTTTCTTGAAAATTAGGTTTCATCGTCATGTTTTACCCCTCGCAAAAATGCGGTGTATAAAATAAAAATAACTCGTGCTAAATGGGCAGATGAACCACGACGTTTACAGATTTACAAAACCTTTGCCGTTTCTTGGTTTTTATTACTCTATTAACTTTTACAATCAGATCATTTACTCAAATAGGGATATTATAGTTTTTGCAAAACACACTGCTTGGCACACAAAATACAGGGTGTCTCTAAATTCGATGTCATAATTTCTAGAGCGTATTCCTGACGAGAAATCATGACGAAAAGTCTATATAAACATGTGTCCGAAAATGCTTCATTTTTGATATACAGAGTGTTGAAGTTAAAAACAAGATTTCGATTTCTTTTATATTTTACAGAACGGTTTTTTGAATCTTTACGAATTTTGGGAGAATGTTATAATAGATCAGGGCTAATAATCTGGCATAAAACATTTTTTGATATGTGTAACAGAGGCGGCGTAGGGGGAGGGGCAGAAGGGTTTTCTCTTTGAAAAAAAGTTGTGTGTGAGATGTCAAAAAGCTCGTCACTATACAGGGTGGCCCATTAGTGCATGGACGGAATATTACGCAATTGTTACTATAGTTTTTAAAATTCTGCGAGTGCAGCCTGGTAGGGAGTGCTTAAGTCTACAAAATAAAAATATTTTTACTCCTCCGCCCGCATATACGGGGGTGATTCAATACATTCTTATATTTTTTTTAATGGAACACCCTGTATATTATTACATTTTTGGATTCCTCTTTTAATTTTAATTGGACTTAATATAACATATATGGGGTATAAAATACACTGTTGTAAAGTTATTTAATTTTTTTCCAAAATTTTTGCATTTTGCAAAATTATTATATTTTCAAAACCTTAATAGCTAGAGGTATGCAGTTTTCACTGGGATGTTTCTAATAAAATGCACATCATCTGCAGATATAAAGGATTAATATAAGCATAGTTAGTAGTACTAAAATTTACTTTAGAAATTTGATCATATTCAATCCCGGCAAACTCGATTTTTTTAAATAGCACCCKATTTTACTTTCACCGTAGTTAAATGCGCAAATTAATTTCCTTTTATATGATATAAAGAAGTAYGCATCTATCTCTAATAGTTTTTAAGATATTTGCCTATTTTTAGGTTTAGTTATATTTTATTGCTTTTCATAGTAGGCTATGGAGAAAAAAATGAATGCGCTTTTATCAGCTTTAAACTGTCTGTTTTGTAGTAGAGTTAAAATGTGTTTACACCACAACGGTCGCCATTTTGAACATTTGTTGTAAGTTGCAGTGCCATTACATTCTTCGTTTCCTTGTTTTCACATACTTTTGTTACTTTGTGTTATTTTGTTACTTGTTACGTTCCTTGTACTTCTTTGTCTCCTTGTATTCGCATACTATTACTTTTGAGTTATTTAGTAGTGTTACGTTTCTTACATTTTGTTGCTTTGTTGTTTTCAGATACTTTTGTTACTTTTTTTGTTGTGTTACATTTCTTGTATTTTTTTTGTTTCGTTTTTACCTACCACCTACTATTGTTCTTTATTTTTATTTTGTTATGGGTTACGTTTATTGATTTTGTTTTTAACGATGTTTTTGAATTTTCAATTAGACCATAATACTCATGTTGACTATATTTATTTGTTTTTTTTTTAATTTTAAACATTATATTAATGTTAATATGACTAAAGTAGTACAAACATCATTTTTTCAAAAATGATTGAAGATAGACACATACATATGTAGTAGAACTACTGATATCAAGCAAACAGTTTAAAGCTGATAAAAGCGCATTCATTTTTTTCTCCATAGCCTACTATAAAAAGGACTAAAATGTAACTAAACTTAAAAATAATCAATTTTCTTAAAAACTATTAGAGATAGATGCATACTTCTTTATATCATATAAAAGGAAATTAATTTGCGCATTAAACTACGGTGAAAGTAAAATAGGGTGCTATTTAAAAAAATCGAGTTGGCTGGGATTGAGTATGATCAAATTTCTAAAGTAAATTTTAATACTACTAACTATTCTTATATTAATCCTTTATATCTACAGATGATGTGCATTTTATTAGTAACATCCCTGCGAAAACTGCATTTCTCTAGCTATAAAGGTTTTGAAAATATAATAATTTTCCGAAATGTCAAAATTTTGTAAAAAAATTAAATAACCTTACAACAGTGTATTTTAGACCCCATATATGTTATATTAAGTCCCATTAAAATTAAAAGAGGAATCCAAAAATGTAATAATATACAGGGTGTTCCATTTAAAAAAATATAAGAATGTATTGAACCACCCCCGTATATGTGGTGGGAGGAGCAAAAATATTTTTATTTTGTAGGCTTAAGCACTCCCTACCACGCTGCACTTGCAGAATTTTAAAAACTATAATAACAATTGCGTAATATTCCGTCCACGCACTAATGGGCCACCCTGTATTCAGAAAGTGCAACAAATAAGGTACAAAAAAGGTCCTCTTATTGCATTTCGCTAGAACAAACCGCTTTCGAAAAAATCGACAAAACCTGAACAGGTTGGCGTAAATAGACCAAAAATTAACTTTTTTTGTTTTCCAAAGGAATTAACGTTTATATGGCAACAATTTTTTTGAATTAATCGCACTATATCATGATAAATGGTCAGACACAAATGATTACCATCATATCTAAACAGTGGCGGTAATTTGGAGGGGGCAAGAAGTCTTTCTTATAAAAAGATTGTTTCCACATTTTTAAAACCGTTTCAATAATTATAAAGACCAGTAAAATATAAAAAAGAAATATTAAATTAATTAATTAAATTAAACTAATTATTATTTAAAGCTAGATATGCAACTTGCATTTGGCGTTATTAAAAAATCTTTAAAAAATGCAATTTCTTAATCTTACAACAATAGATTGTCTTAGCAGTATAAAATGTAAATTTTTCTTTTAATATTTTTAACTGATCCTCATAATTTTTGAAACAATTTAAAAAATGTGGAAACAATCTTTAAAAAAAAAAGACTTTTTGCTCCCCCTCCCTAAATATGGAGGTAATCCTTATATTGAACATTTGCAATGATAGAGTTCAATTACTTTCAAAAAGTTGTTGCCATATAAACGTTAATTTCTGTGGAAAATAAAAAAAAGTTAATTTTTGGTCTATTTGCGCCAGCCTGTAGGAATTCATATTTTCTCGATTTTCTCGAAAACGGTTCGTTCTAGCGAAATGCAATAAGAGATCCTTTTTTGTACCTTATTTGTTGCTCTTTCTGAAAATAGTAACGAGCTTTTTGACATTTCACACACAACTTTTTTTCAAAGAGAAAATCCCTCTGCCCCTCCCCCTACGCCGCCTCTGTTAAAGATATGAAAAAATCTTTTATGCCGGATTATTAGCCATGATCTATTATAACATTCTGCCAAAATTCGTAAAGTTTCAAAAAACCGTTCTCTAAAAAATAAAAAAATTCGAAAATTTTTGTTCAACCTCAACACTCTGTATATCAAAAATGAAGCATTTTCGGACACATGTTTATATAGACTTTTCGTCATAAATTCACGTCAGGAACACGCAATAGAAATTATGACATCGAATTTAGAGACACCCTGTATAGACGAACTACGGTGATTTCAATAAATTTAAGGTTTGGATAAATCAACTAATATCAAACAATATCGATAAGTGGCGTCCCAGGACTTGTGGATGAATTTTGAACAAGCCAAACAACACTAAGACGCAATTTCTGGATAAATATTAGGTTTTTTTCATAATAAGTAATAAAGTTGGAATTCAAATTAACGTTATAAGTACAAATATCGTATAAATTCCGACATATCATTTCCAGAATTGAGAGAATAAATATTGTTCTAATATTCATCATAATTTATAAATATAACTAATTGACATTTCTAGATAATAAATATAATAATAAATTTTGTATGAAAATTGGTAAACTAGAGTGGCAACGGGTGTAATAGGAAGTAATACACAAATTTGTTTTAGTCACAAACTCAAAAGTGACAAAATGTTGAAATAGGTATCCCTGAAAATTTTGCTAGTATCCCTGAAATCTGAAAGGTGTGATCAATATTTATTTTATTTTGATAAGAAATAGTTATTTTGTGTACAGTTTGTTCTGTATTTATGGTGTATTTGCTTGTTCTAATCATGCAATGGCAAACAAACGATGGTAAGATACTTATCACTTATTAAGAACTTACATTAAACTGTTGGGTGCTTAAGACGTAACCAAAGATACAGCCTTCAAAGTTTACAGTAAGATCAAAGGTCTTTCCTTAAAGAAATAGACACAGCTATACCGATTAGGAACATACACGAGAGCAGTGAAAGAATCTAAAAACTAGTGGCTTTTATATATTTTGTGGTAGGTCAAATAAAGAATCAGTGAAGGAATTAAATGGAGGTGTTATTTTACGAACGAATAACATATTGTACTAAGTTATTTAAAACACACATTATAGGATATTGACATCAAAGATAAGTTTCTGTTCTCTATTACGTATTTATTTTTATTAAATTAATAAGCCTAGTGAAGTTCCCTAAAAGATAGGAAGTACTGAACGTGTTTTAGTTGGGATGTGATTGATTTTTCTTGCTCACCAGCTGAATATATATTTATTTTTTACATCAAAACAAACTAGAATGGACGTGTTTATAATAGTTGGTAGTCAGTTTGAAAAATTGTATTCTATACAATCTGTTCATAACAACCCTTCTAAACAATAATTGTCTGCTGATAACAAACCTTATTCCGTTCCATTTTATCATTTATACCATACAATACGCAGTAGCAGCGCAACAGATGGTAACGCTGGAGACCCGGGTTCGATTTCATGTTGGAGTTACTACACTTTCCTTCGTAAAAGCTTGCCAATTGAATTACACAATTTAATTTGTAAACTAGGGGCAACGACTTCTACACATTTCTAAGATAATACATTTGGGTTAAAAATAATGTTACAAATGTAATAATGTCAATAGCCCTGGGAAACACCCATATAATAATCAAACGAGAAAGCTTCCATGGTTCTCTACAAATTGTTTGACTAACTAATATTGCCTCAACCAGTTGCTGCAAACTCCTTTTATGTTATGGTCTGCTATATCAAAAGCTTTTAATATATATGTATAGATTACTTCCACTTGCTGTCTCTTATCAGGTACTCACAAGCAAATTGAGTTTGTTGTAGCGCGAGGACAACTACGTCCACTATGAACGTCAACGAAGAAGAAAGTGCCATAGCCACGGTCAGCTAAACTCGACTCGCCTACCACTAAGTTCGCACAGATTGGTACATGTTAATCAGCCCTGTACAAATATATGGTTGGGTTTATACTTTATCTTATCCTAACCCGAAACAAGCTTAAAGTTATAAACTTATAGTAGAATTGAAGTGCGTGTTTATTTAGCTTACTAGATTATGAAGTAGTTATTTAATTTCAATGAACACTTTTATTAAAAATTGGTCCACTATTTCTGTTATTCCTAAGGCGGTTCTTATTTATAGAATAACGATAAGGATGTAATATTAGTATTGTTACGAATAAGAGGTTCGAAAGCTGCGGATTTCTAACTAACTTCCTTTTATTTCAAACATTTGTTTCAAATACACTAAGTCTAAACAAAACTAGTTCCAAACACTACCGTTTTAACAATACTAATTCACTAAATCACTATACTACACACACTAGCACTAAAAACACCTGTTCCACCAAACCTTTCGCTCATTTGATAACCGTTATTCAAATTCATAGCTGCCCGCGATCTCTCTGTCGGACTATTTATGCCCCCATCGAAAATTCCAAAAGCGACACCTTCCAGAAACTATCGAAATTTCTCGAAGATCTATTGATAGAATTCTCTGGAGAGTATCGACATTCTCTGCCATCTGTCTGTTGCTAGGATAACTACCTGCAGTGTCCGACTACACCGCATCTACACGCATGCAACTACGGTACACAAATGTCGCTGACTCCGCAACAGTATAAATATCTACATGTACTGGTTGTCTATAAGTTTAGTTTCTGACTAAATATTGTTTTTACTTTAAAACTTCTCTATCATAACTCCCTCGGGAAAAGGAAATCAGGGTGTTGACGGTGGAAAAGGCTTAGCAATACTCCGAATAGTCGTAAACCGCTTGCGCAAACTGGTTTTTGTTTGCAAGAATTATTATCTTTTTTTAAAGAATAATCTAGATATTAAGATATTAAGCGGTGTTCAAGTAATTTTGTTATCGTTTGACCCAAAGGTTCATGTTTGCTTACTTTCGTAAATCAAAACACTACATGGATTTCTTAATCAAGGACAATCGATTTAATGAAACGAGTAATTATTAACTTTTATGCATCTACATTCTACAGGTAGAAGAAGTTGCCACTATTGACAGTTCCTAGATAAGCAATCGGTTTATTTTTCCCTCATGTCAAGACGTTCTTCGTTTAGGTTATACCTATAGTTCACCCGTAATACAGGAATAAAAATGTCAATTATTGATGTTTATGGTCTATTAGTTTTAGTAAATGATATCTCTCACTGTTCCCTAACATTTCCAAGTATCTGGCACCCCTAAAAAGGAAAATATGCTTCTCACGTTACACCATATCATATAGACCTTGATGATGAATCTGAAGCCATCCCTTATGTGTTTCAACTAAAGCACACGCGAGATTTCGGCCTTCCCCATGCTGTCCCTCACCATTAATGTAGCCTGTCACGAAAACTGTCAGTCTACATTAACAGCTGCAGCTAGATGGATGAATTAAAGTTGCCTGGCCGTGCAGTTGATTACATTTTCGCGGGGTTTTCGATTTCCCATCCGAACACGCGGCAGTAAAGTACACGTAGGATGTAAAAATCTGTTTCCAGCATCGCAGCATAAAAGCAAGAGAGCGAATCGCTAGCAATAAAAGTTTGCCGGAACGGAGAGACTTGGTGGTTATGATCGCTCTTGAGAGGTTTACAGAAAATGCTTTTGCTGTAATTTCTGTGCCGGTAAGAGCTTGGAAAATTGTCAATAACGTTAGCTTGGGTTCTATTCATTTCGAGAGGTAAGGAAGCTCGTTCGGAAATTTAATTTTTACGACAGTTGATGCAACCCAGAGAAACGTGCTGTATTCTAGCAGCCCTGTCAATTGGGATGGGTATACAAGCTCCATCTTAGTGAAATTGACTACATACTAAGTTGGCTCTGTGATTATTCACTGTATAACTCCAGTCACCGAGTTATACACGAAGTTCAAGAACTTTAGACGAGATTAATACATAATTCATTATTGTAGCGCTCCTTTACGGGACCCTCTTAAGCAAGAGCCAAATTATATTCAGTGGCTGACTTCTAATTGCGGCTCAACACCAGCACACCCATTTAAAACATTCGGCGTTTTTACTTTCATCCTAACGGGCTTTATGTGAAATATGCCTTTACATATTATACCAGCGTAGAGTTTCAGTTTTAATGAGGTCAATTAGTGAGGCAAAACAGCAACTTCCAGCTACGCCTCGCTGTTACGTTCTCTTGTTAATGATACTAAAAACGAAGTTGGAAAATGGATGCAAACTAAAGAACTTGCGCTATTTGCGCAGTGTAATAATAAAATATAAAGTAGTGTAACAGCAAAATGTACCTGCACTGTGTATTGAAGGTACTTTATTTCATCCAAATTTTGTGAATATTGCAATTCTAACATTGCCTTTAATTTTAGGGTTAGGTAAAGAAACAGAGCAGTCTGAACTTGTTACCTTATAAGTTTTAGAAATAAAGAACAATTATTGGATTGTAAAAGTTAAAATTAATTATTAATTTAAACAGAGTTATTTTCGATTTCTTCTTTGTTAGTTTAGCCATAATGTGAATATTATGATTAAATGATGATGTTGCTTTGAAAAATATTCAATGTTTTGAAAAAAGAGTTATGGAATTAAGAGTCTCTGCAGGCAAAAATTCATAGACCGAAATAATTATTTCTTTACGCAATCAGGAAAGCTTCTTTACAATATATATGTTAAAGTTTCAAGAGGTGTCATATTCCATTTGAATCGAAAGAATTAAAACATAAATTAAACGATAGCGACAAGTGATCAGATAAAATAATCACTGGCGAACAAAAAAAAACATTCACAGTGCTATATACATAAAGGACGAATTTTACCATATTGAATTAAATAATGAATCAGGTAAATTTATTCAATTTTGCAGCTCCATATAAAGCGATTAAATTTGTAAAAATTCGTTTGGGTTGCAACATAGCACCCGTAATTAAAAAAAACAAACCTCGAAATATTTCGGTAACATTGAAGGAGTAACGATATATTTCGACGAATGCGTGTAAACAAAAGAAGAACACGGAAGAATTCTACAAAAAGTAGAAAGAGAGAAAAAGAGTAGAAATTTAAATATAACTTTTAATGCAAATAAGTTACAGTTATGTCTAAATTAACTGAAATAGGCTTTTTCTTCATTTAGAGCAGTATTAAGGCCAACAATAAAAAATTGAAGCAATAATGCTGTTAACGAAACTAACATGTAAAAGAGAATTTGAAATTGTACTAGCGATAATAAATTATTTCATAACCTTTACTTCATATTTAGCACCCAAAAGTTCGCTTCTGAAAAAACTTTTGAAAAGAATCTCAGTTTGAGATCAGAACAAAGTTTTACGATATTAAAACATTAGTCACTGAAGCATCTGGTTTAAGGGAGATCTACCCAACGAAAATACGGTTGCATTATAAACATTTTTGGTTACAAATTACGCCCTCAAAAATAGTAATATCTGCCTCGACTCCATTTTTTTTTTTGCAAATAGATGGTCTTAGTATCCTACAATGCCAAATTTCAAGTGAATTGCACAGATACTTCATAAAAATTGCCAAACTTTTACTCACAGTTTCTAAATACCTTTGTAGTTAATTGCAATTGAGCATCGTACGGAAAGCAATGTTTAGCCTACAAATATATCTAATTTTTGTAACAAAATCTATAACCGCTTTTGCTACTTTCTACTTGCTGCAAAAACGTAGGGCAGCTCTTCGCCAGCAGCTAGGGTCATGAGTTAAGCGTCGGAGCGCCTGGGCGCCACGCAGTTTATTAAAGGGACTCTAAACGACTAACTGCGAAGTCGAACATTAAGGCAAATTTTGACAATTTATAGGTGAAAGATAAATTGGGGCTCCGCAGTAGTATCACCACGTTTACAAGTATTACCATTTGTCAGTTAAGGAAGTCTACACACTTTCAATTTTGACTTAAATTTAAATTAGAAGAATTGAGAATCTGGCATTGTCTTAGGCAATCCTTGATGTTGGGGTAATATAGCCACTGGCAGCGTACGTGCTTCTTTCCGAAGACCGTTGTCCACTTTGGGCCCTTTGTGGAAGGTAGGGTTTCCTACTCGAACTACCGTTCTAACAATGGTAATGGTCCGCGGGTCTCTACTTGAATCAGGGGGTCGGTAGCGGTATAACTCAAAGTAGTAAATACGTAGGTAGAACAAAGGTAGAAAGAACCCTAAGATATATTAGCTTTAGCAATTATTAGAAAACAGTTAGTATTCCACAAAAAACACTGGCCTCTGTTAGAGGGTTCTGTTATTCATAAATAGTTAATTTATAATTTTTCGGGACGACGGAATTTCTTTCTGAAGCTTCTGGCCTTCAGATAGAAAGCCTTTAGAGACGTTCAAAGGTAAGTTTTAAGATAACACTTCCTGTTTTTTTTTGTTATTCGTTTCTAAGTTTTATTTTAACTTTTTATCAGTTTGACAACTGTCAGGCAATGTGATTATTATAATCTTAGATTTTGATAAGCCAAAGCTACCTGATTGCTACAAATCTATAGCGGTGTTTACGCAATTTGATATCCAAAATAACAGTTTTGCGCCGTGGTCCAAGCGCTCGACTGCAGTGTCCTTGTCTCAATGTTTTCTCTCGCACCTGTAGATCAGGTCGGTCGGACACATTGGGCTGTGCCACAGTAGAGCTACAACGGTATGTCATTGCGCATACTCGCCCCTCTCYCTCGTCCACTCGTGACGTCACGCGCGAGCGAATATCCGCAAATTAGAGTATACTMACACAGCGYCATATCTTCGTTAAAAATGTAGCTAGGAAGCTCATTTTTGAAGCAAAACGTCCCCTGTACCTTTACGATTGTGTTGGTGTGTTATAATTTTTATTTTTTGTAGCAGTTAATTGAAAAAAAATAAATGTTGTAAGTTATGTCATATCTGTGTTAATTTTCAACATGCGAGATATTTTTTGTGGTAAAAGATAGACGAAATACCAATCAATAAGATATGAAAAATGTTTTTATTACAACTGAAGTTACAAAGATGAAGATATGAAATTAATTTTGCGTGCTGGGTATGGTGTTCGGTGCTGTTCGCGGTTGTGAAGTTTTAAGCACGGAGATCTTATAAACCCACGCATATCTTTTTTATATTTCAGGAGTGTTTATTTGTTATATTTAGCATGAAAACTTATGTATACAGTGTGTTCCGCCGAAAGACGCAACGATACACAAAAAATTTCATTTATTTCATTAGCTTAATGAACATAATAATAATGTGATACATACAAATATATCATACAACATAATGGCAAGCTCCAGAAACCCTATTTTTTCCGGTTGGTAAATTTAGACAATTTTTTTTCTAATTTTCTTTTTGTATTTTGAAAACTTATTTTCCTATTCAAATCTCGTAATCGAATATAACTTCTAACTCTGGCGAAATAAAGGATTACTTCATAGGGTATGGAGTTGTTTGATTTTATCCGAACCATAGTGTTCTCAGCTAATTTTTTAAAGATATTTTTTTCTTTACATAAGGATGCTATGTCTTCTGAACTCCACCGTAATCTTCTCTCTTCCTGTACAAGTTTTTTTATTTGACCAGGCGTAAATACTATTTTTAACATGCATTCATATTTGTCTGTAATTTCCTTCATCTGCCTTTGAAGCAGGCCATTAGCAGCTTCTAAGCCTTGAACTTTCTTTTTCAGTTCTGAAATTTCAATTTCATATTTCCTAAAATAAAAAGAAAACAATGTTTTAGGCTTTTGACATACAATGTGTTTAAATGATGTGTTTGTAGAACGGGTTCATTTTAAAGATTTTTGTTTTGTTTTTTTGATCTATTGTTGTAAGGAAGTCAATCTGGAGTTTCATAAGACCTGTTTACATATTCGCTTTAATGTTGATATCAGTATTACTTTCAATGGAAACGTTGGAATAATTATATAAATATAAACATACACGGGACAAAATCCAAAAAAAACAATGCCAAAATACTCTTTAGTAAGCGTATTTAAACACTTTAATTTTTTTAAATACTTTAAATGAAAATCATTTTCCAATAAGTATTCTGAGCAGCTCTGTAGCCAATAAATAGGAATCGATTGTACTTATTCGACGTTTTTTTCCTGCACTTCATTAGGTGTTTCTGCAGAAACAAGAATATTGATAGATATTTCCTCTGCAGGCGATGTAGTACGTGACATTTCCGGTGACGTTTCCAATATAGTATTTACTACGTCCCTCCTTCTCCTTTTGATTTGCCGTAATGACCTTTCTCTAGTGTTTTGAGTTTCAAAACTACTTGCAGATCTAGGAATATTTAGGGTGGGCACAGCATTAGCTTTCAGATTGCGTGCATTTTTTGGACAGTAATTTAATAATTGATGTTTAAGAGAAACTGCAAGACATTTTTCTTCAAAATGTATGGAACATACAGTCGCTGAAAATATATTTCAATGTTAGTCGATGGGATTACAGTTCAAACATATTGAGGTTAACTTGAAAAAAATTGCTTTTCTGAAGAAATGGGGATTGGAATTATGCAGGTAGACAGACAAAATGATTTGTTAATTGTATGTTTGCGTTGATTGCATTGTAATAATTTTCAACAAGCTATATTTGTTTCGTTGTTTTCAGTTAAAAAGAACACATTTTATCATCTGCTATTGAAAACAATATTAAGCACATTTTAGAACAGATTAACAAATAACCAAATTTCTAAAATAAACAGGTATTACACTTACCATTTCTTAAGTTTATTTTATCCTCCCTTCGGCAAGCAACAATCCATTCCTTTGAAATATCATCATTTTTAGGAAAACGGAAATATTTTATGTCAGTTCCTATCGTAGTTCTGTTTGAGTTTTTGCAGGTGGCCACAGCACAATTAGGCATCTTAATTGTATGAAGAATTAGCAAATTATTGCCAACAAGCAGCCCAAATAAAAATAACAATCAAAACGCCGAAATACACCTTTACACTGATGAGAAGAGAAGCTCACGTTAAAGACATCTAGTGACGGGTGGCGGGCACGAGCGATCGCACGTGACGTTATGCGCAGAGGTTCTCACAAATGGGCGGAGTTACTGACATACCGTTGTACCTCTACTGTGGGCTGTGCGACTTTTCCATTTTTGTTCCGTACGTAGTTAAAAATTGTTTGGTCCAGTTCAGAGTCGTGAGAAAACTTGTAGAAGTAGAGTGTGAAGCGTTCAGAGATGCAATAGGCACTTTATATATGATAACAAACTTATTTAGGTACTTTGCATTAAAATGAGGCTGAAAAGGTTAAGGGTAAAAAGAAAAAGAATTGTAGACCGTTACAACAGCAGTAAAAATATTACACATTCATTTATGATAATAAAGACAGCATTACACGCTCTGATTATTTGTCATTGTAAAAAAACTGTAATCGGGATTAAATAATTAAAATTCAAAAATAAGCATATTGCAACAACAAAAAGAGAAAGATTTAAGTTTAAGTAGAATTCTGATTTACTATAAAGAGGGGTTGAAAGAGAAGTGTTAAGATTTTATGAAAATAAAGCATTATGTTAAACTTAAAAATAACATGATTATTGATAACGGGCAACTGTATTATGGAAATAGAGTATCATTCCWAAGAGCCTTCGTAAAAATGTTACAAAACAGTTGCAACATACTTGGGTGTAAGAAAACTAAAACAACTTTTTTCGGCTAAATAATTGAATATTATATTGTAGCATGCCCATTGTACCCACAATGTAGTAAAAGTAATACGAAAGAACCTCTTCTAAGTCATACTATACCAGATTTATCATTTAAAAGGTTAGAAGTGGATATTCCTGAATTTGCAGGAACAAACTACTTAATAGTAATAGGTTATTACTCCAGATAACCCGAAATATTACAATTATAAGACTAAAAGATTAAAAATATTAAAAGTGTGTAAAGGTATCACTCAACGAATTAGAGATTTTGCATGTTATTGGGGCTGTGAAACTATAACAACAACTAAGATGGTGAAGTGTTTAGGGTTTCTGATTATGCAAACATGTGAGGTGCTTAAGTACTGACAAGGGGAGTTATGTCAGACTAGACGATAGTAAATAGTTTTGCAAAATCAAATAAGTGTAATAATTTGTGGGTATAACCTACAACAAAATAAATATTATATGTCATATCGACCGATTAATACAAACTACGATTTCATTTCATTCAAACTTTTCTTGTTTTTTATAATTTTCAAGTAATTATCAATTTTACTATCCTAAGGCGTGACACCATTACGCGAATTAGATGAATCAACATTTATTAAGTTTGATCTTTCGCAGCATTTTTTTTCGTGCTTCCCACTTGAAAACGCTCCCCAAGTAATCCGAAAATTCGGAAACGAAACATCATCTAATTAAACCGCGCCATCTGGCTCGTCATAACAACATTATTATTAGAGGGATTCCCTCCAGTATCACTTAGATACATCCAGTTAGCCTTTAGGGCCATTTTAACGCGAAAACACGCCGGAGGGCTCAATAACGGCACCCTTATGACTAGTAGACGGGGGTCGGTGAGAATAACACCTCCTGCGCGATCGTCGGCCCTAGACAGCAGTATTTTAGGTCGAAACGTGGAAAATTGTTATTTTAGAACCGGCCGTTCCGCAGAAGCAGCTACAAAACAAGTCCGCCTCTCGCATTTGCGGATTTCGCTCCACCAGGGGACTCTATAGACGTTCAGGAATGGATGGGCGAAGCCCAGTGATGAATATTGCCAAGAGTGTGTGCACTTGCGGCGCATTTAAAGGGTTGCGGTTCATCACACTTTGTCGACTCAAGTCCCTGAAACTCCCAATACAATCAGAACTGGCTGAGGCATACGTGCCGAAGTTACACGTTGCGAGAGATTCCGCATTGCCAAATCGAATTTTCCGCGTCCCAAAAATTTAAACCTAATACGTGACGCAACTGCCGAATGACCGCAGTCCAAACAAAAGTAAATGGAACCGGACGTTATTAAATAGAAAATCGACGAGCGCTGTGATCGACTAAGGACTGCATTGCTGTGTTTTATTGTTCGATTTTTTAAAAAATGAAAAAGAACTAAAACTGCATGTTCRGAAACTCGATGGCTTATCAATTTTGATCTGCACAACGAGATGTTTTATTGATGAAAGGGCACAAGTAATGTAGAAATAGAGTTTAGTCAATTCGCCCCATGGAAGTATCAATAGCAGAGGTAAGGTACTATACACAAACTAATGAAGAGCTACTAAAGCTGAAAAGTCTTTTAAAACCAGTCAGTGGGAGTATTCTTTAAAAAATCATATATTTCCACATTCTTAAAGGAGAAGCAAACTAATACCCGACAAAATTTCGTCAACGTCCTGGAATTCTTTCAATAAAAAGTCTGCAAGGCTGCGAACTGGGCGAACCTCATAAAGCGCAGAATATTCCTCCTCCAGCTGTGAAAAGACAAAGTATATTATCTATACGCTTTCAACAACGATTGTAGTTGGTAATCCGCAAATTTCAACGATATTGTAACGAAGTAGACATATACATATAGAAGTATATAACATGTTCTGGCCCTAAAAAGCTGACTCATGTAAAGAGATAACATAAACATCGTCAATCAAAAATTAGTCATTCCATGAAGGGAGTTTTGTCTATAGGATAATGTAATGACTGATGCAATTAGTGCTTTTGGATTATAAAATGGCATTAAACACAAAAATTGTTATGCCACCAAAATTGTTATTTTCGTATTTGCAAGAGTATCTAAAGTAATAATGGTTTAAAAATAATATCGTCCGAATGTCCATCTCGACTTTGTTGACTATAGCATATTCCACGAGTCCAATTTATCATTACCTTTTCACACATTCGAACGGGTATCTCACGAATAACGTTTCTGATGTCAGTTTTCAAGTCCTGTCTCCTTGTTGACTGATTAATTATTGTAGTCAGCGTACGGTAGGCATTTCTGCCACTGCCGGATATATCGTCCTGCCTGCCGTCTACGCTGAATTGAAGGATTGACACGCTTGCTGCTAGTGGGCTTCCACTAGAGCATGATACAGCAAGCTGAAGATTGGAATGGGAAGTAAATGCTTTCCTTACACATTTCTACGTTGGATATTGATTTAACACGTCTACGTGATACTTCTTCCTGAGACGAGCTGCTGTCTGGAATTGTATGTAGATTTAAGACCTTTTTATTTATTATTTTCTTGTCTTCTGCAAGTAGTAATTATATGATTCCCGTGACTTGCTTAGGTTACTCTTGCGTGATGGTGTCGACGCTTTTTTTTTAAATAATTCGTATGTTTATTCCGTTCGCTGGCTGGGGCTCTAGATGGAGTGATGGTGCTCTGCAAGATATTTCTGGTATGTGTGCATTAGTTTTCTCTGTCGGAGTTTCTTTACGGATGTCCCGATTTTCTGTGGCTGTGCTTGTTTCAATGTCTTCCTGTTTTCTGTAAAATTTTGCGCTGTCGTGGAGATTTCTTACACTCCTTTGAAGACCGTGGACAATGTTTATTTGTTCCTCACTACCCTCAACTCCTTCAGTACTTTCGTCTGTTTGGAATGTTGTTGTGCGAACTACTCCATGTGATACTGCTATTTTCTTGTGTAGCATTTCTACCGTTATGATTTCTTCTCCTCCCCATCCGAAGCCTTTTTGTTCGAGGTCGTTTAGGAGTAGCATGGTTCTGTAGGCCCTTTCCAATGAATGATATATTTTGGTAGTAGTTATTGAATAATTTCTTCTAAGCTACTTCGGAACATCCATATTATATTTTGTCTAAAGCGTTTTATAGCTTTTCTCTATATTTCTCTTGTAAGGTTCTTGTGCTCTTGTTGAGTAAAGTTTTCTTCGTATATTTGGTAAGTCAGTACGCTCAAAAGACAGTTTGTGTTTCTTTACCACAATTGTGTGATTTGTTGAGCATTTCCTTTCCCTTCTATTTATAATGTCTTCTTTCGGTTATGTCGAGTTCTTGTTTCTATAAGAGAACATTTTGACTGAAAGAACGTCTAAAAAGATGAGGATTGTGTTTACTGTTTGTTAGTCATCCTACTTACGGTATCGGTATTAGTATTTTTGGTCTCCATCAGAATGCTTAGGGTTTTACTATTGTTAATGGTACTTCACCTATTGAGTGATTTACTGTGGCGCTTGAACGAGTGAAAAAATTGCAATGTGTGAAGGATGAAAGGAAATAACGTACAGCATCTCATTTGAAACGGACAGGCAGTCAGAACACAGTTCGGTTGCGTGCGTTCACTACGACGGTCGGCTCCGAACTCATTTTTTGTCTCATTTCAAAGTGCCAAAATATAATTGTTGCGTTCTTCTGCATTCGTTGCACTAACTCGACATGCAGGTCCAAAGCACACTAATAGTGAGTATAGTTTCCTAACTCACTGGGTATTGAGCTTTGAAACTGGCACTCCGTAATGTGGAATTTGGCTATGAACTAAATAAAATAAAGGAGTATTGTAATTTTCTTTATAACTTATTCCGTAGGACTAAATTTAAAATTAAAATTGAGATAGCCCTACCCATATTAATTTTATTTTGATCACCTGCGTTGATAGTAATGTAGATTCATTAGTCATTACCATTGGTGTGAGTAATTAATATACTTTCTATGGACATATGTATAATATGTTCTGAAAACTAAAATTATGGGGAAAACTGAACTCAATCTCTGAAGACGAATACATTACTAATAAATCTATATTTCTTTAAATAAATATAATCGTATTACTCTGTATTTGGTATGGTAAATTTAGTGTATTCAAATGGCTATAATCGTTTACAAAAATTTTTTACCTGACCAACGCCAAGCTAAAGAACAAGATAAATATTGAGTATGCCTTAACCGAGTGTTCTGCACGTTGAATGGACATGTGTAAGTTAAGTCAGTTAAAGTTTTAGAAATCATTTGGAATGCATGAATGCGGATCATGACTTTTCCTCTAAAATACTCATGATCCTGAAACAGAAGCAAAGTCCATGCATTGCTATGATACAATACATTATCTTGCACAAGAGGGTGCTCAATTCCTATATGCCTCTCCAATAATAAGCAAGTTCTCCATGTGCTTGGGATCTCCCACGCCCGATTAGACATGTCACGTAATATCATCAGCAATATAGGATTTCATGAATAGTTAGTGCGAATCTGGCGTATTGTGCTAGGCGCACACCGGCAGATACGTCAACGCCAGTAGACGCTTATCTAATTAGGACGGATTTGCGGTAAGCAAAATAAAACCTGTAACTTGCTCAAAGGACTGCAAAATTAATGGAGGGCTTGTTGTGTACGCGGTATTCAAGTTCGCGTGTGGCTTTGACTGTCGTAAACACGACAAACTGTAACCTAGGATGTAGGGCGACGGTTCTACAATTAAGCAATTCGCAACGGTCCCCAAAAGGGTCGGCAAACAAGGCAGCATTCACATTTGGAAGTTTCAATTCAAACAGCGGTTACAAAATGCATTCCTAAGCTTATATTTTACGACATACATTTAATATTATTTTGTATTTGACTACATTTACCAGTCCAATCAGTTTCATATCCGTTTGCCTGAAATTCGATTTTTTCTTATTACCACTAGCATTTACGTGCACTGCAATCGACTAAGTTAACGTCATCTGCAGTGATGTAAAATACATTTTCGCATATCACTATTCAATTAATATGAAGCGCAAGCAACTTCGTGTCGTAAAGCGGCATCGAATAGAAAAATCATAATTTACAAAACTACACCAAAATCATACCCATATGCCCAAACGTCTAACGGTCGCAAACCAAAATTTGCTAAACTTTTAATTCTGTTGCATCCATATCACAGTATAGGTACATTTCATTACTGATCCTTTAAAGATTAAAATACGTATACCGAGATCATAGATTGATTCCTATTATATTCGACAATCGACAGGTACAATGCATCGGAAGCATATTAAGTCCACTTCTCGATGCATAGGAATTTATATGCATACAGTAATTGCAATGATAATTGTTTATCTTGTTTTTAGGCAGTTTTTGCTACAAAAAGGTTTTTACTCGCTTTGATCGGGACTCGAAACCGAGAGCTCTAGATTGGTACTCTGGCGTGCTTATGACTACACATTAATTATGATATCTATATATAACTATAGCCCCACCTTGAATTATCAGCTTTTCTTGGCCAAATGTAAACCTAATTTAATGTAACTTACAAGAAGGGTGAAAAAAATAAAAATAATAGGAACTGGACTATTTAAAGTAATTTATTAATAATTTCCATAATTTAATGAAACAATTTCTAAAATTTGAGTGGTGCATAACTATAGCGATACTTAAAAAAACTTTTAGCTGGCTGCCATCGAACGTCAAAGACATGTTTATAAGTATTTTTTTATTGATAACTGTCACTGTGTTGTAACAATAGTGTTAAAAATGCCTCGTGGAGCTGGGAAAAGGTGGTGGAAAAAGGTAAACTCTTGGCTTTTTGAGATGAATAATTGCTCAAGGAATTAACCGGTCTCGTAAAGTTGTCGCCAATTATTTGCGAAACCCTGCATATCAGAAAAAAATTTCGCCCAGAACTTCAAGAAGAATTATAGCTACAGCGAGTAACACTTTAAAATGTCGAAAAAGAATTGCCCAAGAGTGCGTGCTTGATGTTTCAAACTGGACTATAGGGATGTTTTTGAAAGAAAGATGAAAACTAAGAAAGTGTCCGAGACTTCTTCCTCACCATAAGAATATGAATCGAAATTGGGAAAATGTAAACCAGAACTTTACAACTAAACCTCGAATTAAACCATGTTATTTTTTTTTAATTCAGATTAATTTTGATGATCCAGATGGTTCAAGTGTTTTTGGCGAGATTTGAGCAGAGAACCTGGGTATCTTTCAGAACGAAACTTTGGCGGTGGTATGGTATGGGGTGTCTTTACAAAAGCAGGCGTTTTAACACTGGCTTACCCATCAACACGAATGAACAGTCGAGAGTACATTCAAGTTTTTAAGACAAATTTAATGCATTTTTCAAATAACAAATACGAACGAGATTTCATTTTGCAACAAGATAGTGCGAGGATTCACTTCAGTATAGAGTCAATGGCTTGGKTTGCCAACCAAAATGTCGAATTGTTAGAGTAACCCTCTTGTTCACMTGACATGAACCCAGTTGAAAACTTTGTGGTCTCTTARTTCGGCGAGTATATGGCGATAACCGATAGTATGCCACMATGAAATTAAAATTTGTTCAGTTTTGTTTGAAATTTATATGGGGCTATAGTTGTGCACCAGGCCAATTAAAAAAATATTTCATTAGAATACGGGAACTGTTAATAAAACACTCAATAGCCTACTTCATATTATTTTCGCTTCTCTTATCCCTCTTGTTAGTTACATTAATTTACGTTTGCATTTGACGAAGAAAAACTTAAAATTCAGGATGCTCCCCAGTTTATATAACTTGCTTGATCTGGCATTTAACCGGAGAGCTTTAGTGGTGTAATTGGTAAGCACGCCAGTGCACCAATGTGGAAACCTCAGATTCAAGTCCCTGTCAAAGCGAGTAGAAACTTTCTCACTGCAATAACTGCCTAATTTCATATAATCAATTTTTATAATATTCAAATGACATAAAATAATAATTTGTAATAATTTGTCCATAGGTATATTAAATGTCGCAAGTGAGAAATGTATCTTACAACGTATTTTAGTTTTCACGAAATTTACTTACATTGTCCGAATCTTAATTTCATTCAATTATAGCAAAGTATATTCGAAAAAGCTACATGGTTTTTACTAATTTTTATAGATATTTTTGGTCACTTCAAATAAGTCTTCATTAGTCCTTTCATTATTATTTGTTTAATATAACCAGTCAATAATAGCTTGTTTACTACCGGCTATATTCCGTTTAGAATTATACTCGTATATTGTGTTATCCATTATTTTGACACTATTTAGATTTGAATCACAATGAACCATTCATGTCCTGATGATAATGTGCAGAATCCTACCTACTGTAGCTCCTGGAAAGAACCAGCTTCATATTCTACATAATTCTATCGAAGATACAGTTTTAGATGGTGGCATACTTTCATTTTCATAAATGAGGAAGACAGCAATCATAATTGCAAACTTATGGTGGTAGTACCACAAAAATGAGAAGTGGCTTCTTGAGGAAAGTTAGCCTACTGGAAAATATATATCCTAGTAGTCTCAGAGACATAAGGTCAGCAGCGTATCGTAGTCCCATCTCTTAATAAATAACTATATCTAATATTTTTTTCTCCTTTCGAGCTATTATGCCGCGGTCTAATGTTTCTCCTTCCTCCTTTATACGTACGTTTCGTTGAGGAGCCGAGAAACGCTTGAAGAAAGAAGAAACATCAAACCACTACATAACAGCCCGGAGTGAAAAAAAATTGATTAACTGACTTGGTTGTGTATATGCAAGGCGAACTTACGTCTTCGAGATACTAATACAAACACTAAATGGCAAAATAGGTGCTTGTTGGTTATCTGATCCAGCATTTTCTGGTTGGCTGCTAAAGAGGGAAAAGCTAAATGCAATTTGACTTATTGAAATTCTGATTTAAATTTACACCTGCATTGCTAATTTGCCACTTCACATCCAGATAGACACATGAACTCCGATTTGCAGTAGCATAACTTGAAAGGAGCGATATTTGAATGATGTCACATTGTTAGGAAATTGGCAATACTATATTATTTGCTTTGTTCCTAAACATTTTATGGTAAAATGCTACTAGACAAAACTGCTAGCATCATCCACCAGAATTGGGGTTTATGACAGCCTGTACATCGGGATCCAAAAATATAATCTTGTCTGACCATTTTATTCTCCTCTGATTAAAGTACACTTTTTCCGTTGGTACACCAGTAGTGAATTTAAATGCATCTTAAATGGGAATCGATGAAAACAATTTTTGTGAATTAGCGCAACGAGTACTTTATTTAAAACGTCATACGTCCTACTGTTACATTTTGTTACCGTTCCTTTTTTCACTAAGTGGCGTGACCAAAATCCTAGCAAGTCCAACTAAATATATCATTTGATCGATCTACAAAGGTGAAATGGAAAGTCTAATCCCCGATTCCATCGTTGTCGGCTCCGTTGAGTTGCGGAAATGAACCTTTCTGACCCAGCTTCTCTTGGTCTTTCTGGCTCGACTTGTACGTGAGATTGGCGGCTTATTGAGATTTAAGGGGATTGCCGATCCTTCGGGTCATTCTTTTCTAAATGCCCTTTTATCACCCTGCCCTTCATGTTTTATTAATTTGCCGTCGATTCTGCAACGTGATTTTGAGGCTTAAGACCGTGTTGCGAGCTTGTTTAGGTTATTAAGAGTGGTAGTTTAATTTATTGCTAGACAGACGGCACGTGTTACATCTACTATGATCAGTCACTAGCTAATAGACAGTTCAATAACTGAAATAGCTAAACTGAAATCATTGTTATTGTGGTGTCAAAGTTTAAAGCCCGCTGCACTGTAACTTTATTCCTTAAACAGCAAAGTACCCTAAATAGTCCCACTGTATTTAGATGGTTGCGATAAAATCACACACTGATTTCTTTAAATCAGAATGATGACCTAAAGGGAATGCAAATGAAATACATTATCTATAGTCGGATTTATAGGAAGCAACAAGATGTTGTACATGTATTAAATGCAAAAGAAGAGTTCTTGTGTAGAATAGGGTTTCGGCTTAAGAAGTACTTTACTACAAGTAAAATATTATTTACGAAATAATATTGGACAACATAATAATTAAAAATTAAAATCGTGCCATCAGCACGGCAATATTATATTACACCTGCCATAAATCGATACGAATATACTTAACACACGGTATCTGCAAAATAGCATTCGGAAGCATCTTCAGCAGGGTAAACGGTAGTTTGTTACATGTCGTTTTCCTTCATTTGTTTTGCTGTCATGTTCAAATTAACGAAGTAGCCTTTGTAGTTCTATATACATTTTTTTTTAAATACTAACTATATTTTTCTTTACAGGTAAGAACGCTATGTTTAATGGACAGCAAATGCTACAGAAGGTAAATTTGGATGGCGTAAGTGTTAACTTAAAAAATATTATAATCGATTGATGTATTAGACACACACAATCTTAACACTGACATTTTTAGATAGTTTTTAGTAGATTTTACACTTGCCTAAAACATGTAGAGTTTTTTCTTAGGGAAACGATACTTTTCATCTTCCAAACGAATATATTTAGTCAAGACATTCAAATCGTTAGTCACATACATCGTGGCTGATTCATTTACGGTAAAAAGTAGCCTTCAATAAGATTGCGTTTGATGCAGCAAAACCGTAAAGTTTCATGCAATTTTATAGCATATAAACAAGTTTAATTTAAACATGGTCGGTTTATTTTTATTCTGAGTCGTATAAATAAACATTGTAGTGCTCGTCTTAGTAAGTGTAAGTCTTAAAATGACATGGTGGGAAAGACGACTTTATGAGGTTTCAGAAATAGAAACTTACAGCTCTAGAAGTCAGATCGTCATGTACATTGAATCGTGTAATATTATAATCAAAACTTAACTAAGCAGCTTGAATTGCTTTATTCTACTAATCCAATATCATTATATCGAGTCAATCCATAAGTTGTGAGACAATCAAAACCAGCTTTTTAGAAGGGTATTTAATAATGTTTCACGATTATGCATCTTACACATTTCTTTTGTTTTACCCTTAGTTAGCCTCACATAGCATTATCACATTTTTTATCATGTGAAGAATAATTATAATGCAGCCAAAGCAAAATTCTAGATATTGGTGGAAAAAAACTATCTGTAGTCATGACCATAAATATCCCAAAATTAATTTATTATCCCCAATTTACGGAAAGGCGCCTTGTAAGTCCCCCACAAATTGTAAATTAATGGTACTGACGAAATTTCAACCCGAAAGGAAATGGCGAGTAGTGGCCCGCTTTGGGATTAATTAAAGCAATTCGGACGTATAATTGAGAAGGAATCCGCTATTTTGATTCAGAAAGTTTGTTCTGATTGGTCGCATGCCCCTTTTATACCAGATGTTATCGTCTTTTAGCACTTTTAGAGGTACTTTCTAGGAATTATTGTCGAAGCTAATTGGATTATTTGTAAACATGAGGGCATTTGCTTTTTGATGGCTAATGGATTTAACAAGTCATCGCTCCCGCCTTAACTGTAAGATATATACGTCATATCGTCTGTCAAACCTGGATAATTTATGAATTACACTGTCGTCAAAACATTCTTCCTAGAGATGTGTGTATTATTTTCCGTACGGTTAATTTAATTTTTCTTGATAATTTAGTTAAACTTATAATTTGCTGTCTATCCGTCAATATTAAATAATTAATCACCTTACATAGTTGCACACGATTAAAAATACTTTTCCTGAAAATGTATTATACAGTATGACAAATGGCGCAAATATTAACTAGTAAAAATCGATTATTTTCCAGTTATGACATGATGTTTATAGCAACACTAACTTTTTTCTGGTATACAGATAGAGTGTTTTACCCTAAGCTCAGATTTACCACTTTGATAGATCTGTTACTTATAGCAATTAGCACCCGTTTTAGGAAGAAGTGATTAGACAATCCTATACATTAAAATAAATTACAATTATTCGTAAAACCAACTAGCTGCAAACATCACATTTATGTTAGACTTTGGGAAACAGGAAGACAACACAACTGTGACTTTAACGAAGCAGTTACAGCGTAATGTTCAAATTGAGCACCATTTTCAGCCTGACAGTATCCCAAATACTGAGCAGATTTGTCCTGAACATTTCTCATACTATTTTGGGTCTTCTAAATTTGGAAAACCTTTGTTGTGCATTCTATGCCAGTATCGTCAGAAGAAAATTTCAGAGTGGAGTCAAATTCAGTGATCTAGGTCGGCACTCTTTTTTCTGATACAACGGTGAGATGTTTGAGGCGCACGGTCCTTCTGAAAATACATTTCTTTTGCAGGGTGTTATTATTTCAACCCAAACACCATTTTCTTTTGTGTATACTGCGTTTGTACGATATTTTGCTGCCGAAATGTTACGAAACCCAAAACTTCAGTTTATATCTTTTCCGATTTGTCTGTAAGAAGTTTAGGGATTTATCGATATAGAATAATACAGCGATCTTCATTTCTTCACTTAGTTTCAGGCAGTCAGTGCGTGTGCAGTCTCGCACAGGTTGTGTGCTTGGATGGCTGTTTCGGATATTTAGTATTAAATAATTCACGTACTTTACCTGAGTTCGCTTTCTGTCTACATAGCTCGACATAATACTTAAATGGGTATCTTTAGTGAACTTAACCAACACCTGAACAGTGAACAATGTCAAATAACGCAGCCTATGGTCAGGACTACTGCCATTTCAAAATGATCAGCCGGGTTGCACTTATCATGCGGATGATGTACCACATGACATATAACGTGTTGAATCATTTATTTCTGGTACTTTGTATAGTGTGTTTCGACCTGATGACCATTTTCGGAGACAACTCAGCTATGCAAATTTTGCCTTCATCTCTAACATTACGATTTTATAAAGTAATTCTATCCCGTCTAAATTCTCTAAATTATTATTTATCAGCTGTCTTCTTTGTAAAGCAGCGCCTTATTTGTAACTTGTCTCTGTTTACATCCCTACCTTCTTTAATATGTGGTCAGCCTCTATCCGCTGCTGCTGTTGCAGAGAAATTTATCAGTGATGCCATAACTTGAAAACACTTTAACGTAAAATGTCGCTCATTCATGGGAATGGTAGGCAGTTTTGCGACAAAAATCCCAGGTGGTTTTATCTTTGATACACCTTTTGAATTTGGTGGGGGGAAATAGTATTCCTTCAGTTAAAATTAATCCAGTCAATCAAAGTAAACTTTTTAACTGGACTCTTTTCGGTAGGTTTTTTCTCTACTTGTCTACCGCAACATGACGTACTGGATACTGACTTTAACAAAATGACCTGGTAATCGACAATGTAGGTCTCTGTACTTTCAGACAGGACCAACCCACGTCGCTGTTTGTAAAGCCACTATTGTAGATTTTCAGAAAATGTATTCCGAAAGTGCAGCATAAGACGTGTTGTGCCAAATGCACGTCTGTGGTTGTTGTCTTTGGTGAACATTATTTCTGTTAATGTTGACTTTGACAACCTTCATACTTATATTACGTATACGTGTATGTATAAACGCCAATCAGCAGGCTGTGGTCATGCTCTTTCAACTCATTGTAGTGGTAGGAATAATGCAGCTCTCAGTTTATCTGATCTGGATAAGTTCACGCATTTCATCCCTTCCGATTGACTTCATTATTCAGACTTGTCCAAAACCTTTAATCCTGCTGACCATAATGTTTTATTAAATACATAGAAATCGTTTCGAATACTCAGCAAATTGATGATGTAAATAAAAAATAAAATATATGTTAATTGAGAGAAACAATTTGTTGAAGTCTGCAGATTTAGATCTAACTTGTATTGTGTCTCTGGTGATGTCACTTAAGGCTCCAACTTGGGGCCATTACATTTTATACTTTTTTCATATTTTTTGTGCTGAAAGCATCTATAATTAGCAAGAGTTATTTGCAGACAAACAGACTGTTTTGAACTGCAAAATAGCAGTGATCAGTTGAATTTATGGTGTAATAATAATAATTGTAAAAAAATTAACTCGAGAAAATTAAACAACTGCCTTGTATTATAGTATTACCGGTTTTTTTATTATGCCGTATTAAATTTCGTGTCCTTATAGATACCTTCTGCTCTTATATTTGTTTCCCATATTACACAAAAAGCAAAAGCGGCATTGAAAACACCAGGCTATACCTTTAAAGGCAAATGGGGACATGGTTAAAGGGCTAGACAGTCAGCAATTAATTACAAATAGGAACTTCGTAACGAAATTTTAAGTCTTGAAAGAAAAATCCAATTCCTTCATCTAAATCTAGACGTTGTGGACTCACTGAAGAAGATACTCTGGAATTTATTTTAAATACAAATACTTTCTCACCTTGCCCACAAAAATTTCATAGCCTTTCCCGCTTCCTCGCTCAATATAAAACCATATCCCGCTTAATATTAAAAACACACCCCAGGGCAGCTTTGTTGCACCCTCTTTGACGCGATCGTCCTAAATCCTTCAACATGGCGCGGCGGTGTAACCCTAATGCCGCTTAATAATCCCGAATTCTCCGGAATTTGAGGTTAGTTTGGGCGATGTCCTCCTACTATCTGTTTAAAATCCAATTTCGCCTACCGGAAGGGGAACAATCGAAGCCAAACGAAGGTGATGTACTCACCGATGTTGGGGGAATTACGTCTCCCTCGCGGGGTGCCGGTGCCACCGCACTTCCCTTGGTTAAAAGAGGAATGCGCTCGTATGGAGTCGTAAATGAATAGGTCCGCCTGCAGCTAGATGTAGAAAGCGTAAGAGCGAACACAAACAATGTGGAAAACAATGAACCAAATGATAGATTAAAAGGGTTTCTTTCAAGAATTTATGGACGTATTATTAAGAGCTGTTACAGCTCAATTATCTGTCATTATTATCATAAACAGCGTTAGGCTTAGAAGAATCCAATACCATTCTTTCTTACTGTTTTAAAGGTTTAAACCAATACTTAATAATAAGAAGAAGACAATTATAGTTACCACAAGCACTTCCAAAGATAGCACGTCAATGTCAATGTCAAGTGGTTACACCGTCAATAGATAGCACTAGAAATTTTGAGTGTTTTCTTTGTATATTTTATAAGCTGTTAATATAATATTTTTGCATAGGATAACCACAACAGACTAATATACAATTGATTACAATTTTTAAAGTCTCTACAATCACCTACGGTATATCAAGCGAAAGGCTTTATAGCCAGAAGCATTTTATATATATTTAGTAAATACAAGCCGAGAGTCAAATAACGTGCCTAATTTATAAATGAGGAACAGTGTCAGGTCTAAACTTAACAGAGCTTTTTTTACTATTACGACACCGTTTGTCCACCTTATTTATGTTCTGTTGTATAACATTTTAGTTAACTAGAGTTTCAACGTTATCAAATATTTTGAGATCGTCAGAAAAGTATAAATGATTGCAGGAGATAATAATGCAACAGTCATTAACGTAAATCAAGAAAAGCAAAGGGTCCAAATTTGGTCTTTTGATCAACGCCAGAAGTTAAGACAAATATAGCACTTGCTGGCAGGAAACTAATTGCTCACGACTGGATAAGAAGAATGAATCAAACTACATACATTATTGTACAAATATGGATAAATAAGTCTACTCTATCTAATACTTTCTAAATTTTCATGTATATATGACATCCTCGTGACCTTGGTTGCCAATATTTTTCAATACATACTATATAAAGACTGTTAGGTTATTAAGTATGATACATATTTACATATACAAAGCGCTCTCAAACACCTCAGAAGAATATTACAGGAAATGAGATCTATAATTACGAATGTTAGTGGAATTTTGAAAAGGGGATAGACCCCTTGCTTTTTTCCAGGTCGAAGGACATTAGATAAACAGATGTAGCAGCAGATCAGCTAAAACAGAAGTGCGGCAGTCTTTTTTAATGTTAGAAGGAATGTCGTCAGGTCTAGCAGAAGACTTTAGAGCAACAGGAAATCATCTAAAGTAAATTTGGAAAGCTGTAAAGATTGTTTGAATTTGTAAAAATTAGTTGATATAAACACTTTCAAAATACTCGCGAAACGCATCAACTTAATACCAGGAATTGTGCTCTGATCTTTTATAGAGCCGACAGAATTATAGAGACTCTTAGGATTATTCCATAGATCTTTAGTTCTAGATATATGCTGCGAATACAATTGGAGGAACTTCTACATCAGAGTTATTCCTCTTGTACAATCGATATTCTGTTCTTTCTTCGTATCTTGTAAACGGTTGTTACGTTTAGATACCGTTTTCTGCAATGAAATATCGAATACAGTATCTACATATACGAGAAATATCCCCGCCTCGGCCCCGCCTTATTTTTTTCAAATATTTTGAGAACATCTTAAAGGATCGGGCTGGTTGGATAGGTCTTAGCCTAACGATGACGAATTAGTATTTTATTGCTTTCTATAAGAAATGTTCTGTACTTAAAATGAAATTTAATACATTTCGACGATAGGGCTTTTTTAATCTTGTTTTTTTTATGGAGGGTCACATCTTATCCCTTCAAAAACCTGCAGTAATAACCCATCATGGCTGGGCACCATCGTCATTTGTAATGTATTTCCATTGTTCTTATATCCTGATGAGATCATTTACCCTACTAGCAACTTAAAACGCTCTCAAATCCCGAGTTTAAAAAATATTGTATGACTTTTACCAAAATTCGTTCGCCATATTGTATATGCCATTTTGAATTTTGAAAATCTGATTTCAGTATTGTAAGTATACTAGAAATTATGGAATTCCACTAACACCTTCATCTTTTGGCCAGCTTTTCCGAGTTTTCAATCACTGTATGTCGCTTACGGAAGTTTCCTCTACTGCAATAATAAGGTATTTACAGAATCAATCAATTCGAAATAAAAGAAGACTGAACAAGGAACAAATTTAATGTTATATACATTAGGTTACCCTTATTTTAAAATACACCCCATTTAGATGTCCCGTCAACAATTACTACTTGTCAATATAAATAGGTCTATTGAGCCCACTAAAAAGTAGACTTATTAGGGCTTTATGAATAATTTTTTTATTATTAGAAAGGTATTGGCATTGTAAAAACAATAGACTGCACTGTGTTACAAAAATCTTCTCGGATAGCGTTATTTAATCTTACGCTCATAAAGAGTTCAAAGAAAAGTTTAAAAAACAGAATTGAAAATAAACTTGTCTACACGTTAAATGTTACAAAGGTAAAACTAATATTATGTAGGTTGTAAACCAGTTAACTATTCTAATTTCGTAATTTAACAAAAATTGCTTTCATCCCTTCCCTTCTTTTTGAATCAAAAGAATAACATGATTACTCTCTTGAGTCCAAATGCAATGTAGCAATCCTGCAATGTTATCACTGAATAACTTAATACGCTAAGTTTTTAGCTATCACTTTTTACAGACTATCCGTATACTAGTAAATCAACATTGATTGAAGTTAATAATTATAACTCCTGTTGCTTTAATACGACTTAATTTTGTCAAACAGAAAGTTTCGATGTGAAAACAGTAACCTGAGGACATTATAGATGTTTTGTTAAAACAGGAGATCTGGCAACACTATCCTGCTTTTTGGTACGTGCCGTCTAGAGCCAATAAGATAAAAGTGGATTGAGTATCGAAATATCTATACTCCATGTATCGATATTTTTTGAGATGGTATAATTCGGTATCGATACTGGCATGCAATCTTAGTTATACCCAGCCATCCATAATAACACCCACTTTCTGTCACTTTCAACAAATTCAATTTTTCAAAATTATAATCATCTTCTTATTGAGTTTATTCTTTACAGCTTACGTTCATAGCTCTTCTAAAGTAGACGCTTATATTTATGTGTTTAATAATGAATTAATTTCACATAACTTCTTTGAAAGGAAAATAAATCAAAATTTATCCTTCCACGTGCAGCTTTAGCCTCATCATATGTAAACAAATGATATGATATAGTTGAATGTAATGTGCATGGAAGTGATGCAGTCGGGGACCGTACAATAACAGACATGTATAATAATAAAAATACCGATCCTTGTGGGAAGCCACATTTCACATACGGTTGAAAGTTGTATTATTAAAATAACTGACAGAGAAATGAGTAGGTTCATGTTAAAAAAAATAATATAAAATATATGGAAGAAGCCAATTCTCACATTTAAAAAAGTTCACAATAAAACGCAGGAAGAAATGTATTATAAACACACCCTCAATTATTTATACTGAATAAAATCTGCATAGTCGTGCTCACGGTCGCAAAAATTATCATGCTAACGAATTCATAGCAATTATTACCTGCATGCAGAATAATTTAAAACCTGCAAGCAACTTGCATTTCTCTTTCTGTTTTAATAATACACCGGAGTAAACACAAAATGTAAATTTCACTTTAGCGAATCCGTTTCCTTCCTCCGAATTCGAACCACCCGCTAAAGCGAACGATAAAAATCGCGGATCATTTATCAAATGAAATTATCCGTTTCGACGACATCTGGTTCATTCGTTGAATGCGCGATATTGAAAACAGGGATTTTTCGTATTTTAAAGGGGATTGGATGTAATAATTTGAATTCTAGCACCCCCTATCGTTTAACGATTAGAAATTGCCTATTGAAACTAAGTGTCTCCGTTAAGGCAGCGGTATATTTCAATAATGTAATACGTCTAGACTAAGATAACGACTGATTTAAAATCGTGTGATTGACTATCGCAGATGAAAGCAGTTCAGCACCAGCTTCGCGTTGAATGTGTTTGCTCCTCCTTCGAAGTCCCTTAGAGAAAATCCAATAGACATAGTAAATAACCATTTAAGACAAAGCAGTTGAATGGAGGTTACAAAAATTACCGCAAATCCCAGATTCTATCATTCGGTGAAAAAGTAGCAGCTTCATGTAGTCATTTGATTAAATATTTTTCGCACCATCTTATTACATAGCAATGAAACTAGTCTTTTATTAACAAGCCCCTAGTTTGATGTTCGGTGAACATAATACTCCTATATAGGTGTTCTTGTGAAAATATGAGATGCTTACACAGAGGAACTATATAAAACCCTCTTGCATACGTCGTTGAATTAAAATGACACGTATTAAAAGAGATTCAGCAGAAAAATGAGAGAAATTGTTGCCTGAATTAATTTTTAATGAACATAAGTAATATTTATTGGGGAGCATGCATATATATGCCATTTACCCCAATAAATGCCGCTCATCTATATTTTTGGATGAAATTTCGCGCGTTATAAATTGGCGAAAATCATACGTTGAAGTCGGAAGGAATTCAGCTCTTTATAAAAATAAAGTTTATGTGAACAAGAGGTAGCAGAAGATTTAGTTGGTAGGCCTTCTTCAATTTTCGGGTGACAACACTATGCTTTTTTTTCTTTAGATTTAATATTTTCCTTTACCTCGTGCAGCATCATCGGAGCAAGGAACATAATTTTGAGCTCTGATAATGCGAGCTAATCTCCTCTGTGCAGTCTAACTGAAACATTTTACAGTATTTAGCAATCTCTGTATCCTTTCTTATTTTCGGTTTGACCTCACCCTTTCTGTTTAATCAGGTGTTTTTTTGTGCTTAACGTTTGTTACTATAAATAAAATATTCTAGCTGTTAGTAATATTTTGTTGCGGAAGTTTCTATATTTTTTCTTTTACTCCAAGAAATGACACTATCAATTTATAAATGCTTGTCGTCTTTTTCTTTTTTATCTCTATTTTTTCTCACCTGGTCATTGACTAACCAGAAATTGGATACTGACCTGTAATGACACGATGAGCTTTGCTAAAAGGTTTTTGCTATCACTCACATTCTAATAATAATAGATCTATGTTTTTCATAATTTCAATTGAAGAACAACATTTTGAGCATGTATGACAGCAATTGATTGCATTTATTTCTCTTGAACCAAGCTCTCGTTGTAACGAACTATCTGTGCGTCCTTTCTCAAGGGGATTCTTTCTTTTCACGCCTCCTCCATCAAACACTAGTCGAAATAATTCGTTTTGTAGGGTCTCTCCATGTCTTTTCCCAAGCGAGTGCACCCCTGTTTTCTCCGCATTGCTACCACAGTTCTTTGAAACTTCTTGACGCTCGGTACCTCATGTAGTTTTCTCCAATTTTTTCGCCTGTTGTCTGCATGGTCTGCCGCGTCGCCGGAGCCAATCAGGTGTCAGTAAAATGATTGATGTTAAGTGAATATGCAAAGCAACATTGATTGAGTGATTTCTCTGTATGGGCTTCAATTTGATTTTTGGCCTCGCACTGCAAAACGGCTGCATAATCGATATGCGTGCTTCGCTATTTATGGAAGCGTTTCGCTAGTCATCGCCGTCTGTGTGACGGCGTTATCGTAGTTTTCCTTTAACACTCGAGTTTCCATTGTAGGGGGGTAGTTTTATTTATGAGCGCAGCTCTGGTGGAAATGCACTATTCGAGTGGTACTGGATCGCGCATTCATGGAGCGCGGATATTTTGATTTCGAATTCTGCGGAAGTAAATCTGGCTGTTCTCGAAACAAAACGGGAAAATAAACGTGTACCCAGCATATTCTGAAGAGTATTCTTTTGCACGCTTCAAATTGTGCGAGTAGGTAATAGTAAAACTAATGAAGTAGTTAATTAACGCAGCATAACAGAGGTCTAAAAAAATGATTTTATTTGTTTTTGTATTCGCGATATCGGTAAGTTTTCTTTAAGCTCGAATTGATTCCTGAAGCAGGGATTTATCCAACTGGATTTTTAGATGCTCTTCTCTTAGTTTCTGGAGTACGAACATTAAATTTTGAACGTTTTCGTAACAGTATACTGAACATAAGCATGCAAGTTTTGTCTGTAAATCTTTCAAAGTTTGGTTCGTGATACGTGAACGTAAGTGGCGCATTCTTTAAGCCGAATGGTATCTTTAAGTACTCAAAATGACCGTTTTCCTTGACAGGAATAATCCGTTCTTTAGCAAATTTATTCAAAGGCCCTGTCGAAGATCCATTGAAAAATTTTTTTATACTTGTATTTTCTCTATAATAGAACAGACTTTGGACATGATTTCCGCCTAACTTTTTTTTGGTATTGGATTTAAATTCAAATCTATTTTTATTAACTTAAGGAGTTAAATTATCCATCAAACCAAACAATATTATATTGACTTTGGTGAAGAATTACTTTATGATGTGCACGTATCAATACTCGCAAGTGCATAATTCAAAAACAAATTAACGATCTTTATTATTAAGATAGATAGTATCCTACCCATTTAATTGCATAGACTTCGTCTTTAAAAATTAGACCCCCCAAAGCTATTTACTTTTCATACTGACCACCCGAAGCTAAAATAATAAACTGCAATGCGCCAAATCTTAATTCATCAACTTTTTCTCGGTATTTAAGTTAAAACACCTCTTTCTGTCCCCTTTTTAATTTTCTCCATCTCGACTTTCGACTCGTTCCCCTCTMGCATTATCTAACTCGAAAGATAGAGGCGGAATGCTGTATTTGACAATTAACTCCAGCGTATTGTTTGGCACTTCGATTTAACACTGCAGGATTAAGTTTACGCTGCATTTATCGCATTAAACGTGTTTAAATTTTGGGCAGTGAACAATGATACTTTTAATTAAACCTGTCGAAAATAATTTTAAATCCGGCTGCAGCGATACGAAAGGTAAATAATGATTAACGCCTAATCGCACGAGGTTTCGAAACATGTTGTATTTTTTCATTCAGAGCTTGATTTATGCTGTTGGATTTACATGATGTTTTATTGAAGTGTTGTTCGAGAGAGGCGTTTTATAGCCAAATAGTTACGTGATATAAAATTTAACATACCCAGCTCGTTCAAAAACATCTTAAACTTCAAAAAATTAGGTTGTCATCTATCACGTGCACCTATATGTTGATTTAACATGATTGAATTTTTCTAACCACAGTATTGGAGAAATATTTTGTTATTTAATAGGTTTGCTAGAGTACGTTTGCAAGAGATTGATTTAAGCAGTCATTATATAATTGATGTTTTTGACCTTAATGAGGTCGGGTTATTTAAATGTTATTTCTTGGATTTTGAAAAAACTGAATATATGTTTTTTTAGGTTACATTGGTGTCAATTATTGGATTATATTGATTCAGTTTGAGACACACAATTTTATGAAGAATTTGCTTTTGTTATATGCTCCTAAGTGATTGTGTTCACGCCATTATGTTAGCAAACTGGCTTTATTATTACACATATATTTTTATTGTTTTTCTTAATTTAAATTTGTAAAACTGTTTAGTAGATATGGTTAATGGAGACACCACATTATTGTTATTTTTTTCCAAATTATAAATATACCCTCAGCTGTCTTCACGCTCAAGTCTAATGCATATATACGTATTGTTTCAGGTTTAGTTCCACAAAATTTAGTCTCTCATTACTGGGGCCATGCGTGTGAGAAATGTGAACTGAAGAATAAAGGGAATAAATTGTGTTCTGCTCATGTTAACATTCGCTCGCCGCTTAATAACGTTCGGAGAGTGCTTTCTATGTGTGTAATTTTGAGTGATTTCTTTTTTGTATGTGTTTTCGGATAAAATTGTCAGAGGTGTAGGTGTGGCATTTTTATGTCAGAGGCAATATTGCGTTTACCCAAACTGATACAAAAGAATTCTCTAGCATTGAGTAATTGTGGATTAAGGTACAATTTGATAAACCGTCATACGCATTTGGTGTGGTCTATATTCACCATCTTCAATATTACTTCTTGAATTTGTTGGAAACTATCTTTTCTGGTACTTGATTAACATAACTACTATTTAATTAGGTTTTCCTTTCCCGCCTCCAATRATTGCACATGTCATCAGTAATTACATATCAAAAAAGGGGGTTGTAAGGCAAATTAAACTCCAATTCCACTCGATGGAGGAGTTCAGCAGAGCGCGTTCGGTCTCTTAGATCTGAGTTTTTAAGAAACATAATTCATCAGTGATTATACAGGGTGTCTGAGATATTCACCCCTAAAGCTCTTTTGAAAAAATTGGTTTCTCCGAAATATCTTTTATACCGCCTGATATAATTTGATGAAATTTTCGCCATTAATATTTATAATGCAGGCGGTTAGAATAGTGCAGACACAGTTTTTGTAACTGCACGGGGAAGTTGGGGGTAAACTACCCTTCACCGTTTTTTTCTCTTAATTTTAAGGCGGGTAAGATTTTTTCCCCGAAATAGGCGTTCTTCAATTCTATCAAACTTAAGAAGAAAAAAAGGTACTCTTTATTCATTACCCTAATGTTAACCGTTTTCGAGAAAAATGCTGTTGAATTACATGGTTCACATTTTCACTTGCGTCCACACGAGCAATTTAATTTTTATAGTAGGCGCTAAAAAATATTATTAGCTGTCACTCCATTTAATTTTCCTGGTGTGATTGTTATCCAACAATCATTTTAAAATGGAATATTCATTTCCTGAATATGCTGACATGCATTTAGTGTATGGTCTAGCCCTTGGTAATAGTACAGAAGCTGTGAGGTTGTACGCAGAACGATTTCCTGACCGTAGGATTCCTGATCGGAAAACTTTTGAACGGGTTGATAGACGTTTAAGGGAGACAGGTGGGACATAAAATTATCCATAAAGGCATGTTTATATCAATTTGTAATTATTAGGAAAATTTGTAAAAGATAGCTTGAACGGTAGCGTCCAAAGAAGAGTACTCACAGTGGTCCTAGAGGAGAACGTTTTGGATAGCGTGGCTGCGGATCCTACCAATAGTATTAGAAAACTTGCGGTGCAACACAATGTGTCCAAAAACACTATTTCCAGAATTTTTCAAGAACAATTACTGCACCCTTTTCATGTTCAAAAGGTACATGCTCTAAGTCATGAAGATTTTCCTGCTAGAGTGGAATTTTCAAATTGGGTCTTAGAACAGCACACAAATAACAGGGATTTTATTAGTTCGATTCTTTATTCAGATGAGGCTGGTTTCACGAAAAACGGTGTAATAAATTCACACAATTTACATGTTTGGGCGGACGAAAACCCTAATTCCACAGTGGTTGCAAGACACCAGTTCCAGTTTCAGTCTGTTAATGTTTGGGCCGGAATCATAGGAGACCATTTAATAGGACCATATGTGCTACCTCCAAGATTATATGGGGAACTCTATTTGCAGTTCCTTCAAAATAACTTACAACAGCTTTTAGAAGGCGTTCCATTAGCAACAAGAAAAAACATGTGGTGCATGCATGATGGCGCACCACCCCACTTTAGTATTGCTGTGCGACAATTTTTAAATAATGCGTATCCAAATCGATGGATAGGTCGAGGAGGACCTGTTGCTTGGCCTCCTCGATCGCCAGATTTTAACCCTCTCGATTTCTATTTGTGGGGGCACCTGAAAAACTTAGTTTACTCTACTCCTGTAGAAACGAGGGATAATCTAATAGAACGTATAGTATTTTACTGTGATGAAATACGTAATAACGCTGCCGTGTTTTGGAGAATCCGGCAGTCTAATTCGTCGGGTCCGAAAATGCATTGAAGTTGGAGGAGCTCATGTTGAAGCTTCTTAATTTTTTTTTGTAGCTCCATGTAGTTTTTAAGTGTTCTTCGTAATGTTATATTTATGTAATTATTTAATAAATACAATAATTATAACCATGTTATTCAAGTACATTTTTCTCGAAAACGGTTAACTTTAGGATAATGAATAAAGAGTACCTTTTTTTCTTCTTAAGTTTGGGAGAATTGAAAAACGCCTATTTCGGGGAAAAAATCTTACCCGCCTTAAAATTAAGAGAAAAAAACGGTGAAGGGTAGTTTACCCCCAACTTCCCCGTGCAATTACAAAAACTGTGTCTGCACTATTCTAATCGCCTCCATTTTAAATATTAATGGCGAAAATTTCATCAAATTATATCAAGCGGTATAAAAGATATTTCGGAGAAACCAATTTTTTCAAAAGAGCTTTAGGGGTGAATATCTCAGTAGGCGAACGATATATCAAAAAAAGTTATACTGTAAAATAGTGATGTTTTTAGCTCAGCTATCAGATCCCGAGATATTGCCCACATGTTCAGGGACACCCTGTATAATTAGTTATAAAAATATGTGATGATTAAAGATTACATCTATATATACATAKATAATTTTAGCGKGCGTGTGTATGTCACTGAATTCCTCCTAAACGGCTGGACCGATTTGAATGATTTTKTTGTATGCGTTTGGGTGACGCCGTATATGGTTTAGATTCACAAATCAGCCCAGCAGATGGCACTGCAGTTGGTATCTAGGTTATTTATCTATACTGCAACTAAGCGACTGGATCGACTTAAATGAATTTTTGTGTATACATTCATTCATTCATTTCATTCATTTTAATATCCTAATCGCTTGGAATATCATGCAGGACAACGTCTGCAGGTCCGCTAGTTATATTATAAAATAGTAGATGAAAATAAAATTAAAAATTTACAGAGTAAATGGGTCAGTTTATACTTCTACCAGTACTTGCATAGTTAAGTTAATATTTCCCTCCTACTAGGAGATAGCATGTGTCTTGCCGGTACGTAAAATTAACAGTCCAAAACAAGATTCGAGACTTATAAATATTTTACCAACACTATCGAAAATCATGGAAGAATAGGTGCGGAAGTATGTTCTTCGGACTATTCTAGGGCTTTCGACAGCATTGTCAAAAAGTGCTTAAGGGTGTTGTACTGTATTATATAGGTTTTGGGAAAAAAAGCCGAGTCTCTGCTAATGGGCTATGTCATCCGGTCTGACCAAGTCTCATCTTTTAGGCCACTACAATTGGGTGTGCCTCAGGGGTCTATTTTAGGCCCATTTTTGTTCTTAATTTATATCTTATCTCTTCTATAAAGTTCTATCGAGCACAGTTGTATGCGGAAGACTCAAATATACTATTCTTTTTTGTTGACACAACGGGAGTTGGTTCTCAAAAAAAGATAAATAAACGATATGGAGAGATTTCGTAATATGTCTGACTGATATGTTATTTGGCGAGAGGGCCAAGACAGACAAATACTAATTTTAAAGTAATAATTTCTGATTCTAGGCTGCATGTATCTGATGTATCTAGAAGCCTTGGTCTTTATATTGACCCTACCTATCGCTTTAACACATTTCAAAATGTTTGCAAAGCGATTATTGCAGCGTTAAAAATATATCATAATCGTCATTTATTTGTTGTTAAAAGGAACAGTATTATTTGTAATATGTACTCCTAAGTTTTAAAACTGTGTTAGAAGAGAACTAAAACTATATAAATATTTGTGTATGCAGTTTGGAGCAAGATTAAGAAGGCTCTTACATCATTTGCCATTAGCTAATTGTCAGATATCGTGGCCTTAGCCGCTCTTGTTTACTTGCAGTTATATGGACGTTTGGCGATTTAGTTTAACCTCAAAGTTGATGCCCTGAGGAAGGAATAAATTATTCTGAAAGCTTGGCAAATGACATAAGTCTATTTTAGCTTGCTCCAGGCTGCATACCTAAAAATCTATCCCTGTAAGTTTGATTTCTGTGACATAATGTACGGACATTATTTGGACTATATAAATACAAATAAAACACAAAAATTGCAACATCCTGTTTTGCCCATAATTTTTGGCACTGGGAGACAAGGTGGTGTAAGGAGTAGATTAAGACAGTTGGAGTGACTGGAAATGTGTCGAAGGAACTCCATGCAACCGGCTTTTACCACAAGAGAATATAAATCAGGTTCCTCCTTATTTGTATAACTCATATAATTTTTCGAACGGACATACATAATTTCGGTTTGAGGCACCGGAGACTAATATTAGACTGGTATATACCAGTCCACTGTACCCAAGTTACAAAACACTTGGTTTATTAATTTATTTATTAATTTGAGGTTAAGGCAGGTAATATTTTATTTTATATATTATTTTTTGTAGGTTGACGAGAGGTATCATGTGAATCTGTCTATATGTAGTCACAGTTACTTTAGACTGCTTTGAACAAATGTGAATTGCTTGCCTCCTACAATCTTTCACCCATAAAACACATCTGGTATACTTCTGAATGCGAATGCTCCTGAATATTTTTCTTTTCGCGGTCTATTTAAGTTTAATTATTCCCAATGGTATAATTATCAACGGAACGTATCCTACACCATTTTAACAAGACATCTTTATATAGCAACTGCGTATGCATAAATTACCCGTCTGCGTAATCGGCCGTACCGCGCCATAATGAGTTTTGTTAATAATTCCCAACAAAGTGAGGTGCTAAATGCAGAACACTATAAGCAATGAATATTGTATTAGATGGGGTGGGCTCGAATACATCCGTGTAGGGTGGTGCAGCACTTCGTGCGTTCTGGAAAGCCGCGTAAATTTTCTAGTAGCACAGCAGTTTATAATTTGGTTATGTAAATAATTGGCAGCAATTCGTAGAACAAACAGGGGGGTCGCAAATTCAGTTAATTGACAATTGCTACGGTAAGCACTTAGGAAGTACAATGCGAGCAAGTATTGTGTAAAGTAAACAAAGGTGAACGTGTTCCAGGAACGTGAAAATTGAATAGCGTATTCCATTAAAATTAAAATGCAATTAATTAACAGGGAAAAGTTAATGTTGTTTAGGTATTTCATTGCAATAAACATTTTGGCATCTCAACATTCAGAGTAATTGTTCTGTATTGGCAAAACGGAGTTTCACCCGTAATGCACACCAACAAATCAATTGCGCGCTATATATCAAGCTACATCAAGTTCTCTGAGTGGAGCTTCCCGGGTATGGATTGCTTTCAAACAAAAACATTAATAATTATTATATTACACAATTAGTGCTATCTTCAGCTAGATCAATACAGGCTGTTATCGAGTATCGGTAGCTTTCTGCCCTACAGGAGAAGGGAATTTACTGGAACTTCGTTGATGGCTTGTGGCAGCCTTGTTGTAAACAAGATCTTTTGTAAACACGGACTGAGTCATTTTATTTGGAATTTCCTGTAACGTGTCCAAATTTTCCATGACGAAGTACCAGAAATTGCCTGTGTCATCGATTAGCATGTGTAACTTTATCGTTTATCTTGGTTTCGCCTGTTTTTTCAGTTCCAAGTATCATCTGACGTTTTGACCATCTAGTTTTTTATTGTGGCTTTTCTTAAAAATTGCCTTGATAATTGTAGAAGACTAACATATTGTTGCGGAGTCAGCGCCATCTGTGGGCCGGAGTTGCAAGCGTATAAATACGATGTAGTAGCACACTCCAAGTGTGATTCTAGCGACAGACAGATGGCAGGTAATGTCGAGACTCTCCAGAGAATTCTATCAATGAAACCTTCGCGCGAAGTTTCGATGCCGTCTGGAAGGTATCTGTTGGTATCTTATTTTGACTAATTTCACTTTGTGTATTTTTATGTTGGCAACACATTTTTTCAATGTGTACTCTGATGAATATAAAAACAGTAGATAGTTGACAGTTAATTTTTATAATTATTATTTTGAAATTAAAAACCACTTTTAAATGTTTAATGTAACCAGTTTTGTTAATAAAATAAATAACTGCGAACATCAGTATCGCTTCTGGAATTTTCGATAGGGATATAAATAACCCGAAGAAGAGAGCGCGGGCAGTTCTGAATTCGAATAGTGGTTACAAAGCGAACGGAAGGCTTAGTGAAGTAGTTGTTTCAGTGCTAGTGTGTGCAGTTAAGTGGTTTAGTGAATGAGCAGTGTTAAAACAGTAGTGTTTTAAACTAGTTATGTTTAGACTTAGTGTATTTGGTAGGTACAACTGTTTTAAATTAAATGAGTTAAATCAGAAATCCGTAGTATTCAAACCTCGTAGTCGTAATAATATATTTATTATTCGTTGTACAATGAATCTATGTTAAAACTTCTTGTGAGACATCAATCCAATTTTAAAAAGAATGAGACGTCCTTATACGTGATTGCTTTGTAAATGTTAGAAATCCAATTTTTTTTTAAAGAATACAAACTAAATGGCCGAAGCGTCAAATGTTATTTTATTTCATAGCAAAAGGAACAATAAAAATGATCTATACAAAAAACTTTCTTGACCCCACTTAAAAATGGCGTAACAGAGTTTATAAGAAAACATAAACTTTTTACAAGATTTGCATTATTCTCGTACGCTATTGAGAACTCTCCGGTTTCGATCACAATTAATGCTCTGAAAGAGCTGTATGAGCTATTTTGAAACAACACAGCAATCAGACATGGCAATTGCTTAATATTTTCCTTCCGACCGCGATTTACTTGCTTTATGATTTATGTATGGTGACAGTTCGAATTGACAGTAAGCTACATACTCACGCTTTCTTATCACCGCGATAATCTACGACAATATTAGATTGTATGGGCTAATTTACAACCAAAATCATCTTATATCTTTGAAAAAAATCCAGTGTTATTGCTGATACCCTGGCACATCTGGATGATCTAGATGAAGGACTGCTGGTCCCACAGAAAGAACTAGAGCTACTGCAGCCGTTTGATAAACTTCGAAAACTCAAAAGCTTGGATGCACTAATAAATTATGATGTATCCACCGAATACATCAGACCCTATGGTCCAACGATTATCAATAAACGTGTTTTCGATATGGTATATCAGAATGGTAGTGCATCAGGAAGATTGTTTAATTCACCAGAAATTAATTAACAGAATTTTACTCATATGACATTAACTGGCATAACGTAAGTTCTTCTGTAAATTTTGCTTTTTCTAGCTGCAGATTTCAACATATTAATGTTGATATGCTGCCATTGTGCTGTTTTATGTATTGTTTCAAAAAATACACCGGTTCAGTATATGGCCTAAGCTGTCTCGTTGAAACGCGTAACGGCAGAAATTGTTGTGGTAGGGTTTTATTGTCGCTTGATGTCTCGCTATGGCTACTGGAAATTTATAACTACTGATGAAGGTAAACAATTTGAATAGCCATTATTAGGTTTCAATCAATTAATGGGAACAGGGCGAAAAAGGACCCTTGCATATAAACAACAAACGAATGACATACTAAAGCGTTGTTATTGTTGTTTGAAAGCCACATCAATGTAACTGATGAGTCGGAGAGATTGGATGATTTATCTTACCCACAGTCCTTTGGTACACTGTAATGGAGTTAGGGGTTTCACAGGAAGACGTATCGGTGTAGCGTTTATTGAAGCAACTGAACATAATATAAAAAACATACAATAGAATTACATGCCTACACCCAACCTGCAACTTACCTGAACACCAGGTTTATTAAATTAGTAAACAAATTCAACGCACCCCGAGGATGTGCAGTCACTTCAAAAGATGCTCGTCGTATGTTTAAATAGCCGAGCTGGTGTTAAGCAAAAAACTTGTATAAGAAAAGGGTCTGACGCTGGGATTATCGCCTTTATGAAGCGGATACTGCTACATCTGCCCCCCCCCCCCCATCTTGGGGTAGTTTTCAAAATACACAAAAATTTATAAAAGAAAATTCATTTACTATTAGATACATTTAACTTTAAATGTGAAGCGTGGAACATACGACGTTCGATGTTGGCATCCACACAATCACACAAAAATAAATGTTGAAAAATTAACTTTCTTTTTAATACGATAAGGCCCTTCGTATAACAAAATAAACTTTTTAATTTGTTGTTGTAATAGTGAGGAAAAGGGATTACTCCTAAGGAGCACTAAATCATCAACCTTAAAATTAGGATACGGTTTGCCTTAACCGGCGAAGTACCGCGCGGGATTGTAGACTTTCTCGAGCCAAATAAAGTTTAACGTGAGCGTTATGGTCTTTAACAACTGTCGAATGAATTATCTCAGGAGGTAATAAGGAGCGATTTGGCTTACCAAACTGGAGTTCAAACGGTGTAAAACCAGTGGACTCATGAACGACAGCATTCAAGAAATTCGCTATTTTGGGAACCTCCAAAGCCCACTTTGAATGTTTAGCGTGACAGTAGGTCCTGAACAACCTACCTAGTTCACGCATAGTCCTTTCAGAATTGTTAGCCTGAGCGTGACGAACAGAACAGTGTACTATCTTAATATTAAGCAATTTCAGCTGAACTTTCTGAAGAATTGAATGGAGTCTCTGTATCTAATTAATTAATCTGCATTCATCAAGAAAACACCTCTGTAGCCATTATTTTAAGACAGTTTTTCTCGCAAACCACTTCAGCCACCGTATACCAGACCACATGAAGTTAAATATTAGTTAACGGTTATACAGTTAATGTTTCAGTTGGCCCTCTTAAACTAGCTTTCCTTCCTCATTACATAACATATGTTGAGTCAGGAAAGGAGAAGTTTGACGTTACAAACAAGCTGACAGCTATTTCGACCCACTCAAGACGCATTTTCCTGTACGTGTTACCATGATGGTTGATACAAAGTTATAAAAAGCCATATATAAATTACGATTTTTAATAAAGCTATGCATACTATGATAAACTAAGAAAATTATTAATTTTAAGTGGTTAGTAAGTTGGGCATCAAGTGCTGGTCGAAAATTAGCTAGAGCAAAATAACACTATAGTTAGAATTTAGATGGCAGTGCCATCTGTCAGCATTACACTGACATGATGACAAAGCCACCTAGCTGCCTTAACGGGTACTACTTCCTAAACGAAGCGATCTGTAGCCTGACAAACTGGCATGCAACTGCATACTTCAGTTTGACAGCAGGACACCACGGCACTTTTTGCTAGCGGACAAAAACCGACATACATTAAAATGCACGTCTATGCTGTGCTGTCTGCACCTCAACCAACTGCAGATGGGTCTATTTCGCTGTCATTACAGCTCATCAGTGCAGTTTAGGTCTAGTACAGCCAGCACGGCACAGAACTGGTTTTGCCTATATACCAATGCAATGGTATTATGTAAGTAAGAATTTAGATGGCAATGCCATCTGTCAGCATCACACTGACATGATCGCAAAGCCACCTAGCTGTCTTAACGGGTACTACTTCCTAAAGGAAGTGACCTGTAGCCTGACAAATTGGCATGCAACTGCATACTTCAATTTGACAGCGGCCCCCACGGCACTTTTTGCTAGCGGGCAAGAACCGACATACATTAAAATGCATGTCTATGCTGTGCTGTCTGCACCCCAACCAACTGCAGATAGATCTATCTCGCTGTCATTACAGCTCATGAGTGCAGTTTAGGTCTAGTGCAGACAGCACGGCACGGAACTGGTTTTGCCTGTATACCAAAGCAATGGTATGATGTAAGTAAGAATTTAGATGGCAATGCCATCTGTCAGCATTACATCATCTTTCAGCCCCTTTTTATGCAATGCGCATTTGCGGTTTTTTACTTGGATAGGTAAGACTCACCCTCAAAAGAAAGGTTTATAATGTTAGCTTACGGAATTTCTTGCATATAGTGCGATTGGGGGCGAAAACAACAGTAGCGCTGGTGTCAGATTATGTATGTAGATTGAAAGCATTGTTTCCTTAGAAAAAACCTACAACTTATTTTGGAAATGCGCGGTTTTCTGCAGGTCAATAATTTCTGGAGTTAAATGCATTAAGTGATTAAGTTACGAAATTGTTGTATGTTTTTCTCAGGAAATCGCCTTTTGCAGGCAATCATTTTCACCGGCAGAAATAGATTTTTATCGTTTTAATCAACAATTCAAATAACAAACCATAATGGTCCGACAATTTATCATTGATCAAGCTAACATTAATAATATTTACTTACGGAGAGTGAGAATAAATTAAAAATAATTCGACAGAACTTCGAGAACTGATGGTAACAGCCACGAATCCGTAGGTTCGAGCGAGTGTTGCCAAATGGCAACAGTTGGAGAAAAGTTCTGGAGAATTATTTCCTAGTTTCTTCTCACTCTCGCGTGGTATTTGATTATTTTTTTACCTTTTATAACCAGAAACACACTTTCAATATTTCAGACTGACATATTGCTTGCTGCTCTATTCTTTATGAAGTTTCCGTAATTTTATCACTGATTTCGTCAGTTGATCTTCATATTTGAGAAAAATGGGTTGTCAATCAATAAAAACAAAAGTAATACAAATTACTACAGGTATTGATAATAAACTCTTGCGGTTATTACCAATAACATAATGCGCTGAATGGTTAAAAGATACACAGGTGAAAATTAAAACTTTCTATTGGTTTTTAGAAACGTCAAAAAATAATCAATACATTTGCTAAAATTAGCCATTACCCTCGTAGAGGCATTATAGATACCTATTCAAGATGATGAAATTTTCGGTACTGGTAAAATGAATATTGCAACCTCCTCCAATAATAAATAGTCTGGTAACCAACGATATATGGCAGCATTTGATTTTATTAATCATGTTAGGAACACAAAATTTAATTATTAATTTAACTTTTACGTTGTCGCGGTTAATTTTTCACTGTTGTATCGCACATTAACCTAAGTATGTATGTATTTATTGTAAGATGTTTTCATTTCAATACAAATTTCACCAAAGTTGATTTTTGTGCCAATTCACAATTATTAACTTCTTCCATCTGAATTGGTGGACAAATTTTTCGTCGGATTTTCAAAGAAAGGTTGTAATGGCCTTTATACATCTAGATTCCTAGCCTTTTGCTATTCGAATAAATCTGGTGCACTATGTTTGAGCAACCACTTTTCTCATCATTCAGAAAGCTTTAGCCCTGATGTAAGCACTGGAACGTAAAGTCGGAAAAACGACGAACCGAACTGGCGCCCAGCAGTCGCGACGACGGGAGGAACGTACGCGGAAAATCGACACTAACTGGAAATACACAGCCAATCTGTGCGGCTGGGAAAATGAAAGCGATTCGCTAAAAGTTGACGCACTTATTGGACAAACACACTTCTCGATTGTGAGCGAAATCATTTGCTGCGATACGTGCCAGGAAATTGATCAGCCTGAAAAGCGATTTTCTTTACTTTCGAGATCAACTGCATTAGGTTAACGTTACAATTAATTACAATTAATCAAACAAAACGGTAAGAAATCGTATGAGAGAAAAATGCAGGAAGAAATCGTGGAGTTATTGGTTCAAATAGCTATCGGTTTCCTTCTCGAAGTAAGGTATTAATTTGCCACCAGAGCATTCCGGTTCATGTGCGTGGTTTCTTATATATGTAAATGGGATAATCGAGAGTTCTAATTCAGCGCATCCTTTAAAAACGGTAACTTGCCGTTAAACTCTTGCTTCAGTAAAACTTGCACGAACAGCGTTTGCATGATCGGAAATGTTTATTTTAGTGGATTGCGTTACTAAGAAACGCAAGATTCATTTACGTGTATCTACCAAACCTTATGTTCTTTAAGGGCAGTTTGAAGGGCAAGACCTTCACACTTCGCAATGAAAACATGAACAAATACTGGGCTAAGCGAATTAACAATTGCTACTTGATCTCTTTGATCAGAGTACTATCCGTCTTATACGAAATATAAATTTACTAGACAGTACTTGAAAAGCTCGTAGATATCCTTGAAAGACAACTTCTACATCTGTGCTAGAACTATAGCACTTATTTAACCCGCACTCAATTGAATTTGGTTAAATGACCCACAACTCTTGCAACAAACAGTGCGAAATAGTATGTACTTAACTAATCATTTCTTGTGATAAATATGGAATATACATTTTTTTCTTTAGTAAAATTAATGGCAGATGAAGTCGCCTAATCAGCATTCTTGCTAATAACAAAAGACGAAAGAAACCCTCGACAAGACACAGACACGTTGATGAAACCTTCGTAGTTTGGAGCCATGGCAAGGACTCCCTTTAAGATACCTAAATAGCTTAGAACCAAGCATAAAATGCACCATGGAGACCGAGAAAGCCGGTAAGCTCACCTTGCTCAAAGTCTTAGTCATCAAAAGAACGAATCAACAGCTAGGACAGGTTTACCGCAAACCTACTCGCATGGTCCGCTTCCAGAACAAAGATTCCAACCATCATCCTAGGCAGAAAAATGGCACCTTACTTGAGCGAGCGCAATGAATTTGAGAACTGAATCATTACGAACGGAAGAGATAAAACGAGCTCTGCAACCACGAGCTCAGACGGAGGAATCTGCCCAACAGCAAGCTCCAATGGGAAGGGACTATCTGCCTTCTGACATCAGGAACATCACCGATAGTATTGGTAAAATACTGCAAAGGATGAACAATACACCTGTTGATAAACCTACAAGAAAGCTATAGCGTATTTTCACTTCTACGAAGGAGATCCCTTATCTTCAAGCGGAGTATACTTTAAAGCTTGCAGTTGCGTAAAAGTGTACATTAAGACCACCAAAAAAAGTGCTGCTGCAAACAGGCAAGGATTTTTGATACTGCCAAACACTACTATGCTCGCGTACAACGTATAACTATTGAGATCTACAAACACCAGGAAAACTTCAACCGCAAGGAACCATTAAAACCAAACAGTGCGTGGATATCAGTTTTACGGAAAACAACGCCGGATGGTTACCGATCACGTGATATGCCGCGGTGCACTGACGCGGCTCCGCCAACCAGGGACAACTACATAAGTACTCAGCGGCGGACGCGATCCAATGTCGCGAGGCCGCCAATCCTGGACGACGACGTAAGTACTTAGCGGCGGACGGACGCGAGTCAGCTTGAGTTCGCTCGAAGACAGTTACGTCCACGATGAATTCCGCTCTGAGGAAGCACATCACAGCAGAGAGCGAAACGTTAACAAAGAGAAAATCGCCACAACCACGGCCAACTAACCTGGAATCATCAGTACGGACTCCGGCAGTGAATGTCTTAAATTTTGTTGGAAAATATCTGCTATAGCTTGAGGCTTTCTTCAAAAAAGGCTGAAGTCTTCTTAGGAAGTATTGGGAGTACTTGTTGTGGCTTCATTGTCAGTTAACTCTCCGCTAAGAATTTTTAGGCTTCCTTTATTTGTTTTCAACTGAAGTATTAATGAAACCCTCAGATACCGACCTCCAACCAGCATGGCGCTTTATTATTAACAGCTCTGCTTCGGTATTTGCTAAGAGTGAGGTGAACAGCATGATTAGGAGGCAACCCAAGATATTTTTAATTACTTCAATCAAGTTAACTCCTTCGATGCCTCCGGCAGTAATAAAGAATTGTCGGGATATTCGGTCTTTGTACTTGTTAGAGGAAGATATGAAAAAGCTATCCCTCTGTTTCACATCTTCTAAATGCAGGCTAATAGTTACCCTGCTTTGCAAATACTTTTAAGTCCAATTATCAAGACAACCTTTTAATTCAATTTCGTGTAAGTATATTAATTAAGGGGGAAGCATCTGACTTCTGATAAAAGTTGGTGTAACGGCTTAAGAGATTCGTTTTTCTCAAAACTCGGTACTGCCTATACAAGTAACACAAGACACATTTTTAAAGAAAATCCTTCCGGTCTAAAATTTTCAATTTTATATCTATGAGCTACATATCTTTTTATAGTCTGATATCACACCTCAGCTTAGATTATGTTGTTATTATTATTAAGGCGTAGTTGACGCCCTGATTAAAATTTGGTCCTTTTTTTGGAAAGCCGCTAAACTTTGGGAGTGTGTCTGACAACTTTGAATAAACTTTAAAGAGTTTGTTCGGGACCACAATAAGCAGAGAATCTACGGTCCTAAAACTTACATCCTACCAGATGAACTAATTAAGAAGTTTGCTGACGGAAAATTCGCCTTTTAAATCAGATAAAAACCGTACAGAGCATTGCCATTAGCGCCATTGTCTTGGAACCATCGAGTTTGCCAAACAGTCCTTTATTCTCTCTAGTTTTTTTATGAGTAATGCACAACTAAACAAATAATGCGGAACGGAAAGGCGTAATAATTAAAATAATAGTCGTAAAGCAGCGTTGATGCGCACTTGTTCGCCATGGGAAACCTTTTTAATGCTTGTTAGATGTTAGTGCTGCCATTTGGGATATATCATATTTCATAGGATATAAACGGAAGTGGCCTCCCAACATCACATATTCAAGAGGTCTAGTTTATTTTCCAGTTTGCGTCTATTTTATGTGCAGTGTAATAAAAGAGTGACTAATGTTTGTGTTAATTCAATGCAATACTGATATTTGAAATGAACCGGTAAAAACGTTGATATTTACATTGTATCTAACAAAAACGTCATACGGAATATATGCATAACATTTATATTGGGTGTTCAGTTTTTACTCAGACAAACTAAAACCTCGTAGTGTATAAATAATTTTAAGCCGATTCAACATAAATCGCCTATATTGCTATATTGCTTGCTAACGGGGCTACAGTCTTTTGAAAATAGCGCCCCAACAATCAGTGTTTTTCGAATATCTTCAAAACGCTTTTAATCACATGAATCAAGCTCGGCACTTTTGTTTTTTTTCGTAAATACGGTTTTCTAATGCAAACTAAATTAGTTGTTTAGACCATCAATACATACAATAGTGAAAATTACCAAAAAAATGCCAAAAGAGCCGCACATGACGACTTTTTCTCTGTAAGCATAAATGTATTCTTTCATTACGGGCCTGTTAAGCTTTGGCCCAATGCTGCTCGCGAGTCTTTCTTGGAACTAAAGCTTTCAGGTATATACATGTTCAAAAATTACAAAAATTGAAGTCAAGGACCTTGCTGACCAGGCAACTGGTCCTGATTTTCTAATCCAACGGTTCTCATAAGTAGTATAATTCATTTTAAAATGTACGTTAAGTTAAGCCTTATCTTTAAAGGCGTATCATCTAAAATATCTGCTAAAGTATTTTCCAGAAATACGAAGTAGTTTTCAACCAGGTAATTCTACAGGACCAAGTAGATTGTTGTATATTATATTTTCGTTTGGTTGGATAGAAACTTAACACCCCAAATACCTACTACTAATAAAAGGCCAAGTTTTCATTTCGAAATATATTGTGGTATCCAATAAGCTACGTTTTATTAAATTCTTTCGCCTTTTCGAAATATCTTCTTAATAGTTAATCTTAGCGTAAACATTTCAGATTTGCTGGGTTATTAAGTTTTAAATGAACACTCTTATTTATTGCTTAAGGGTTAATAGTCGCTATAAAGTAATAATGCAGAACGCATAAGAGATATTTTATTGGTATGTACAATCAACAGAATAATATACTAAATCAATTAAAATTTGAATTTTTGAGCGTTTTCATGAATTTGGAGAATCTTGGCCTGTTTCTGATCTTCCATAAGCTCCATTTTATCGTGGCGTACACTAGTGCAGGAGGTGGCACTGCATTGTGTACCTACAAGAAAACTCAGCACATAAGCTTTTTTCGAAGCTACACACTATATTGTAGCCTTTTTTACGGAATAGACTTTAGTGGTGACGCGGAAGCATTACCCTTTGTGAATATGATAGGCTGCAGATCTGACGAGCACGTTGCTAAGCCCATTTACCTTGATCCTGCTTATGCCAAAGATGGTATGCCCTCAGAATATATTGTTACTTACTTAACTTTACGTATTTATACAATAAATACAATATTCATCAAACTATAACTCTACTAGTACAATACACTACTGTTTCAACACTACTAATTCAATTAGCCACTATTGAAAACTACACTTCACTGCAGTCACTCTGTATCACTAGGGTCGCTTTGTTCGCTTGTTTCACGCATTTCAAATCAGACTTACTGCATGCGCTATTCGTCGAGTTTTTCATATGAGAGGCTTCCGAGCTTCACGATTGGTCTAGAGCCTTCGGTCGCTTTCGCGTTAATTCGAGAACCTTMGATTGGAWCGATAAAAGGAGCATCATGCATCATCCGACAGTCCGGTTGCCTAATCCGCAGGCGCTAATTTTCTCACATCGAAACAATATTGTCAMACCACATCCTGTAGCMGGTCCCGAAAAGTGTTTCTATCTAAAGTCATCGAGTTTTTGAGTTATATATTTATGGCTATTTTGTGACTGTGTAATGTTATCTGGACATCTTCAAACACTCTCCATTTCACCATTTCAGTTCTTCCTATCCAAAAGGAGCGGTAGTCATGAATAAGAAGAATAAGTGTAGGGCAATAGTTGAGAATAGTGCATCAGTCTTGTAACCTCCCCTAGCCTGAAGGCTTCCGAAAAACATGTTTCGCTGATGGTTATGTGATAATTTTGCCAGCACAACAATATTCTGACTAATATTCAATGTCTTGACCAATGGTCTGGACAAACCTTTGAACACGTCCACATGGAATAGAACTCGATTTAAGGCAAATATTAAATAGAGTAGTTAGAGGACGCGCTAGTACAACAGCTGGTATACGATCAGGACCTGTTAGTTGTTCGCTTCAGTGCTCCCAGCACCTGATCCTCTCTGACACTGTCAATGTGCAGGTGAGGGAACTGATAAGCCTCGACTGATTCTAGAACCGGAGCCCTCAAATCAACATAAGATTTGCTAAAAATGTAGCAAAGGCATTGACTATGTCCTAAAGGGAACCCAGCGGTTATTTTTATAATTCGTACATGAAGGAACTTTACCTGAACTATTCTTGCTGTTAACGTAGGCCCAAAATTTATATGGATTCATAGATGTATCGGAATCAATGTTTCTTATATATTGTTTATATGCGTTTTCAATATCTGGTTTTATCTTTGTTCTAAGGCGTTTGATGTTAACTAGAACCTGAATACCAGGACCATTTGAGTATAGTTTACGGAGTCTCGATTTTTCTTGAATATCCTTGATAATACTGTCATTAATATAAAAGGAGGATATTTGTTTTTATGTTTAACCGAATATTTCAGTACACATAAATCTCAGATGCTATATATTTCACCATTAAAATATGCGCACGCATCTCTGGATTGCCATATACTTTCAAAAATGACCAGTCAATATCCGAAAGTTATAAAAGTTTATGTAAGCACTTTCTAGATTGGTCAGGTCGTAATCCTTCTGCCCAAAAGTAACATATATATTTCTGATTTGATCATGCCGATTTATGGAATTTAAAACACCCGCAGGAAGTTGTTGATATGGAAAACTTGGCGTTTTATTATTGATAACACCTTAAAATAAACATTCTACCTGGGTTTTTGCAATGTAAACCCATTCCCTGGACTATTTATTGAACACAAGAAGATTTATTAAAATTGTATTGAAATTTAATCTGATTAGGTAGTAAAAAAAGTGTGAGACTGAAATTTCACTGAGAATTTTTTTAAGAAAAAACATTCGGCTGAACAATTAAATTGGCTTATAAATAGGGGTTATGCTCAAATATTCCTTCTTCTGACCTCAACTATATAAAACCAAAGCATTCACCCCGTTCATTTCTCGCATATTACAACCCTAGCGCCTTAAAAATCCTCAACACAATAAAGGAAAACTCTCACGCGCCACCATTTCTTGCTCATGCCCACAAAGAATGCTTTAATTAAACTCGAGGACTAAGTGGTGTTAAGCCATTGTCCTATGGGTCCTGTCTCTCGCATTGACGTATGATATGCAGAACAATCGTACTCCAGGACTGGCATTTCGTGAAGCCTTCCGTGATTAATATAGCTATACCAGAACGAGCGACTTGTTCCATTGCCTAGTATGACGTTTGCTCGTTATAGCATACAGGTGCTTGACTACATGAAATTAGCAAATTGATCACAGGTGTAATCAGTATTGTGTGTGTTGCAATAATCTGATGTTTACGGTACCTAGCTTACCGCATGCTCCAGGTCCCAATTAACAATGTTGAATACTGGGGTTGAGTATCCTGGATTGTTTCTGTTTCGAATGAGGAACGTAATGGGTGAAGCATTACTTTATAGTGTAATCTTTAGACCCTTCTTTTCAAGACAGACACCAATTCACAGGAACACTTTAATAAAAGCCGGAGCCAACTGAACAAATCAAAGTAATTAACAATGCGAATAGTTAAAGAGATAAAGGTAATTAATATAACTGCTCGAGTTTTTAAATCCGTTGACAGACGTTTCCCAAAAATTACTGACTGCCCTCCGCCGCGTTGATTCGTCCGGGAGACGGGACGAGCTGTGACGGCGTTCTCGATTTATCCGTATATTCGGCTGCTTCMGTTGCTAACACGGCCTTCCTGACGGATGTTCCGTTCTCGGAACATGGTACATCGTTGGTATCTGTTTCTAAATAAAACAATATTAGTGTCGCATAGAACATTAAGGGCATGGGAGTATGCTGACCCCATGCTTCGAAAATTCGTCTCTAATAGAACATTATGGACACGGGAGTATGCTGACCCCATGCTTCGAAATTTCATAGAATTTCGGAATCCAAAAATATCGTCATGTGGAAGTGCACGGACTTCACCGGTGAGTTATGTAACAGTCTTGGAACCAAAAACAAACACGTGGGAGTATGCTGACCCCACCTTCAAGATTTGCTACACACTCTCCTTTTTTACAGAAAAACAATTATTTATGTGGAAGTATGCTGACTCCACCTTCGAAACATGCAACAGTCTTGGAACCGAAAACAGAAAAGAATACAAAACAAAATGTGGGAGTGTGCTGACCCCACCTTCAAGGTTTGTTACATGCTCCGGAACCGACCATTAAAAGAAAATTTTATTACAACATACCATCTCGTTCGAGGTAGTCTAGTAAGTCGGTCACATCTGTCGCCAACGACCAATCCGTAGGCCAAACCCTCAACTGTTCCTTTGCAGCTTTAACGATTTTGTGCCTACCAGTTCCCACTCTTCAATTCGTATCTACCTTCATTGGTAACATTTACAATTCGATACGGACCCATGAACTCAAAGTTAGACTTGCTTGCATGCAATTTACTTGCTCTATGGAGCAACACGTGATCTCCAACTTTAAACTCGACAGTATCTCGTCGTTTTTTTATTGAGCTCTGCAATATTTGTTGACGCTTTTGCTTGAAGTCTAGATTTCGTACGGGTGTCAGGTCCTTAGATAAGTCATCAAGTACAGCTTGTATTAGAGGAGTTGTCGTATTAATTCCAATTAGCACTTGTAGAGGGCTTATACCGATTGACTTTTGAATAGTGGTATTAAGTACTAACTGAACCTTCCATAAAATGTTCAGCCAGTCCTTTCTGACTCGTGTTTCAATTCTAACTAAATTCATTATTGTACGCATATAGCGCTCCACTTGGCCGTTTGCACGATGTACATCTGGTGTTATGTAATGATACTGGATATTCCATTCATCAAGAAACTTACAGACGGTCAGGTTACGAAAGTTAGTGCCACTATCCATAACTATAAGTTTCGGAGTACCAAAGCAAGAAATAAACTTTTGAAGAGCGTGTTTAGTTTCGTCTGCTTTTACATTCCGTAGTGCAGTTAGAACACAATACTTGGTAAAAGCGTCGACCAGTACCAGAATGTATTTGTATTTATCAACTGTAATTGGTAAAGGACCAAGGCAATCTACATGAACCGTGTGCATCGGTGTTGAGGGCTTTTCAGGTACTCGAATGATACCCTGAAGGGGTCCGCTACGGGTCTTTTTAACGGCGCACACCAAGCAATGTTTCACGTAATTACGAACAAATTGTCGGAGTCTGGGGAACCAAAAATGTTTCAATATCGAATCAGTCGTCTTGTCTATGCCAATATGACACTGTTCGTCGTGAAAAAGTCGTAGAAGTCCAAGCCGACTATGACGGGGGACGAAATATTTAATTGCCTTTTGATTATTTGGCAGGGTCTGGACATAACACAATAACCCATCTTTCTCGACGTATTGGTTGGAATCTAACTTCCCTTCTCGCAGATCAGTTAACATTTGTTGAACCTCAGCATTTCCTTTCTGTTCCACATGTAACCACGAGTTGGTACGTGTAGCTCGGCGTACGTGAACGGGATTTCGACTTAAGAAATCAACATGGTTTAACATAGATCCCTTTCGATAGACGATTTCATAATTAAAATCTTGGAGGTACGTCCACCATCGAGCCACTCTTGGACATATTTCCTTTTTCTGTACGGTCGCTTTCACAGAATTGCAGTCGGTGACAATTGTAAAATGGATACCAATCAGATAGACACGGAAGTGTTTAAGTGAGTTAACAATGGCAAGCGTCTCCAGCTCATATGAGTGGTAACGAGATTCTGCTTCTGATGTCCGTTTGCTGAAATAGCCTACCACCCTATTTTGTCCATCATACTTCTGGAGAAGTATACCGCCATATCCAATAGAACTGGCATCAGTATGCAACTCGGTAGGCAGGTCAGGGTTGAAAACTACCAGCAATGGTCCAGAAGTCAGACATGTGATGATGTATGATTTGGCCTGTTCATGTTCTTGCGTCCAAATAAATTCTTGATCCTTCTTTGTTAAATTGTTGATGCATGCGGTACGGCAGGCAAAATTAGGGACAAATTTTCGAAAATAACTTGCAAGACCCATCAGCTGACGTACTTGCTTAACATTTGACGGCGATGGTACACGAATGAGAGCTTCAATTTTACTTTCACTGGGTCTAATACCATCCGCAGAAATCTCACGCCCTAGATATTCGATCTTGGTCTGTAAGAATGAGCATTTCATGATGTTCAGTGAAAATCCTGCAGCTTTCAATGCTTTTAACACCATTTCAAGTCGAATCAGTCCTTCTTCCACAGTTTCGGACGGAATGAGGATGTCGTCCATGTAGACAAGAGCGATGCTGTATTTAAGTTCACCCAGAGCAGCATTTATGGACCTCTGAAATACTGCTGGTGAATTACAAAGGCCAAAAGGCATCCGCAAGTATTCATAGTGTCCGTCCGGGGTGACAAAGGCGGTTTTATGAATCGAATCGGGGTGTATCGGAATCTGGTGAAATCCTGAAGCCATATCTAACGACGTGAAGAATTTACCCTTTCCTAACCGGTCCAATTGATCATCGATACGCGGCAGGGGAAATTTATCCTTTACAGTGTGACTGTTTAATTCTCTAAAGTCCACACACATGCGAAATGTCCCATTCTTTTTTCGGACTAAGAGAATCGGACTTGCAAAAGGCGACTCGCTTTCTCTGATGATTCCGTTTGTCATCAGCTCACTGACTATTTTTCTTACCTCTTCGCGTTCACTAAACGAGAGTCGATAGGGGCGTCGCGTCACAATGTGATTATCCACCAGATGAATTTCCATAGTAGCGTTGTTTACACAAGATACTGCTGTACCTGTGGTTATGATGTCGGAATACTTTTCGAGTACCGAACTGATTTCTGAACGATATGCTTCTGGTACAGTTAATTCAAATTTTGAATCCTCAATCACTCTCATAACTCCTGGTAATATTCGTTTCATTATACGTGTTCCTTTGCAGTCTGTTACAGCGCTCAACGTTGAATCTTTAAAAAGATCACAACCAACAATAACGTCATAATCGAGATTTTCTCCAGGAACTATCATAAAGGTTAAGGAAGTGCGTTGTCCAGTGATTTCAACATCAGCTCGAAATTTATGCTCCGATGAAATACTTCCAGGAACAATGCCCGCAATTGTACAGTGGTGTCTAGTTACCTTAGGTTTAAACTTCTCAAAATATTTATCTGACATTAACGAAACGTCCGCTCCGGTGTCGATTATTCCCATATACGTATCTCCGTCGACTTTGATTGGGATAGGAAAGACGGATTTCTCGTCAGAAAAGCTAGTAATTTTCACAGACTTACGTCGCTGTTCGATTCCATTTTTCAAAAAACATTTTTCCTCGGTATGTCCTGTTTTCAAACAGAAGTTGCATAAATTGGAACCTGTCGGTGCCCTATTTTCGTATTTGTTGTCGAATTTTAATTCAGGCTTATTCATGTTTTGATTCAGAAAATTCTTATCGGCGAGCGCTCGACAATTTCGACGAACATGACCTACACGCCCGCAGTTATAACATTTCTTCTTTGAAGGTTCGTCGCCACCATTATTTCCAACCCTTGGACGCTTACAAGGAACCGGTGACGCATGCTCCGAACTTTTAGTCATAACATCTTTGATTACTTGTTTCGGTATTGAGCCCAGATACGCAATTAGGTCAGAAATTGAATGAAAATCACGCATAGTGACACTTTCTTGAACCTTACTTTCACTAATTCCGTAAATAATCAACTCAATTAAATCTTGAGTGCTCCATCTAGCACGCAAACTTTTAAGCAGAGCTAACTTACTATGTACGTAAGCAGAATAAGTGTTGAAAGCAAAACTATTACAAGTTGAAGCCTCAAAAAGCAAACGACCAAGGATTTTTTTCGGCGGAAAAGCCTCTTGAAAATCGCTTTTGAAATTGTCCCAGTCACGAACAGTAGGGGACCAATTTTCGAACCAATTCCTTGCGTCGTTAGTCAAAAAGCGTCTAACTCTTACCAGAACTTGCAGATCTGACCATTGAAACTCATGTTTAATTGCTTCAACCTGTTCCACCCATTTCGCTGCTTCATCAACATCTGACCGAAAGAATGGAAGATCGACGTGCTCAGGGGCTGTCCTGGCACTTTTGATGGATTTGACCATCTCCGCCAATAGTTCCTCCATATTGCGCTTCAAAGATTTCGGGATTGAAGTGGAAGGGATCCCACCGCTGCTGTAATCTTTAGACCCTTCTTTTCAAGACAGACACCAATTCACAGGAACACTTTAATAAAAGCCGGAGCCAACTGAACAAATCAAAGTAATTAACAATGCGAATAGTTAAAGAGATAAAGGTAATTAATATAACTGCTCGAGTTTTTAAATCCGTTGACAGACGTTTCCCAAAAATTACTGACTGCCCTCCGCCGCGTTGATTCGTCCGGGAGACGGGACGAGCTGTGACGGCGTTCTCGATTTATCCGTATATTCGGCTGCTTCAGTTGCTAACAATAGAAACTAAAGAGCAATTGGTATATACATACAAGTACACGGAGTATATATGTGTTCAGTTTTTGAGGTGTAGCGACTTATAATTTTATGTTGAATGGTTTCAAAGGTGCATTCATTGTGAAACATTCCGAATCAATTAGGTAGCTTGTAAACAAGCTGATTAAACGCATGTGCTTCTGAGTTCTGACTCTGACGATAGGTTCGACCTAACGGTCATTGTCAAAGACTGACTGACCTTTAGGTCGAAGCGATCGATAGAGTTGTCTAGTGAGAACAAAGCACATGTATTCAATCAGCTTATTTCCAAGCCACCTAATTGACTTATAATTTTGCCACTATTAGTGACTTCTCTGCTTTCTGCTCGATTTCTTTCTCATGTTATCAAGAATTTCGGGGTTCTGTCAACTTCTAGTCGTGTTACATGTTCTGACCATCTTGCCCATTACTCTCTTACTACGTTATGTAGGGATGCATCCTGACTTAACTGTTTTAACTCGAGGTTTGTCCTTTTCACTCGCTCACTCATATACCATTTAAAGATCTCCTCTAAACCATGGCGTACCATATTTTTTTCATTTGCCATTCTCGCCTGGATTTCCTCCATTATGGCTTCATTTTTGGTAAATAATATACCCAGATATGCCGCCGAGTTTTTATATGATTCTTTTTTGGTCTTGTGGGTGAATTACTTAAATGCTTTTACCCTTAAGAATAATGCAACATCATCTACAAACACCAGTCGCTGATAGTTTCTTAAAATGCAGCACTTGTTACTGGTCGTATTCCTCATTGAGTGTTGTACTGAGTGAGTGAGAGTAAATGCTGAGAATTAAATTCGTCGGCATGTAAAATTGTACCATAGTTTTGCATAACTCTTTCTTTTTAACTATCGTATCCATAACAAAAAATAAGGAGCAGAGCATAAACTGTCAGACCATATTTTCTGCTTCTAACACCTTTTCGATACATGCCTGTAGTCATCTGTATATCTTTATAATTACCTTTTTATACATATTGCTATTATTTTATAGTCTATACTTAAGAGCACTATTCTTGTAGTTGTAGTTCTTGCAATCCATTCTGTTCCTCTTCTTGTTAATTGGACATGCCTCCTTTCTTCCAAAGATTTTTTATTATTACATCATATAGGGCTTCCAATACTAACTTACCTCCGTACATAAAAGTATCTCCTACTATATCATCTTCTTCGGGACTGTTTATTTTAATGCTGATCAATTTCTTTAATGTTTTCTAAATAGTGTTAAAAATAAATAACCTTATTGTCTAATCAGTGCAGTTGGTATTTTGATACGCATTTGAACTTCACTTTGCGAGAGCTTCGCTTATCTCATAGTTGATTTTTCTAAAAAAAATTTTGAAATGTCTTGAAAACGCAAAGATTTATATTTTTGTTACGTATTGAAATCTTAGTCTTTTTGGCTTCGACCGCGTCTGATTTTGGAATAAGATCGACATTTCGACCGCACTTGTAAGGGTTTTCATCGGGACAGGAATAAGGAGTATGAAATATGGTAGAGACCCAACGCGAGAAACATGTCCAAACTGAACCAAATCCCAAGGAGGGAAGAGAAAGAAAACGATAGCTAACGTTGTACCTGGCGATAAGGGGGTGGGGATGCTTGGACGGCAGAGGTGGAAGATTGTGAAAGATACCAAATAGTGGAGAGATGATAAGCATATTCGCGGTTTAGATTATAGGAATGTTTGGAAGTTTCTATGGCTTCTCGGATTTTCGGGTTTGAAAAAGGAAACTTTCGCTAGAATTGACACGTTGTCAAACAAAATATTGTAACCGGTTTCATGCTGATGTTCGGCTCCCGCTGAGTGGGTAAAGAGACCTGATTTCATGCAGCGTTTATGTTCGTTATGCCTGGTTTTAATGGATCTACCTGTTCCAGCGATATATACGACACCGCACGAACAAGAGATGCTGCAAATACCTCTAAAAGATAGAGGATTTATTTTGTCTTTCGGAGATGGAAGAATTTGTGACATTTTCGAAGGGGGCTAGAAGATAGTACGGATAAGTTTTTTCTTAAGAATTTGCACATTCTGTCTTTGACACCTTGAGCATAGGGAAATAAACCAGTGGATCTATAATTTCGGATTCGAAAGTTAGTTTGGATTTGGGGTAAAAATGACGATTAATTGCAAATTGTATCTCGCTGTTATTATACCCGTTGTTGGCCAGACCAATGCGTAAGTGTTGGAATTCACTTCGAAGTTTGTCGGGTTCAGAAATTGATATAGCACGGTTAACAAGAGAATTTATGACAGAACGTTTTTGTGACGTATAGTGATGAGAAAACGCATGCAAGTACCGATCTGTGCGGATGGTATTGCGATAGACAGAGTGGCCCAAACGACCATCCGGTACACGAGTGACAAGGACATCAAGAAATGGGAGATAATTATTGCTGTCGATTTTCCTCGTGAATTTTGGGAATTAAGGTGATCTAAGAAGGTTGTTGAGGTACTGGAGCCGTGAGGCCATATAATGAAAGTTTCGTCGACATAACGAAACCAGTTTTTAGGTTTCAGGTCTGATGACTGTAAAGCAATTTGTTCAAAGGCTTGCATGATATGTTTGCCACTACAGGTGACAATGTTGAGAAATTTGTCGGTTGAATTGACCATGAAATGTGAAATACGTTGAATTGAGACATTTTTCTACTAAGTCTGCAAATATATCAGGCTGATTGTCTCGGGATAATAATTGACGGGTGATTGTCGCGGATTCTGGGATTGGAACTTTTTTAAAACAGGACGTGATGTCGAAACTGACCAGAATTTTCCCTTGGTCGAGGATCAGTTCCAATAGAATACTTACAAAGTATTTGGAATTGAGAACATGTGAAGATATTTTCCCCGTTTTGTCCTTCAGAAGATTTGCTAAAAATTTGGCGATGCTATAAGTGGATGAGTAGATAGTGATAACAATAGGCCTAAGTGAAATTTATTTGTTATGAATTTTTTGAAGTTTTCATGTCTCGATGAAGCCTTACAAGTGCGGGCTAACCCAAGAAGACTAAGATTTTAATCTGTCTCTGGCCGCAAAAACTTACGTTCTTTAGTCACATATTTTTTAATACACGTTACATACACGTAATTTTATCATTTTTTTGGGTTATATCACCGTGATCATCTAATCGAAAAAGAAAATACGGGAAGCCATTTATTTTACTGTTATATTTGATCCGCCTTATGGATCTATACTATACTATAATTTATTGCCGAAAGTAAAGGTAACTGGTTTTTAATATCCAGGGTATAAKCAAATAAATACCAAAGAATATGATTTAAATTGAATTTTAGAATTCCKTTAACAAAAAAAATTAGYGCAATACATTTATTAATAAGAATATTATTATTATAAAGCATAGTAAACAGAAATACTATAAATAAATTAAGAAGACCATGTACTTAATAACTTCCGCTGCTAATTATAAACATAAATGGCCTGTAAATATCTGGTGTAGAATTTTAGGAGATTTTAATGTTGTATCCTAATTTTTTAACTTGTTAATGGAGTCACTTAATTACCTTTTTATCAGTGCGCACAAAAGAATGTAAGTTTAGAGATGGACTAATAAACTGTCCACACATTTCCAGACCCAAAATTAGATATTTTCATGTGGGGATATTCCAGAAATGCACTATACAAACCGCCACACACTTCAGTGGATTATACGAAACAGAAAATGTAGACAGCATTTTAAGAATTGAGCAGTAAACAAATAGTACGTATTTCCAAAATAGGTTGAGAACCTTTTTTGCAAAAATTGGTTATGTACTTATTTTTTTGTTTTGTCAATATTTTAGCTTTTGAAAGTATTACAAATTCACCGATCGAACACACAAGACAAGGGTTCGGTTTAGAATTAAAATAATTTAAGACTCTTGGATCAATTTGTTTTTTCTACTGCTTCTGCATACAATGAATCATGATGCTACGAAAGAATGTCGCGTTAGCAAGGGACATCCTGTATAAAGCTACAAATTCATTCATTTATTTTATCCCTAGTTATTAACTCTACCCCACCACTGTCTAGTAAGTAAGAAACTACGACCGTATATTCGCGATTCGCAAAATTTGCAGCGGGAACAAAGTAAATGACGCGTGTATGGGGGTGAACCGAATTAAGATCGCTATCTGGGAATATCGAGATTGAGTGCGTATGGTTGAATCACTCTCTTACCTCCGTTTCCTCCCTATGTAAACGTAGCATTAGGTTTAAGATAAGTTTTACGAGCCCTATACGCTATTCAGGGCCAGACAAATTCTGTTATACGACACACACCGCGGGAAGTAAATGGGTAATTTCCGAAGGGGCTTCAAATTGCAGTATGTCACAGATATGACTTCGCTGKATGCGCTTTTGTATCTTGTTTTGTTGCTCTTGATTGGGGGTCCATGATGCCAACTTCCTAAACAGCGATTATTTTTCCACTAGTCTTCGCAAATTGCAGCTAAACTGTTTTAATTTGTTGTAATTACCTAAATTTTCATACAGTTTGCTACAGCTATTGGCCACAATTACAAAAATCTATTAATTTGAGGTACATCATGACACTAGAGGTAACTTTTAAAAAATGTCATTTTTCCGCCTTCTGCAGTGTTCCTTTTTGACAATGCTTTGTTTTTTTACACAAATACTACGTTCTCTCAATATGTTCACATTATTGTTACATTGTTGAAACGAACTCTGTTATTACTTGTTTTTCCCTATTGCAATTTGACCTAATAAGTAGAGAATAAATTATAATATGCTTGTTTGCCTTTATCACAGATGACACTTATCACTTATACCAGAGAAAAAGTTACATAAAGACATTAAAAGAATGCTAGTAATCAGAACTAGTAATTTATGCTGCCCTGGAGGTAAATTTTAAAATGATATAGCCTGTCAGAATGGCACGCGGTACATTTTCAATGCACGTGTCCTTTTAACCCATCCTTTAGGTATCTTGTACCTTGCTCACCCCCTTTAAGTTAGTCAGTTCAGACTGCGCATTACGCTTGGTGCAATACCTGTACATTCTCTCCTATTCAACTTTCAATGGTAAAAGAATACATTTCGCAACTCCTTAGGTAAATTTTGTACTTACAGATAAACTTTTAAATGTTTTCAAGCATGTTTTAACATCTGGTAGTTTGCTGCTACTTCATCAGTTAATTATTATTATCACTAAACCTGCAATAGCATGCTACAAAATAATTGCAGTTTTATCGCCTTTAATGTATTATTGCTTTCATTAACTGTAACGCCCGAAATCCTTAAAATTTTCTTCTCATTTACTGCAATTATTGAAATTGCTATTAAAAAATTTCTACTGAACTGACTAGTTAATCGCTTTGTTTTCATTTTTTTTAACTTTTTAAGGCGATTTAATTTTTCCGCAAATCTTTTTAGCAGTTTTGTCAATGTTTAAAATAAGAACGTCCTAGTCACACAGTGAAAATGGTTTATTCAACTACCGAAAGGGTAACAATAGTTTGTATTTATGGTGCTGAGCATAGCTGAGCTCGTGAGCACTAGGTATATTCTTGATCTCGGGCTGAAATTCTAAAACATTGAACGTGTAGTTAATAAAAATGAGCAGTAAATAGGGTAGTTGATAACATGGTCCAGCTTATGAGGTACCTCTTCATTTTGCGATGAATACATTTAGCTCCTTACTGCGTTTCCACAGCTACTATACTTTTTTATTAATCTGTCAGAAAAATTGCTAAGCTCTACAAATTTTGTCACTATAAGATGACTTCGACTAAAAACTTTAGTTCTGCAAATTATGACGGAAAACATTATACAGGGCTTCTATAAATGATTCATGCTACGCGGGCGGCGTTGATTGCTGAATTCTTTGTGCCGTCTTTTTGTAACTGCTGCCAAGCTACAAGCCACAATACGCACGGCGATAGTAGTTGAAGGTTGCAGATCAATGTCACACCCCAGCTTCGAAATGTGAGCTTTATTTAAAGAATATGTTAAAAATGCAAACACCCAGGGGTTTTCTCATATTAAAATATATAAATATGAAATAATTAAAAAAATCGACAGATGACATGTATAAATCACTTTCCTGAGAGGCGGCAAATGATTTAATCGATAATTTCCATAAGCGCCCTGGATGCATGAATCATTTATAGAAACCCTGTAGTAGATCCAAATCTAATGAAGAATGTTTGCTTCAGCAATGAATGAACATTTTTAATGGCCGTGTGAATAGGCATAATGTGTGCTATTGAAGTAGCGAATTATTTTTTGAGGTCACACTGAGTCTCAATTCTGGGTTGGAATAGTTGGCGACGTAATTATAAGTCCAATTTTCACAGGACGTTGAATAGTGGAAAATATTTGGATATGGTTCAAAATATAATTGATCCTCTAATCACAGAACTATCATAAAAACCAATGTGTTGTTGAAGGAAATTATATGTTAAACGAATACCTATTGCCTTACCAGCACGATGGAAGCCCATCGTCATTAACGTGTGAAATTTGTTAAATCATATATTTCGTGTTCATTGGATTAGTAGGCGTGAAACAATAACAATAATCTGTAGTCTACAAAACACAACAAATAATTATTAACGAGCGTGGGAGAATTTCACGGTGAAATGTCCCCAAAAGTGCGGCAGATTTCAAGAACTGTCTGCGCTACGATGGTGCATTTTTGAGAATATTTTATAATGTCATGGATTTGTATGGTTTTTACACTCTACTTGTTATTATAAATAAATTATCATGGCTTTCTGAAACATTAAACGAAAAATGCCCTGTAATGGTAAATAATAATAATAATAATGTACAAAGAATATTATTTCAAGCATTTCAGCGTCTTATTTATTTTTGGGCTCTGGTTAAGGAAAGACTTTTATTGTAGCTTCGAAAAAGTGCATTTTATTAAAAAATCTGAAGTGTTCATTTTAATAAGCAACTTGCTTCATTGTACTTATTGATCTACTTACTCCGTAAATGACTGAAAAATAGTAAATTTAATTACATGGCAAGATTTTTTGTGTCATAAGCTTTGGGTCGTTCCATTAAAAATTTCTGAAGGTTTGTCTAACTTGCTACATTAAAAATGTATATCAAAAGTTGTCCTGTTTTTGAAAATTTTTGATTTGTGCTATATTTAAGGTAATCTAAGGTGTGCTGTTAAGAAAAAATTACCCTGTATGATATTATAGTTTTTTAACTGAAAATAATTATTTTTGGGTATAATCATACAAGTAGGTGTTTTATTCTGACGTACTAATGTTCTTACTACAAAAAAGTAACTGAATTAACTTAAGAATGGCCATAGTTACTAAAAAAAATACCACAACTACAAGCAGATTGGTCGCAATATTACCTGAGACCGTCGGGTAGCGCCACCCCCGAATCGGAATCACTTTTATATTATTGCTTTATCCCAGAACTGGACACTAGCAAATGATTTCTTCGAATCTCTGTGGAACATGTTCCGCGTTTGATTCCTGCGAATCCCGGACGAAATACTCTAGTATTCCCTTTGTGGGCGACAGCTTGGCATACATACGAAATATATTATGGCAGGCTACAGCTCTCGGCTATGGAAACGGTCAGGGAAAAGCGTTCGCAAAAGGACTGAGCAAAAAAAGGAGATGTGGGTAATATTTGGCTTCGTTCGACCCTGCTATCGATGACATAAAAATTGAAATGTTTTCTTTGCGGAGATGGCGTTTTTGTTAGCGAGAATGGATTTTACGGTCATAGTCAGTGTGGTCCGCGGAGATAAACTTTTCACGTTTCTGCCACCATGATTTAACATTATCATCTTTGTAACATAATGTTTCTTAAGGTCTTCGTGTATTGGTATCATAAATAAGATTGCCTTAATTTTTTGTATTGAAATTATATGCACCTTGAGTAGAGTGATGTGGAGTACCATTGGCGATGATCAGTAGTGCTCATTTCATGCAATTACACGGTTTATAATATTATTCAATCCTGTTGCTAATGGACTATCTGCCCATAGAGCTTTTACTAGCGGGTGTGATGCAGATTTGCATATGTAATCAACTAAAGCTCCGCCTTTGCATAACACGGGCGCAGAATTAGCCGAGAAATACGTGTAAATCTGTTCTACATATTGACTTACCGAACTTATTATCTACGACTCTATTTGTTTCCTCGTTCTGGGGTATAATATAGAACCCTGAAATTCGGCAGAGTCGTGATAAAATTATTAAAAAAGGAAAGTAGTAGTTTCAATGTTTATTTTAACTTAACGGGTTATTGGAATAGGCATAGTTGGGTGCAGGATTTGGATTTAAAAATTCTTTTATTTTGCTTGTTAAAGAAATCTACAATAATTAAACTCATAAAAGTATAAATAAGGTTATATAGCACTTGTCAGTAATTGCTCGTTTACTTACAATGAATCCTTGGCTATAAATAATCCCCTGTTTAGCGTACACCGACAGATGCTCGAACAAACTATAGTTTTATCACGACAGTCTTGAGTAAATTAAATGTACAGTTTTATTTAATATTTATTTATTTATTAATCACTGTCAATTTCTCCTTCAATGTCTTTACTAATAACAAATCTCGGAATATTAGCGGAAAGTTTAACGTGTTTTACATAGTTTTCACACACAACTGTCTGTCGAGATTCTCCAGTTTGGGCCGTACCAAATCTATTTCGCGCGTTTAGTATTTCTTCAGATGCCTCTTTTCACGTTGCTTCATATTTATTCAATCGGATTGAACACGTAATAATACTGTGTGCCCACCTTGTCTTGTGATTTTATCAATCATGTGTAGGTTATCGGAAGATTAACCACTTTAATAACATCCAGCAACTGTTTTTTATTACTTTTATCGGAATTTCAATATTGTTATTGTTATTTGTCTTAGACTAAATAATTTCTTCTTTTGTTGTTGTTGATGTAAGTCTTTTATTTTGTTCTTACTGAATATGTAGGTAAAAATAGAAGTAATTGATTGATAAACTATGTTTCAAACAATGACGCGTACATGTCCTGATGTTAATTAGCAGAGAAGTCGGCAATTTTTTGTCGATATAGGTAGGGCATTTTATGCCTATACATTTATACTCCCAGCATGCACAATTGTTATTCTTTTAAATAACAACTGTTTGTGGCGTCTGATAATTCTTTTTCAACAACATCGTGGGTATATCTTACCACGTTTCATCTAAATAATTATTGGGCGTCCTTCTACGAAATTGTCTTGTTTTTTAAAGATCTGTTGTTTCCATGATGGCCAAAGAGTAAAAAAAACACATGATAATTATAAACATATAACTTATCCTACACTAAAGGTCTTCTTTTTCCATTCAAGACTGCCCGTTTGTAAAACATAGATTTACGGTAATTGCAGCGGGTCACTTGCTTTCTTAATGAGCTTGCATGGGGCATCCTCGTCTGATAGAGTTTTCGTAAGGATTAAAGATCAGTTCACACCGGGATGAAGATGACGTCTCCTTTTCCTGAAAAGGACCGATTTGTTCCTCAAATTCATTACTCTCCCAAGCACGAACCCTTTTATTTCACAACTCAACAAAACACTAATAGAATGTTCAACCACATCGCATCGCGAGGTGGGTTCATATTTTCCGATCCCGAAAAAGAAAACGCAACTGGCACTAATTGAAAACAAAGACCTCAGACAACTACAATTTAAATGATATCGATATGAATGATCGATTAGAAAACTTCAAACTACTATAGACTGTCTTAATACACTTATTGACTGTGCTAAAGCGCAAGTCGGTATCAAATATTACACCTAAGTTTCTAGCAACACACACGAAACACACCAGCAGTACTAATCCTAATGTTCATAATTTAGTCAAGCCGGAGCTTGCCCTTTTCAAACCGAAATAGTACGGATTTATCAGGATTAATCATCAGTTTATACGATTCTCACAGCAGTGTTCATCAAACAATTATCCTGTACTACTTCCGGTGTATAGAACATCATCCTCATACTCTTATAGATTAAACTGCTTCTCTAGGAAAGTTAGAAATAGTCCATGACTAACCGTATCAAATGCTCTGGAATAATCCAATTAATTAAAGCTTTAGTCTTACCGTCAGTTACCTTCAAAAGTGCAGTCAAACAACTACACTTTGGACGAAAACCAGACTGACAACGTGATAATATGTTTATTATTCAAAGATAAATGGAAATCAAACACTTTAGGTTAGGTTTATGTTGTATAGATACTCGAAATCAAACTGTTTATGTACCACTATTTTAATACTATGAACGTGTATCAAATTTGAACAAGTACATTGACAGATTGACACCGCTACTACAAGTGATGACAGTGCAGTTGGATCACCAAATGTCTGTAATTTCGAGTACCTACCACTTTTAAACAAAAATTATCTATTTATATTTTCTTCTTTAGTTCATTTTTGACTAAAATATTGTTAATTTATGTCGTCTCATTCTCACATGAAATCATAAACGTCCTTCTGAAAACATTCCACGCATCTGCGATATAAGAAAAAACGAAAAAGGAGCCACTTCTAAAAATGTTTATAGTTTTTCATGGTAATAGTTAATTGTTACAATTCTGGTTTATTTATTTAACTTGCACTGTTTTCTAACAATCTAAGTACAAAGTTATTATAATTTGCTTCTTTTGTTTAGAGAAAAAAAAAAGTAAAAATGTATGTTTAAACGTTTTATTAAAAGCGTTAATAAAACAGAAAAAATACAGGAAATAACGAGTATGACCTCCTCTAACTTCTGCACATTGCCGGGGCATACTTTCAATTAAATTTCTTACGACGTTAAGATCCAGCTGCTCCCATTCTTCCAAGAGAATTTCTTCAACGTGTTGAGGGTTCTGGCTTGGCTGGCGTTGCCCAAGTAGATCCCAGAAGTGCTCAATTGGATTAAGGTCCGGATTGCGAGCGGGCCAGTCCATAATTTCCATATTATGGGTATTGAGAAAATTTTGCACCATTCGGGCGATGTATGGGCGGGCATTATCTTGCTGCAGTAGAAATTTTGGACCCATATTATTAGCAAATGGTACCATATATGTACCTACGAGCAGTCATAGACCCCTCACGAATTACCACTAGTTCTGTGTGCCCATTTCCACCCCAAATCGTAAACGACCCTCCAAAAGCAACCCTTTCTTCTACAGTAACGTTCCCCTGGGCGTCTCCAGATTCGAACTCTCCCGTCAACGTGGTTCAAACAGAATCGGGATTCGTCAGTGAAGAAAATGTTGCTCCACTGCTGTAAATTTTATTGGACATGTTCTTCAGCAAACAACCGTCTTGCTCTGCGATGCTGAGGGGTTAAAGGAGAAACTATAGCTTGTCTTCTTGCCATAAACTGACCTTCCCGCAGTCTGTTCCGTATTATTTGAGTACTTATTCTGATTCCTGTGTTCTCTACCTGTCGATTTTGGAGCATTGTAGCAGTAGTTCTGCGGTCTCTGGTAGCCTAAAGCCGTACTAAACGGTTTTCTCGCTCGGAAGTCGCCCTTTCACGACGCAGGTAAAGTTGCCTTCTAACAATACCATAAATTTGATAACTTATCTAGGCCCTATTTATGGCAGCACGGCTAACATTTAAGATTCGGGCTACTTATCGTCTCGAGTGGCCATCTTGAATAGATGACGGCTCGAGCAATCTCAGTTTGTAGATACACTCTACGCCTTTGCGGTCTACCAAGCACATCAACATTCATGTTGCCTCTTTCACAATTGCAGCAAAATTAAAGAAACAAGTGGGGGCATTTATCTCTTGATATCAAGTTTGCACTTTTTCACTTTATGGCTGTAGTAAAACGAAATGTTCATTAAAGATTGCAGTTTTGGTACATACTTGCAAAGTGACTGATTACTGAATAGCGATTTATTTTTTCGTTTTGATTAGTCTATTTTAAGAGTAGCAATGGTATAGAAACTAGCAAGGTACATAAGTATTGGTTAAAGATTACACACATAATCAAATGTACTGCTACGGTTGTCTTATGATATGTTGACTTTACATCGTCCTTAGGTGCGTCTCGGGACAACTCGTAGGGTGTGGTGTTAAGAGCTCACTGCACTAAAGCTTCAGCTTATTATGCCTTCAGTCTTCATTACCTCCTAAAGGGTATGTTACCCCATTAATATTGTATTCTCTGTAAGTTTTTTTATACAGTCAGTAGGTGCTTATGGAATCTTTAGGTATCGCAATGGTACCTCAAAGAAACGTGGTCTTTTCTTCATGAATACTTGGTATTCACATGGAATATGACATTTTCTTCCACATATGCTACACCGATTCCTTAAACAACAATGTCACGTAAGCAGTTCAGTTACTGTTCTTGGATGAGGCCTGTTTAATTCCAGCAGTTCTGCAAATTTCACTTGCGACGAGCTTCCTGTGAACATATAGGTGATTGTCGTAGTCCGGGGACGTCCATCCAGTAAGTCGATATTTCTTTCTCAGTAGTAATGCCAGACCATTTAGCGATTAGGCCCTAGTAAGGGTTTTCTCTCTCCATTTTTTGCTAGTAGGTCTGCTTTCCCATTGCCCTCGATCACTCGATGCCCATGAACCCACTCCAGAATAACTCTCTTGTGTGCTTCCAAGATACGAAGTCAATATAGCCAATCATTGCTACTTTTGAACATCTACTTTACAAGGCCCTTTCTACAATCTTTGACTTTATACTACATTATAATTATGTGAGGCCACAGCGAAGAGCCCATAGAAATAGGGAGGTGGTAAATTATGCAAAAGTGAAATAAACCGAACTGAGGCACTTATTTTCCACCAATAAAGCTTTCATCAGATTTTGCTAAATTGGTTAGATGGCAATATCACGATCTTTTGCTTTGACGTTTCTTAATGTTTCCGTTAGAGTACCCCAAAGACAAGATTGGCATAACGTATCAAATCATCAAAGAATCGATGGATCCCATCTATGCCGCGTGGGCCGGTGTTGCATTTTTAATCATTGTGTCCCAACCAGAAGCAGGATCGCATTATCTGGGAACGTTTTCCTCTACAGTTGCCCCCACGTCGTCGTCGTAATGCCCCATGAAAATTCCTCCTGACACTCAGAATTTTACGCTGCTACGTGATGATACGGGAATTTACATAAATGGTCTTTCAATTTGGAACGGGTAGAAGATAAGTTCGTTTTATAACGCCGTTTTGTTTTAACGAGGCGGCAGCAGGTAAAACTGAAACACTATCGGCGGCACTTGTTCGCGACAGGGTTACGACGGAACGTGAACGTGCTGAATTGCAACTCCTGCTGTTGAGGCAACGTCGTGTGCCTACATAGACGCCCTGGAATAGGGAACGAGGTAACTTATCTCCCGCGGATGCATTCGTGCTGGAATATTCGCGTAATAGTTTTAATGTCAAATGCTCTCATAGAGCGAACGGTCCTCTTTTTATCAGGAGACTAATTCTCTCATCCGAGAGCTGAATGTGGGGTAGTTCTAAAGCATCAGTTGAGGGAATGGGTACAGCTGCTGCCTGTTGAATTCGCAACGTCGGTGTGACTGCAAATAGATGGAAACATGTTCCATTACTTGATTTAAAGGTAGTTACAATAATAGGTAATAATGATAGTTTCATTCAAACATCACTATTACTAACAACACAAATAATTTCAGAGAAATGTATTTATTTAAGTTTTTTATATAATTTTAACTGAGCTAACATCTTTTATCAGAATCCAATTTGTTACATAAGTGTGAGGATAAATATATCAGAGCTTGGCATGAAAACAGTAAATTAGTAAATCTACCATACTAAATAGAGGATTCATAACAGTGATCTATTGATTCTGCACTACAAGATTGCGAAATGTTTTTTTCTGCAACACAGATATTTTTCTTAACAAACTGCAATCTCCATACAGTGTAATGACGTAGGAGAGAGATGACTACAGAGTGATTCGCATAAGCACCGACACATAGCAGGGGCATGTAGGGAAGTCCAAAATATCGAGATTTAACGCAACTTACCTATATACTAAGTTGCACCCCTGAGAAGTTATATGCCTTCAAAATTGGGTTATTGAAAAAATCAATATCTAACTTATACTTGAACTTAGGGAAACTAATTTGGTAGACGTTGTGAGTATACCAAGAGAAGTACTAGAGTTCAATTGGAGCATTTGAAAGGGTTGATAAGGGATGACGTACCCTTAAAATGTGACGGAATTTTTTAACACGTTGGCGGATTTCATTTTATTTTATAAGGAATGTAATTCTAAAATTTTTTTACTCTTGTTATTTTACAAAAAATCTTATTTTCAAGAAAAACGTGAATAATTAAAAACATGTATTGTAGCCGTGTTGTTTAAAATAATCGAAAATTCAAACGATGGCTATGAAATTAAGCGTCAGACTTGACAATCAGGTAAAAAGTTTAAGTAGAATACTTAATACTTAAAAATATGGGCGAATGTTTCTCTATGAGGGATTACGCGATAATGAAATCTCCGATATTCTTGAACACTTCTGCCTTTTCCTTCACAGAAACCTAAAGTAATAGTATGTCAACTTGTTCGCTAAAAGAAAACTTCCAGGCCATTTTTACAACACGATTGTCAAGTCTGACGTTTAATTTCACAGTCATCGTTTGAATTTTCGATAATTTTAAATAACAGCTTACAATACATGTTTTTAGTTTTTCAGGTTTTTTGAAAAATAATAAGTGTAAAAAAAGTTTTTGAATTAAATCCTTCATAAAATAAAATAACAATTTTTCAAGTCCGCCAACGTGGTAAAAAGTTCTGTCACATTTTAAGGGTGCATCATCCCTTATCAGCCTTTTAAAATATTCTAACTGAACTGTAATTACTTTCGAATAGTGCTCTTGGTACACTCACAACGAATACCAAATTTGGTTCTTCTAGGTTCAATGAGATATTGTTTTTTTTTTTTCGAAATTTGAAACCCCACTTTGCGTTTTCATTTTGGTTAATAGATAATCAAATGGAGCCAAGTAAGGTGAATGTGGAGGACGTTCCAAAACCAAATTACAACGTTCAACAATTCTGAATAATATTCTTCTCTTATTGTTTTCCGCTTCTCCAGATAATTCATAAAGATGACACCACGACTACCGAAAAAACAAGACAGGAACTTTTTGATCTTAGAAAATCAGGATGCTGTTTTTATTCATGCCCCGTATCTCAGCTATAGCTTATATATTAATATCATGCCATTAACTGCATCGATGTTTTCAGGGGGTTCACACAGAAATGAGTCTTCCAGGCCTCTGGTCATCTTGCATGGGCAATTTTTATCTTTTAAAAGAAACAGTCCAACCCTTGACAGTGACACAAGTTTTAAATGTTTAGTCCATTTCTGCGAATTAACATTATTTATGGGAACATCAATACTAATTGTTCTGTTTTAACTTTTTCTTCGCATATGATCTAAGGCCATTTGCTGTAAATCCGCTCTTATTCTTGACAAGCAATTCTTCTGATTCATTAATAAATAAGAAATTAAAGAGGACTTTTGTAGAACTGCCCAAGCATCTTATTTTTTTGTTCGGATATAATATTAATAATGTGGACTTCTGTCTTCTAAATAACAGACGATGAGCAACGGGAAATGATAGTTTAAGAGTTTTGAGCATCGCTTTGTATGACAGTCACAACTAAATGTGTTTATAGTGGCAAGTATAAATAAGAATTAGTTATACAAGTTATACAAACTTAGTAGACTCCATTGCAAAATTTTCTCACGGAAAATTTGGGTATAATTTTGGTTCAACATAGACACTTTGTTATTTTTTCTGTAAATAGAAGGTGTAATAATAAGTATACAATAAATTTGTTTTAGGCTTACTCTGTTTTATTTGTGAGTGTTATGTATTATTGATAGACTGGGTTCTTGTTATTGTGTTTATTTATATTCACGGCATAATAAAATAATATATTAAAAACAATTTACATATTTTGTGTACCCATACTGCAGGCTAATAGTCATAAAATACGTTAGAATGAATTGGCAAACTACATAAACTTCGGTGTTCGTAAACCTTAAGAACCTTATATAAACACGCTATGTTGTGACCTATGGAACAGCACTCACTATCAAAATCTACCTCCATCGTGAATTTGCAAGCTATATAGTAACATAAACTTCTTGTTGATACGTTCCTTCTTGATAGACATCTTTGTACTGACGTCGTACTTAGATAAAAGTTTTACTTAACCAATGAGCAGGTAAATCATAAATCTCTTTAAAACTGGTACTTCCGGTCACTAAATTTTTACTTTTTTTGATTATATATTATAAATATACATTTGTGCTAACGGTATTTTTTTTTCAGGTAACAACCACACACTTAGCCCATAGCATGTACGTCGATTTGAAATAGGACAACGTGAGTGTACACATTACCTTCATTTTGATTCTTCGTTCCACAATTTTGAGAAAATTTTAATTTTTAACAAGAGAAAAAGTTTGACTTAATGATTTGACGTTTATTTTCAATTTTTTTGGATTTTTTCTTAATTTTATTGTAAATTTAACTTTTTGTATGTTGGTAATTTCGTTGAAATGAGGTTATTAATTATCAAGAAATATGTTTTTAAATGTTGTTGTAGCTATTTATACTGTACTAATCTAACTTCTGTATGTCTATGGTAATGTATATGGTATATGTCTTTGCAGTACGACCCTAAACCCTAAAGATAGAGTCTCTAAAGCAGTTTTTAAGTTTCTTTTACTTATTTCTTTCACTTTAATAATCATCGTAAGAACTTTAGGGGTGCAATTATACCGCTAATATAGCTGAAATAATTAGACCAACTCGTGTTTTTTTACATTTAAATATTTTTGTTTAAAGAACTTCTCGCGTATTTATATGTTAGGTACCGTGTGTGGCTGTCTATATTGTAAAATTTTTTTTATGTTTTGTATGACACTACTAAAGCTCAACCAAATTTGGTACATATAAGTTGCGAAAGTTCATCTGTGTAATCCGATTGTAATTTCTTTTAGACTCTAAAATTATACACACCGTTAGAGAATAAATCGCTTCCTATTAGACGTTTTCCCAGCTTTACACCGCATTGGTAATAAGTTAAGTGTCTCATAACAGTTCAACGGTAATGGAATATCGATGTAATGTTGTCCAGCCATAACACTATACCCGAACAATATTAATGGCCCTAGGGCACCGGTTCAGATTGAACCTATTACAGTTCAGTATTGGGAGTAACTGGAGATGAACCCATACGCAGAGCGTGCCATTCACTTTTTGAAAAGTCTTTTTCTGAGTTTGACAAGGTATTAAATACATGTTTTATTGATCAATAGAATACCTGAATACTAAGAGCAGGTATTTGTAAAATGACTATAACATATAAAATAAAGGATTGCAGCCTAAGTTACATTCTGTTTCATTTCAGTTTTTCAGGACTTGTACATTACAAGATAAACAATAAACTAGCATTGATTAAACTTATCTAATAATAAGGTGAGCGCCATATATACAAATTAACAAATTCAAATTTTTCATTTTTAACGCTATTTTATTATTCGTATTCGTATGCGTATTTCACGAACATATAGTATCACAAGAATTCTGATTTCGCTGTAATTTCAGATGTTTTATTTACATACATATATAAGAATACACGTGTAGTAATTAGTGCAGTCCTTTCATTTTAACGTACTGGTTTGGTATATGTGTTATAGGTGGTTTTCGAAAGGCAAATACCCATACGCCTATGGTTCTATTATTTTTGGTTTCCAACTGATATTTTCATTGTTCGTAGTTGTATTTAAGTTTAAACGGTTATTACTAGAGTATGTGGATACCTACTGCATTATTTTAGCTGTCTATGCAATAATAACACAGCTGAATATAGTCTGCATACTTGTGGAGCTTACAGTGAGATACATTTGTGCAGATCAAATATGTAAATTGAAAATGGCATTTATATCTTTCAATTCAAACAAAATACGGCAAGTAAAATAATAACAAGTATAAAATGTAATGTATTTAACTACCACACATCTACGCTACTCGTTTTACGTAATAAAAACAGTTTTTTTAATTGAATTATTCTTTCTAACTAATTTGTCTTCCTTTGCTACAATTAATTAGAAAAATATTTGTGGGCCTCTAAGAAAATTGACAGGCAGATTAAATAATTTTTGAGTTATATCTTACTACCTTAGCAGTTTTTTTTCTGAAGCGAAATTTTTATTCTTCCACTTTTTGTTATGAGCACGCAAGGAATACCCTGCCCACATTTAGCAATTGTCCCATAATAGTTCTACGATTTATATTGTGACTTTAAAAAATGCATAATATTTCGGCCTTAGCGACTCATCCAATTCAATTATAAATGCTTTTATTTTTCACTTCATTTCATTATTTGTTGTTATTATTTTGGGTACGGTATATATTATTAAGCCCATTGCGTCCTAGGCATTAAAAACCATTGCACCCTAGGGCCCGCTTATAACGCTGTCTGATTTATGTATGTTGTAAATTTGGCATAATTTTATTAAAACGAAAACAATGTAATCAAAATACTTTTACAGCCGAGTGAGATTTTTCACTTATAGTTTTAGACGATTCAAAGCTTCACCATTTCCAGTAATTAATCTACATATTTTATTTGTTAAGGCCAGACTGTCTTCAGTAGGTATATTTGCTTTTTGCAACTGTGCAACTCTTTCGTTTCCCGTGTCTCTTCAATGTTAGCATGCCTACACCTGCATTCACACGAAGAGTTGCCGATATTCGACGTACACTTTGGCCCGTGCATTTTTGTAGCATTGGCATAAGCAAGAAATCGTGCTGTTATTTATTATTATTTATTTATTATTTTTACCAACCAGTTGTGAAATACACCGACCATTACTATAACCCAGTAAAAACCGTTTGGTCGTATAGGGATACGTTTTCTTTTCGATAAAGAAACAAGGCATTAATTTTGTGGTATTTACAAAAAAAAAACAATTGAACATCAACTGAGCGAGAATATTTATAGAAGACCTCATTTTTTACCTCATTTGATTAAAGGAATTGAATTAAACAAAGTAGTACTAAGGTACAACTGCCCTACAGTCATTTGTTTTTGAGATATCTGAAGTTAAATAATTATATAATAATAATAATTAAATAATAATTACAAATTACATTTAAGAAAGTATCGAAATATCACAAAATACTCATCCCACCATACCTGAGTTATTATTCTCTCACTCATAGTTGTTATGCCATTTATCTAATTCTTCCAAATATTGATCTCGAGATTTTTAGGGCAACAAGTCCGCATGAGCTTTACGGCAGCGTAAGTATGTTTTTTTCTTGGAACTTTGGTAATTTCATCCATAAGGTAGTAATAGATACGGTTAATACGAAACTATTTAAATACATTCATATTAAAAAAAATTGCATTTTATTTATGTATTCCAAGAAAAATAAAACGGTGTATACTCCAGGGGCATATTTCCATAGCAACATTCTAAGGCATCTAAAATTTATGTGAAATACCTACCTGTATGTGATATACCGGAACATGACCATAAACTACTTTTCTTTCAGTTTGTATAAAAATTGCAGTTCCACTGAAACAGTCTTCCTTCCAAAAATCAGAAAGCATGTTATACACCCCAACAGTAAGTAGAGCATTCACAACATCGACTAGCCACTTTCCCATTTACCCTTAATCTGTTTTAAATTTATTATATTCGTGCCCTTATTTTATGGAAAAAAAAGTTTCACTCATCAATTTTAACAAACAGTGCCATTGCTTTAGACTAGACCCTTGCGATTGTTCTTAAGCTGTTAAAATCATTTTCTGTTACATGCMACAAAGCAAGGATATACAATATACTGTTCGAAGTAATTTTATATACTCCTGAACATGCGCTGGTCTTAACCAAACCAGAAGCTTTTAATAATTGGTCTAGTGTCATTCAGAAATATTTGGAATATGTGCTCCAACAGAATACAGTACCAGAACACCGTTATTTACAACTTGCGGTAAAGATTGGGATGGTACTTTATAGCAGGTTTACTTATTAGAAGTAATTGCGACTGTGTTGTCTGAATATTAAAATAAGAATATATAACTGGTGTAGGTTTTCAAGAAGAATAATAGAGTGGTTTATATACATTGTAACTGTCCCTCCGCATCCAGCTATTGATCCAATCAAAACATCTTGTTTCATCCAAGTTTCAACTAACCTGGTGATATCTAATCTATTATCACATATAAGTTTTATGAGATTTGCAGGACTACTATTACTTCTCATTGATAATTCCAAGTGATGCTAAGCAGTGAGATTTGTCAATGAGCAATACATAGGTTTAAATCTGATAATTTTAAAGTTTTGTTAAAAAAACAATGCCATTTTCTCTTTATGAAAAATGTGGCTATCATGGATATACCATTTCATTATAGAAATGATTGGCATTTAACTGTTACACATTTTGAACGTAAATTTGATATCCTTTCCATTCTAATCCACAAAGCTGCCTGCAAAGATCAAGAGCTCCCTTAATTTTCCAATATCAAGTATTCCTTCACCAGACAGCATAGTGTAACTGGGTTACGTCTGAATGGGCGCTATCATGCATAGTTTCGAAGTTTCAACAGCTAGTTTAAATGCGAAACCACTAGATCGCTTAAATTCTCGAAATTCTCTCCTAGGAGAATTATTACATGCAAATATAGAGCCTCCGATGTATGTAGGAATTACGCGTACAGTTTACTTTGATCACCAGTTGCCTTTGGATGTTCTCGAATCGAGCAAGAGGAAAAGGAACACGTAAATGGAACTGTTTTTGACGTCAGTTAGTTGTGTACTTAATGCACTTAACATTGTTTGTTTTTGCATGTTTACAAATACTTAAAAGAGATGCAAGCTTCGTAATCTGCAAGGGTAGTACATTCATCTAATTAGATGCTCTGGCAAGTTTTCTAGTCGCAAAGCCCTTTTCTAAGAAGTAGTGTATATACATATTTCATTTTATGGAAGTGGATGCTCCCGACATGTTTCCATGTATATGAAGTCACAGGATTTATGCACCCCCAGTGCAGTGTCGTCAAGATTGATCATCTTCACATGTAAATATGAGGCGACCCAAACTGACTCACATTTCTTTAACCATTCATTGCTCTAACATACCGATCATTTAGATTCAAGACATTCTGTATCTTTTATAATATATTAATGCTTACTTAGGTGGGGCTCGGTTACAAACTTCAATTTTTCACTATACGAGTGTTGATGACGTGCACTTAGATACAACCGTGAAATACATCCCGTACATGATACAGCACTTAATGGTTGATGAAATGCATGCCCTCGAGGTCTGTGGCTTGATTAGCAGACCGTCAGAGGGGGTGTCTTTCAAGGATTAGATAAAGTGCAGGGTGAATAGATACTGCATAAATTTCAAATGCTCGTTTCGCCCCGCTTTACTACGCCCAGTCGAACAAATTCGATTTCATTTTTCGCAATAATCTATCTTATATAATTCTCCAAAAAGCATGAGCATATTTGTGGTTTATTTTTAATTTGATTTGCTATAATGAAATAAGTAGGTCGCTACTTCATTGTTGGCATTTTAGTTGTCAGAAGAAATAGTCCGATTTATTAATTTACCTTGGAGAATAACTTGAAGTCCATAATTTAAGCTAGAAAGAAATATTAAGACAATATGTAGACGAATTGTTGTATATTTTACGTGTATGTTATAAAGTAACGCTTGTAGTCCACAGCTGTAATTCTGACTGTAAATAGTCGATTTTAAAATAAGTGCTGTCAAGAAGTGAAAAGTCTTCCTCGCTTTCCCTTTTGAACGCGAGTAAAATCCGAGTTAGATAGCTGACAGATGACGTTATTTTAAAAGTAAAACGTTTTTCTCGAAATTCAAGATGGTGCCACCATCGCTACAATTTCAAGTACATTATATAGAGTATCTTTTTCATTTCGTTTGAGCGCCACTTACACTATCTTACATAGACAATCGCATTTAGTAAATTGAAATTGGAGAATCCATTCTAAAGTTATTACGGTTCCAGTGATCGGCAATAGTTAGATTTGGAAGGTATTATAGGTGCTAAGTTCAGTCAGTTTTTTTCATAAAACATAATTTCAATTGATTAGTATGAAATTGCAGTATTATTTTTGTAAATATGAAGTTTACAGCGAAATATTTTTAAAAGTATTTTTGCTATTTTTGCGTTTGTTTTTTTTAAGATGGTGTGATTTCTTTGCATTAATTGTTCCTTTCATCCTTGAAGTGATCTAGTTTTCATTTTGTATTAAATTTTCAAACTGAAGAAACGAATTTTACAACCAGCTAGGCGGTGTTTATTGAATTTTGTGTTTGATTCTGGCTTCCTACTATTGCGAATTTCGTGTTTCTTTGTACGCCCGACTTTTCAAATGACTTCAGAGAAGAAAATGCAGTGGACTTAAATCAGGCGACCTAGCTGGGCGTTCACTAGTTCCCCGACGTCCTACCCAGATTCAGGCAAACTCCAAATGAAGCATAGCGCCGTCTTTTTGGAATCGATTGACGATTTTCATTATACCAGTAGCGGCCGTTATGTCTGTTTGCAAATTCATTTAAGCAAAAAGGGGCTTTCTTAGAACATAAAATATTTTTTTTGCAAAATCTGGATTATCATTAGTAATGTCCATCATCATCACACTAAACTGTATTCTTTTGTCACGATCATCACCTTCTTTTAGCTCATGTAGAAAGTATGTATTTTGTAGGGTTTGCATGATAGATTTTTTGTTTTAACATTCGAGCAGCCGAGTTACCATAACGCCAAGTAGTACGTCAAGAGCTTGAACTGTACTTGTAGCCGCTTTAGGACGTCCGGACTGAAGGATATCTTTTGCATCTTGGTGAGAACGTTGTCGAACTCTACACCTAATCATCATTAGGATTTCAATAATTCGTTCAGTTTCAGTGAGTTTCATCTTGATTACAAATTGATGTTATTAAATTATTTTTAACGTATTGAAATGAAATGTACCTCAAACTCATATAAAAAAGAAAAAGAAAACAGATGTCACTTTACCTTTTGTATAATCATCTTCGAATTAATAAGGTCAGTATCAACACCTGCTTTGACAACATTTTTTATGATCTATTTGAAAACACGATTTTCTCCAATAGTTTGTTTTCAAGTATAAAAAATCTATCCAAATGCGCAAAAAAATCGCCACATTGCCATGGCAATGTGTTGACATAGAGAAACAGAAGTTCGCTATAAGGTGAAAAATAATAAGCAGAAAAACTTCTGTTGTTGTAACCTTTTGCTATAAAGTTTATATTTACAGAAATAAATAGGTTAATTAATTCCATACTTTTAACTAACTTATAAATAAATAAGCATTTAATTTTCTGAAATGCGAATTACTACAAAAGTGTGATATTGAATAGTTATTTAAAAATGGAACAAACCTATCAAACAAGACTTGAATAAAGCAAAATAATAACAAAATATCTTGCGGTCTAAAATATAAATCTTAAAGTTTATGTACAATCACACCCAGGTATTAATAAAATATTAGGAAGAAGGAACCGTTTAAAAAGACTCTTTTGAATTTTTATTACCAACCGAGAAAACATGTGCTAAACCCTCATTTTGGCTTGGATGACGTTTTTGCAACTGTAGTTTGCAGGTTTCCTTACTCTGTAATGTAATCAACTTGCAATTATGTTTATTGAAAACTTGATGTACGTTGGAACAGGATTCAATGCTGGAACGTCTGCTTTTTTAGAAAATAGAAGGAGTTGTTGATGAGTTCAGTGGGTAGACAAAAACAAATAGTCCAGTATGCAATGTTGGAAAAACTGTATAGAATTTTGTATGAAGGCAAGTGTTGAGTTTCTAAAATTAACATGCATAAAACGACTAACAACAACCAAGTTTTGGGGAGTAGTAGGTAGATGACATCAAAACGACGTTTATACTTATAGTCTCTGTGATTTCGTCAAATTAAGTTCACTAAAAATATTAAATCCATCACGTTCGAGATTATAAAAATACTGTATTACAGTGTGGTACAGTTTATACTTATTGATATTTCGCTTTTCGTGCATGTATTTATCAACTACATTGTTTTTTTGGGAATGAATCTCAGTAAATCAGTAAAGTAATAACTAGCACCAATACCAGAGCTGTTGTTAAGCATAGAAACTCATGCGCTTTTTACACTAAAGCAAAAATATAATAACGACGTTTAAAGCGATATTTTTAGGCACGACACAGAATACATATACTTACATAAGATCTGCTACTAATATCTGCAAAGCTACCGGGAAAATAATTAACAAAATGAATTAAATATAAACTCGTACTTTGCCAAAGAGGAAGCACTTTAACTGTAACTCGAAATGCAACTAAGCACGACTTCAAACTGATAGTTTGTAAACGCATAGACAGCACGATGGCAGTCGAAATAGATATACTGGTGAATAACACGAAAAGCAAATCACTCTGCAATATAAATGGATTTTGTGAAGCACTCTCGAAGAGAGTCATTGGTATTGTATCCTACGTTCTTAGTAATATAAAAAAATAAACTCCTTGAACAAAGAAGTACGAGTTCCTAAGACAGAAAAAACAATTGCTAGAATTTTATCCGATTCTGTTCGTCCCTGTCATGTCTAAAATTCTTGAAGGTATAATAAAAAGTAGCTTAATGAATTATATAGAAACTAAACAATATTTAAGTGAATCGCGAACGGCTGCGTAAATTGTCAAAAAAAGTATACATCTTACGTAAAGGATAGTCGTCCGGTGGTTTGCTAATACGGCTAATTACGCCGAGAATGTTCTGCAGGGAGGCCGCAGGGGTCAATTTTGGGTCCTGTGCTATTCATCGTGTATATAAATGATTTTCCTGGCTCATCACGTTGCCGAACTGCTTTTCCACTAACTGAATTAAAACAAACAACGCAATGTGCACTCGAAGATGCATCCGAATAGCTAGCGGCAAGTCAAAACATTATTTGTAGTACCCGATAGATTGGGATTGTGCAGTACCTCAATCTTCTTGGCTTAGCTCGCCTACAATACATGATACACCAGATTCAAAACACATTAAGGAAATTGTCGTCCGATGCCTTTGTGGTTCTCAGATTTCGTCATATTTTGGGAGATGAAGGTGCTTCCCTTGCTTATAATGCCCGCTTTCATATGGTGGCTACTTATGGCATCCTTTTGTGGGAATGTAAAGCAGTAAGTATTCCAATAATGTAGCTGCAAAAATATACATATGTACATACATTATATATTAACGTGTTTCCGTGTTCCTAATATACTCATTCCCAAATGGTAAACTATCACACGCACAGTGACATACCAACACAACACAACAATTGTACTGCTAAAATGCAGGCTAGAAATACTACGCATTCCCACGCTTATCTCGAGCAATAAACTACTAAACTACCAAAAAGCATTAAAACTTTTGACAATCATTTAAGGAAAGTGTAATAAAGCTGCTAATCGAGAAAGCCATTGTAGTGGATTTTATAAATCCGTAAATTAACATGCTGCTTTGTAATTTAATTTTGTATTCATATTGATGATTCTTGAATATATATGTGTGGCGATAAAATATACTATATTAATACTAACCTTCCTATGTCTTTCAAGAGGCTGAGCAAGATATTACTCAGTCAGGATAACTCTGTAATAACTTTTTATCAAAATTGTTCAGTTTTTAAGTTAGGTTTTATATAAGAAAGGCTAAGAATTACTAAACGACTCAAAACAAATTAATTTGGAAAAAATATTGCGAAAGTTATTCTTCTCTTTGTGGAATTGTATATTTCACAATGCCCTTAATAGTTACAGGTGTAATTTGATAAACATTAAAACTCCTTTTAATCTTGAATCTGGTAAAGAGCGATACTAAACTTACATGAATTTTGTATAATTATCTTGTATATACAGTCGGTTGCAGAATCCATCAAACGATAAGTAGTTTTAAATTATCCTCAGTAAGCATAACAAAGGGGAATAATGTGCAGTAATAATCTTGTAGATAAGTGTTATCTAATATACAAACATTAAACAGTATTTGGTGTGCCTGTAACAATGTTTTAGCCTGGTGTACTGACTGTACACCCAGCTATTTGTTGTCCATTTACTTAAAAATGCAGCAGGATATTTTTGAAAGACGTCGAGCTGATTTGAAGGCTGTGATAAATAGTGTCCGCTAGTATGATTTATAGATGAGGCAGTCCAAGTTTCCAAGTGTGCTGCCGTTACATTATGTCTAGTGGAAAAGATTTTCTCGTGCGAGCTCCACAGCTCTTGTGTTTGAAAACAAAATTCAATAAAGGGATCTACCTTTCAGCAGCTGGGATACCTGCTGTTAAACTTTCGGGTTACTTGAAAGACATTGTATGGATGCTGGAGTAGGGTAAAGCGCTTTCTTCATGGAATGTGATTTATTGATAGAATCCAATTACGAATATTTGGATTGCTAGTCTTTTTAAGGTTGAGTCTTTAGCATTGTTCCATAACGTAGACGTTCCATTTTTTATAAGATACTTTAGTTCAAAATTCTTCCATGAAATGGTCTTCGGTTAATTTATTAATTATACGAAATCAGTCTTCTTCTTACCTATCTTTCGAAATTTTTAGAAAACCCACATGCACCGATAACATTATTAATTACTTTTCTTTTCACCCTTATACACACAAACTGTCCGTATTTCATTCTCTTTTTAACAGACTTTTTAAATTACCTCTTTCTTTAAACACTTTTGAAAAGAAACTAGGTGTAATTCTTCAAATTGCTTTTAATAATAACTTTTCAAATCATGTATTACAAAAATTATACTTTAAATATTTAACAAAATTTAAGTTTTCTTTTAACACCATTTATGTTGAAGAAGCCAAAATTTGGTATCCCCTTAGGTTTGTTGGTCCAGTCTCACTTAGTTTATCTAAATTGTTTTCCTCTCATGGAATACGTGTTGGTTTTTCTACGGTAGGCAGTGTGTTTTCCCGTTTTGTTCGCAATAAAGACAAAATTCCAGTTTTGAATCATATTTGTGAAATACGAGTAATAGGGGTTGAGTTGGTCCCACTTCTTGATAGTTCTACACATTGGGGTCTAAGTTTTCCAGTTGACGTAAATATTCCTTTAAAATGTATGCATATCATTATGAAAAAGCACCAGTTGGCACCCTACTACTACACACCTAATAGTAAACATTCTTCGAATTCGTGCTTGAATGGGAATTAGAATAAGTTCCTGTTTTATATACAGTACCTTTATGCAGTACCGTCACCATTTAAATCATATCCTCCTAATTTAGTTGAATATTATGAAAAACAATTAAGGTAAGCCGCACTATTTTTAATAAAATAGCAGGTAATTGTATTTTGGGACAAGTTTTCAATACTGAAGAAAATTAAGATTAAGCCAACTTTCTTTTAATATTTTTGGAATAAATGTGTTCAGTTTCATCTTCAGTTTCGTTCTGTATTGAACCTCCATATAATTATTTGCAAATAACCTAAAATATAAAGTAGATGTCAAATGCGTTTAAGCAATTAACGTATTGTATAGAAAACATTCATAAATTAAATAAAACAATGGCCTTTTTTGTTTCTTGAAAATAGCTTGGGTAAATTCAGATTCAACAACCAAACCGGTATACTGCTTTTGAAGAATAAAGAATCAAATAGTGTTTTAATTGTTTTTAGTAGTTTTTGGGAAAAAAAACAGAAAAATATTATTATCCTTTAAAATGATGCGGTTTGAGTCTTTTTTGCTAAGTAGGTTTCATGCAGTTGACGAGCAGTGTAATAAAAAATTTTGTCACTTTGTAACAGAAACTGAAAATGGGCGAATCCCTAAGACGATTGGTTTTGGTGATAAAATTCCTAATTTATTTAACGAAAACCGTCCTAAATGGTTACCTATTAATCAATCTAATATTGGTAAAGTCGAAATAAACGAGCAGGAATTCGGCAGTTTTGATGGTTTTAAATTATTCTTGGTATTAACGCGCCTTTCAACATCTAGAAATCATAGTTTTTTCGCATCTATCAAAAATTACTTATTTCATTTATATCAGTGAGTTTTCTGAATCTAAATCGGCAAAGATAGATCACAGTGTTAAACCAAAGAAGTTGATATCACCTCCGGTAAAACCTGAAGTAGTTTTATTTAAAATATGGTTTTAAAATAGATATTCTCCAATTAAGATTTAGAACAAAAATGGGCATCATTTTTCAGTTCATTTTATTTATAGCGAAAATAAACTTCTCCTTGATCTGATAAATGAGGTTAATGGGTAATATTCGTCTAGTTGTATTTCTGCATGTATGTTATTATATCCTACCGGATTTCACAGCATTTCAGTTTATAAAAGAATATTTCCTTTGCCGCGCTGACAAGGAATAGTCTTCAGCTTCTTCAAATTCGTGTCAAGGCCAAGGTGCGACGTAAATTATTCGATTCATTCAAAGAAATACAATTTTCAACTACCAAAAATACTTAAATTAAATAAGATTTATTAAAAACACTATTTGATCTTTTATTCGAATCTTGGAATGCAGCATGTCGGCTAGGCTGTTCATTCTGAATATGTTTCTGGAAATGATTTTAGCTTAAATAACTACGTACCCTAGCGATTTTAAAGAAAAATGGCCACATCCCTCATACAGTACGTTAATGTTTAAAAACACTACATCTAATTAGTATTTTATGGTATTTTCAAATAATAATACGAAAGTTCGGCATAAAACGAAACGTGAAGATGAAACTAAAACGCATTTCTTTCAAAATTATTAAAAGCAAGTTGGCTAACCTGACTGTTTTGCAATATAGGACACCTTCTCCCAGCTACTTCATTAGATTCATCTTAATTTGGAGGATAAATAATGAAGATCAACAGATCAGCGAAAAGTTCTACATTTTTATAGATGTTTATATTATATAACTTTAGAAGGTACTTTGGATACAACATGTATGCGTAGTTTTAAAATGGAGTTTTTCAAGATTTAGAACAAAAATGGTCATCACCTTCATCAGTGTTCATCTGCTAAATGAGGTTAACTAGAAATATTCGTTTAGTAGTATTTCTGCACGTATGTTATATCCTACCAGATTTCGCAGCATTTAAGCTTTTAAAAGAATATTTCATTTTCAGCGCAGACAAAGAATAGCCTTCAACTTCTTCAAATTCCTCCAAGGTACGACATAAATTTTTCGGTTCATTCAAAGGAAATCCAATTTCGTCTAGGCGAGAATTTTATGCGTGTGTTAACTGGAAGTGGCTGAACTATGACACCGAAATTAAAACTGCCTAATATATTAACCCCATAATTAAATGCTCTCATACGGAATTCTTTCCCGAGACGTATACAAACATCAGCTAATGAATCCTTTGCAGGCGCTCGTTTGCGTGAGAATTTATGGCTAAAATAAATTCCGTGCCAACCGGAGGAAAGACCTGTTAACTTAATTTCCTTAGTTCTCTGACACTTTAATTTGCAACAGCCACTTGCGTAGATATCCAGCCATAACCTACTCGATGACCCTGCGAACGAAGAGGCTGTAAGAACACTCGGGACAGTATCCAGCGCGTGTTCAAGTACGGAGACGTGCATGAGCCATTGTTATCGAAACAAAAGTCGGACACATTGTCAAATATTAACAATAGAAACAGGATCCTTTGCTGTGTTCGATTGCGTGCTCTTCTGTTTTGTGGAGGACACGCGCTAAAAGACGGGAGTTTCGAGTACAACGCCCAAATGATTTTTAGGTCCTGCAATAGCTCCGTAAAGAAAATCAATTTATTTAATATATTTTTATAGTAAAAACTACTATAAAAATGCATGTCTATGCTGTCTGCACCGTAACCAACTGCAGATAGATCTATTTCGCTGTCATTATAGCTCATCAGTGCAGTTTAGGTCTAGTGCAGGCAGCACGGTATAGAACTGGTTGTGTCTATATACCAAAGACTTGGTATAAACTGCATTGATGAGCTATAATGATAGCGAAATAGATCTATCTGCAGTTGGTTGCGGTGCAGACAGCATAGCATAGACATGCATTTTTATGTATGTCGATTCTTGTCAGTTCGCAAAAAGTGCAGTGAGGGTCTGCTGCCAAATTGAGGTATGCAGGTGCATGCCAATTTGTCAGGCTACAGGTCACTTCCTTTAGGAACTAGGTCTTGTAATGGCAGCTAGGTGCCTTTGTCATTATGTTTGTGAGAGCCGAGAGCTGAGAGATGGCATTGCCATCTAAATTCGTACTTAAAAACTCCTATATTCTGTCATTGTGATGTAATGTATATTATGTTTTGTATCTTCTAAAAATCCCGTTTCTTGCAGGTAAGTAATAATAATTCAGATTCTAGGATATCTGCGAGGATCTTCATATATGATAATCCACACATCAAAAAACGAGTCAAGAAAGCTTCTTAATTGAGATATCTAGGTCATTCTTCATACCGAGTGTTTTAATAAAAATGAGTCACCCTCTAAGATTCATATGTAGACCGATTGAAATAATTCATTTTAAACTAAAAAAGATATATTCCGTTATTATGTTTTCACAGAATTCCACTCATCTATCAGAATCGACTTCATTTACGTGATGCATCAGGTGAATTTTGAAACGATGAAACTTATATTTGTGGAGAATTCCATAGACTGATAAAAAGCCGCCTACAGATTACATATTTTTCACGATAGTAACATGATGATCCAAAACCGCAACAACGAAAGCTTCATCAGAAACAACTCGGAGGATTGTATGTTTCTGATCCTCAACCGACCCTGTTTTCCTGTTGCTCACATGTTCGAATCGGATGCAGTTCATTGAAGCTTTAGCAAGGTTGTCTTTTTTTTTGTCAAATAAACTCACAATTTCCACACGAATGGTAAACCATTTTGGATTGGTAAAATTCAATGTTAGGTGGCCATCAATTACAAAATAACAAATAATTCAGGATGGTAGTTCAATTTACACGGTGCGAAAAGTCAAGAAGGTATAGAAAAACTATAAAGTTGTTTCAGTTTGTAATGCATTAGAGATAAAGTAATATTTTTTGTTTTAAAATAAAAGCAATCCACAGACGTACGTTCAAAAAAATAAAACAATAAATAAGTAATTTTAAGCTTGTAAAAAAAATGGAAAATGAAACAATTGAACATTTCTTGACAAAAATAGAATTTCTGAAAAAATATTTCACGTTTTTTTCCTGAGCATTTTCGAAAAGGCTTTGTTTAAAAATTAAGAGTAAAAGCCACCAGTCGTGAAGAGGAATTATTGAGAGTGACTCGTTTTCACTGAAATACCTAATATATTTAACCTTGATTGTTATTCCTTAATAGTAATAGCTCCTGTTTATTTAATATTTAAATTAATTTTGTGTCCCAAAAACATGCTTCAAATCGTTACTAATGCAGGCATTTTTTATTTATTACATTTGATTAACAAATATAATTCACTTTCAGTCGATAATGTTTTCCAAATTCGATGCAGTTTCTGTGATTCTGCAAAAGGTATTACATGTCATTTGCGAGTTTCACTTGAAAGGTATGTTTTTGTGTTGGGTGTCAAAATCATAAAAAGATTTCAACCATTAACCACGCACATAAACCATTTCTAGAAGCATAGTAAACCTGTTACACAAATTACATTAAACGCAACTGTAGTTGTAATTTTCTGTTTAACAAACTATGATCTATAGATACTGAGGTCCACATTGGAGGACTACCCAGCTGAAGATTATATGGTAGGGTGCCAAAATCTTGATATTTTCTTTCCTTTCTTTTTTTACCAAATGTTTTGGATGTTTTGGCTTTAGATTTTTTCACAAATATCAAATCAATATTAAATAAAACAACAACATTTTTAACATTAATTTACGTCTGGACTAGGTTTTTTTACAAGTGTTTGCAAAATGTGTTAGCAAGACGGTGGCGGTCACTTCTAAATCTGATACTTGCATAAATAGAATGAAACGCATTGATACCAAAACACGTCTGTTTCACATCCACTTAAGAATTGGAGACGTTTTCGAATGGTATACATGAGTACTTCAAAATAAATAAATACGAGTACTTATATCACTTCCCAAGTGACTAATGATTCAAGAGCAATTAATAGGCATTGTTTACTAGCAGAATACTTTCAAACTGCTTTCAGGGTCAGTTTAACAAAAAAAACTGCAAGCATCTTTTGAAGGTTAAAGCAGTAATGCTCAGTGAGCAATAAATTTGATACACGCTAATTTAAACATTAAACAATCAGTATATATATTTTTACCATATGGTTGAAAAAAGTTGTTAATATACAACCTTTTTATACAGTGATGATGTACTATTACGTGGTTGAGTCAGTTGTAAATAGCACTTATAATCTTATAACTTAAGTTAATTTTTAGCAAATTTTGAATACATTTAAATTATTCTTTTTAAGCAATTTTTTTCATAATGAGGTTTTGAACACGTTATAGAACATGGCAGATTATTATTCGAGTCACATTAATAGCACTGCGCAATTGAGCATCTTATTTTAACTTTTTTACAATTTTTAATTACAAAAAGAAATGAAATAGATATAATATAGTATAATCTTCAGGTTACCCTAGATGATGTGATTGTCAAATTGTTTCCTCATTTTACATCAAGCCAAAGTTAACTACATTAAGAAGTAGAAGACTTGTACCATCCTAATACCTGCAAGCACTACTTTCCAGGCCTTTGAATCAGAGTGCATTTTCTATATTCTTTCATCATCCGGTACCAATCGGATAAGTATAACAATAGGGTCGTAAACGAGTAATAAAGTAAACGTCAGTTTCAGAAAAATTCTCCGTGTACCGATAACAAAGTTGTACTCCCACGCAAACAAACTCTGTTGTAACACTTTGGAGTATTCCAACCGTGAATGCAGAAACTCTTCCACCCGGAATTCAAACCGTCACATTCCCCGTTCGGGCATAACAAATCCCGTGGAATTCTATTTCGTTAACAGCGAATTTCACTCATCCGCCTGTTTACACAACTATGCCGCGGGGGTGTGACGGTGGATTTTTATTCTGATGTGACAACTGTTAAGTCACACGCACTCATTTTTCCCTGTGGCGTGGCACAGGATCCATCAATTTCGTCCCGTGGTACTGGGACAATTTAACGTGCGGATGAATAGCCAATTTGCATGGAGACGGGGCGATCATTCAGAATGGAAAATGATGGAATTCTTCTCCTTTGCAATTTTAATTACTAATGCTGCTGTGGGAGAGCCGCAAAAACTTGCTGTTGTTTGGTTATTTTTTTACGAAATCGTTAATATCGTGTAGTATTCAACGCAATAAGAGTACTAGAAAGATTACTTGTCAATCCATGATTAAAACAAGGGACAATGCGTTACCTAGAGCTGGGAATACATCCGACGAATGTTAGCATATTCTTGTTCGTTCGTACAAGTTTTCGGTGCGTTTCTAGGTAGACAAATACATAACGAATTATTTGCAATATTTCCATTTGCTAGCATTATCGGTCATTTCAGCCGTTCGTGTCCCAAGTGACCATTCCGTTAAAATCACCACTAAGATAATTAATGTACTTACATACAATTTCATGCAATACAAGATTTAGTGTGGCGAGGTTTGTTTGATAAGTGTGGTAAACCAGAAAGTTTACACTTTACAAAATAATAATTTGATTCCTATGATATTCGAAGCTATACCGATAACATATTTTCACTCACATTATTATTAATTTTTTCGATTTCCTAAAATCACATTGAACAGAAACACCCTTTCTAGACAAATGTTAGTGTGCTGCGAATTATTGTCAACACGTCCACATACCAATAATGTAAAACATTGGTGATCATTCGTGGCTCGCATTTTCCTTAACTTTGTTCTCTTTAAATTGCTGCGAACGACCGTTTACACTTCTCGAAGGCATGCCAATAAACGTTTGACAATGCGACCCCCCCCCTAATTGGAACATTCGTCAAATTTATTCCCAGTCATTTATAAAGTCTTTCACACCAAAAGAGCGTAGTACAGATTTGGCTTGATCTGACTTTTTTTGTTTAACCAGTGATATTCTTAATCTGCAATACATATTAAAATTGTCTTAAATAGATCAAAATATAAAAAAATCTTAACAGACTTGCGCCTTATCACAAATATATCAACTATTTTTTTTAACTTGCACAAAAACATACTCATAGGTACACTCTTTCGAACTATATTATTAGTTTTCTCGAAAACATAAGTAGTGCAGCAAGCCGCTTAGCTAACATTACAGATAATGTCCAGATCAATAAATAAACTCAAATATGCTTTTAAGTCGCGGTTTAACTTCCCTAAAGCATTTGATAACTTCATACGACTATCTACTTTGTTCATTACCATGTTACATTATTATAACCTTCTAGTAGATTTGTTTTATGTATGTATATCTCGAAAGAAGTTCTTATAACTGTGTAAACAGTCCAATTAATACTAAAAGTCTCAGCTTTATGATTAATCACGAAACTTTATATAATTTCAACTCAAACATATGCATAAAACCCCTTAATACATTGAGTTTAACTTGAACACTTTAAAACGTGAATAACTTCATTTTTTAAAGAACGGTATACTTATTATTGAACCCTTAGAAGCAAAATTTGACAACCTTTTGATCTCATTAAGGTAGTTATATCTTTTTGTGATACATTTGGAGATATTTGCGATTTTATACTGTTTTTGGAAGTCACGACTGTCTTAGTAGATAACAGAGTTGGCATTGGCAATTATATTATTTTAATCTGACGTTACTTGTACGCATTTGCTATTTTAGTAGGTACAAGAAAGCAGGAAATTTTGTGATGCGGTATGTTTTTCTGAGGATCATTTTATTTATGCAGCCTACGACTTACCTTAAAACGTAAAGTTTAAAAACTCACATGTTGCAGAACTGCATGGCAGCGTAAACAACGGCAACAAAATACAAGAACATAACTAGAACTCATTATGAACTAAAATCCGAATATTTTAAAGTAATTGTTCAACTTTTAAGCAACGCTGAAAAAAATCCGTACTTTTATAGATATAATTACTTATTTTTGGAAGATGCTGGAAACGTCAGATAAAAAACAAAGATATATAACAATAAAATGGCGCATGATAGGTCACACATTTGTGTTGCTATTAAAGAAAATTGGACACCCCTTGTATACATTTTGTAAGACTCTTTTATTTAAATTAGATATTAAGAATGCTAGAAACCGCTAATCTTATACGTAGGACATATATACTGTATATTAGTTTATGTACATCTAAATCGTATTATAGGGTCAACAAGATGCTAATTTTACTGCAAGAAGTTATGTCATCTGTTTTTCCTCTTTATGCAGTGTACATAATAATTTTTATAAACAGTTGTTGGTTATAGTAGGCGAGTAGCATATATTATGATAAAAAAACGCACCAGGCAAATAAAAATTGTTGGAGTGCAAGTATTTGGTTTAACATGGTCCAAAAAAGTTGCTTATTCAAAATTCTGTATGAAAAATTATTATTCCCTTTTAGAAGAAAGTTTTTAGTTATTATGAGTCTATAAAAAAATATCATCGTTCAATTAATAACAATTGCTATATGTGATCACAGTATTACCACTAATATATAATCTGCAAATGGACGCAAAAATAACTGACGTGTATTAATATTGTCCTTTTGTATAATTCAGTTGATAAAAAAATCAGGACACAAAAGCATTGTAATATGTACATGTTTTTTGCGTAAACTATTTTTACAGTCGCAGAACGTGTATTGACAGGCGTTCGAGGCATTAGTCTGGCTGATGTTTACCTCGTGCAGTACTAAGCTTGCCAATTATCACGAGCTTATTGCTAACAATAGTTGTTTTCAGTGCACCGTATACCTAAAGATACACGTTTTGGAATGGCGGCTGGTCAAGTCTAAAATGTAAATTAATAAGCTGAAAACAAGCAATTTATATGACAGTTTGTATTTTCGTGGCACCTTGATAGCTAGAAGACAACAGATATACAATTATGTAAATATAGGTAATGTGTATCGGTGTATTAGAAGCGCAATGATTGTTTGCTTTTTTTCCGGGTTTATACGGTCGTCACTAACCAAAACTGCCCGAAAACATGTATAAGCGACCATTGAAGCTCGATTTTCTAAACAAACTAACGACTTAAGGTCCATTCGAATCGACAATTATCGTTTTCTATTGTGTAAGTAGTTATAATATTGTTACGAGTATGTTGTTGTTGTCCCATGTGTTTCGTGTTTGTTGTTAAGTGTTATTTGCTTTAAATATACGTGGCGGGTGTAGGTAATTTATTGAGTAGTGGTTTGTTTGTTGCTAATCTGATTAGTTTTACCATGAACTACAATAAGCAGACATTATACTATAACTTCAATCCATTCTTGTATAATAGTATAGTATTAACAAGAGAAGATTTGTAACAATTCTAGTTCTGTACTCTCTGTTCAGGAAGATGCGGAAAGCAAATACTATACAGGGTGATCAGTTAAGGCTGGACAGCGGATGTATCTTGGAAACTAAGTGTGCTAGAATCTTCCGGTAAAATTTTTTTTTACAAATCTGGCCACCCAGATTTCATTTAAAAAATTTTGAAGTGCGTAACTTTGCTGCTAGGTGGCGCATTTAATAAGACATATCAAAGAATAGTTTCTTTCTCCAAAAAGTTGCAATGCAATGTTGGTCTAAAATAAACTCATTGCAATCTATGTTTATTTCTTGATAAATTTTGTTCGAACATTTTTTTTCTAGTTGCTATGGCAATGACGATAGGAGGGATAGAAGTTTCAAATCTTCAAAATAGCATAATTCAAGTATGGTTCAACCAAATTGAACGAGTGATGGCTAGTTTTAAAGTGAATCTTATGCGTTTCAATACAATCATAAATAACTTATAATTTATTGCAGCGTTAGTTATACAATTTTTATATTTGTTCAAATATCTTGAAAAAATCAAATGCAACCCTATAAACTTTTTTACTAGCTGCTATAGCTTATTAATAAAGCAAGATAAATTGTAAAACTGGAACTCGATATCTTTCTTTGTTTGTTGGTTATAGTAAAAAAACTGCGAATCCGTCTTTGGGTTCGGCTATTTTTTCATTGGAAAAAAATGAGGTTACATAAAAAAAATACTTTTACTCATAAATTACGACCTATTAAGTTAGGTTAGACAGTGATATGCCAGCAGCGGTGGACATTTTGAGGATCAATAATTATTCTTTCGCCACCTAAAACTCCCGAGACTCGTATTTTCTTTATTTTTTATTTACAGCTTTAAGCGAAATGTCAAATTGAAGGTCTTTTTATTTCTTTAAAAATGGCACAGAGAGTGTCCAAAAATATTTGCAGATAATATTTCACAAATAAAGTGTTTTTTGTTGTTTTTTTATCTTACCTCGTATAATAAATAGGGCTTTATACTTGCTGGATGCCGATTTTTGTCTTCTTTAATTTGTGTCATTATCATGTATGCCTCATTTTTACTACTTGTTAATGAAAAACAAGAAAAATTCATAGTTGCCGTACTCTATTAACTATCTTTATATAAATTCAGTAGCTAACCATCAGCTAGTGTCAGTAAGAATTTGGTATTATATCTTTTATATTGGAAACACCAGAGAAAAGTCGTTATTTATGCGTAAACGCGTGACCTTTGTTTAATATAACCTAATTTTGTTTCAATTAAAAAAATAGCTGAAGCAAACGACGAATTTGAAGTTTTTTTTACTATAACCAAGAAACGGAAAAAGATATCGACCTGCGGTTTTCAAATTTATCTTTCTTGATTAATGAGCTATAAGAACCAACAAAAAAGTCTATAGAGTTGCATTTGATTTTTTAAAAATATTTGAACAAATATAAAAATTTGACAATTAAAGCCCCCTATTGTCAAACAAAGTTTTTTATGATTATATTGAAACGCATAAAATTCACTTTAAAACTAGCCCTCACTCGTTAAATTCGCCGGTTTAACCATACTTGAGTTATGCCATTTTGAAGATTTGAAACTTCTACCAAAAAAAATTCAAACAAAATTTATTAGGAAATAAACACAGATTGCAATGAGTTTATTTTAGACCAACATTGTATTGCAACTTTTTGGAGAAAGCAACTATTCTTTGATATGTCATATTAATTGCGCCACCTAGTGGCAAAGTTAACTACTTCAAAATATTTTAAATGGAATCTGGGAGGCCACATTTGTCCAAAAAAAATTTACCGCAATATTCTAGCACGCTTAGTTTCCAAGATACAGCCGCTGTCCAGCCTTAATTGATCACTCTGTATATTAATAGGAATAATATTTAATATGGCACGAAAGTTAATAGATTACAATTGGTCTGCTTTCTACTTTGGTAATTACAAATACAGAGGCATTTTAAGTAATTACACCGATAAGTAATTTGAGGTTGCATTTATTGGTTAAGTATGTATAAAAATTCAGCACAAGATGGAAATTTATGAATAACCATGTGGACCTTATTTTTTTGCTACATGCTGCTAAACCCAAGGATCACAAAAAAGATATCGGCTTTTGGTTTCCAGATATATTTTGCGTGATTAAGAAGCTATCGAAAATTTGCTATTTGAGTTTTATTTAATTTTTTTGAGGATTGAACAAATGCCGTCTAAGTTACGCACAATAAATATTTAATTATTTACGTTAATGCACGTTAAAATAAATCCTCATTCGTTGAATTCCATTAATGCGTAGAACCATTACTTACATTTTTTCAAACATTTGAAACTTCTATAGCTGCTACTATCGTTGTCATGGTAACTAGGAAAAATTTTTTTTAACAAAATCTTTATGTAAGCATGTAAACAAAGAGTCTAATGAGCGCAAAAATGGGTTTCTTTTAAATGAGTAGTAAATCGCCAGGCGCCGGATGTKTTTCATTACTCCATAGACGTGCGTACACTTTCCGTACAAATTCAATATCTTTTTAACTTACAAACCATCGTGAAAAAAATAAATCTTCCATTTTTTCCTAAAATGTTGTGAAGTATTATGGGTTTAGGCAGAAACATCACTTTCGCAGTCACGTAGTATAAGTTTATTAATTTGGTGAGACATCATTCAGTTTAAGGTCTTGCTATAGATACGTTATGTAACAATAAACACGTCGGTAAAAATATCTTACAAATTTTGGCGGACTAGGCCCTTTCATAAGGTTTCTATAAGCTTCGAAGATTCTAAATGGCTTGGCAGTAGCAAACAGTCCATTCATTCAGATTAGGAGTATAAGTTGCACGTTTTTCTCTAAACTGCGCTTTTTCTGTCCCTTCCTGTTGCTGAGGAAAATCTGTCCAGTTTCCACTAGTAATTAAATTTCTTCCTCGAGAATTTCTTGTAACAAAGAATCCGTACCTCCTCCAAAACTATTCCAATTGAAACACCGGGACGTTCAGAATCGAGTTGTGCAAAAAAGCAACTAACGAAACTGCTTTAAATCAGTTAAGAAGCACGGTCGGTCGCCTCTGTAAACGCTACGTTCAACAGTTGATCTCTGGCCGACGATTTTAAATTAGATCAAACGAGCTGGATTCAGTCCCTTGCAGGAGATTAAGGATAAGGGAAGAGCTAAGCCGGCTCGAGATGTTCTTTGGGATACTTCCTTTTGACAAGACGAGACGGCACTAAGTGTAACGCCAGCTTTTATAAGGCCTGAGCGGAATGGTAAGTTTGGGATTGATATTGGAGCGAGCGTATAAAACGTTTGACAGGGTCTCTTTCGCTCTCCTGGATGTCTGATGGTTAAAATGTACGTTGTATAGACTCTCTCCTTTCAGCAATTTATGGCCGCTTTTTATAGATTTAGTAAACTGTTGTGTTTCAAGTATTTAATTTAAAAACGACGCAACTTAAAAAATAGTTTAAACTAAGTAATCTTATTCATAATCTAAATGTTTTATATCAGATTTATTCCAATTTATTTTCTGCGTATTCAAAGAATATTATATTCGTATAACCAACTTTTGCTTATACTGAAAATGCACAATAACTTTATTATTATAAAACATTATGTCTATTACATCTTTTGATTTATTATTAAATTTTAATATAGTTTCTTAGAGTCCTTCAGTTGTTTAAGAACACATGATTGTTAAATTATAAGATGCATTTGCTAAGGCATTAATTTATAATTGGTACGCTACAAAAAGAAGCAATTTGTTAATTATTAATATACCGTCAGAAATTAGTTAAGACGCCAATACCGAGTATTATAGTTCAAGGTCCGTACTTGGTAATTTTTGTTGAATTGTAGAAAGTTTCAGTTGAGGCACAGTATTATGATTATTAATTACTCTTATCTCTACTATAAATATTTCAGATTTCAGCGTTGTATGCGTCAATCGTTCAGTTCCTCTAAGTATGCAAACTCTGTTTATTATAGTTCAATTTAAGCATGAATAGCTACGATTTCCTGAGGTAATAGTCATTCATTTTGTATATCCAAAACACCCTGCCATCGCTTCAGCAATAATTTAATGTCGTTAAATACGTCATTTTTGTCGAGATTCTTCAGCAGTTGGAACACATATGCTGTTACAGTCCAAGTCAATAAATCAGACTCCTTTCCACTGGAGGAACAGGACGAAATCTGGAGGAGGGCTGTTCGGGGGATGTGGGAGAATTTCGCAGCAATTCTTCTCGCAAATTCCTTTGACTGACATTGCTTTGTGCGATCAAGCGTTATCGTGCAAGAGCTTTACGCCATTATGTCTTTCATATCGTCTACACTTTTGGAATCACGCATTTAAATTTTCTATAAAGAAGACAAATACATTTGTCTTTTGGTATTTGTCTATTGCTTGTTTGTCCATGCAGTCTTCTTCCATTATTTTAGCCACAATAGCAGCAAAAGTATTGTCTGTAGCAGTATATGAGGTCTCCCTCATGGAGCTTCCCTTCCCCCAAGTTAATTTTCTGGCTACGCCACTGGTTGAACCGTCCACACATTACCCCCGACAAGCTTCTTGTATTGCACCGTGAATTTCGGCAACCGTTTTTTTCGCGCAGTATTTGAATTTCATATGGGCACATTAATCCGCTACATTCCATTGCATCAAACTACCCCTATTTAAAAAATTTTTACGCATGAACTGAGTGAACTACTCGCACTCTGTATATAGCTAAGTCAAGTCATGTCCCAATGATAGACTTTTATAATTTGACAGCACTTGTTATTTCACTATCGCCAGTTCAGCGCCAGCTTGATATGTGCAGGAATTATGACATCACCCTCGTATATACATTACGGTGGATACGTGTATCTATTATATATACATATATCGACTACTTGTATCTAATACACGTATTGAATTATCGTCTGGAATACATGTATCGAATACATGTGTTGAATACTAAAATACATGTTTCGATTACTTGTATCGAAGAAAATTTTGCAACAGTTTCATAATCAGTTTTATTTTTCCCCCTATATATGTTTTCAACCAGTAAATGTGTCAACGTGACATCACGAACCTAAGAGTTTGGTGGACAACAAACTTCAGTCACCTGCAGGAACTAAAGGAAATTCATAAAGTTGGAAGAAAGTAAGTAAAATACCCAGGTTTTGTGCAGTGGTCAACTACCGTAGTAAAAAAATATAGGTTTGTATTTGTACACATTTTCATGTGTAAAAGGTGGTGCTTTTAAAACTTCAAAGTAAAAAGGCGTTAAACCTGGATAAGCCAACTTCGAAGGATTGATTTAACAGAAAATATAAAAAAATGTGTTTGTGTTCTAGTCTCTTTATTGCAGTTACTTGTAATACAAAAGTACGATAACAGTTAAGTTAATTAATACTAGTAAGTGGCATTGTTAATGCAGACTATTATCAAAGTTTAGCTAGGTCAACCCTAAAATATACTTATGTGAATCGTATACTCTGGAGGCCTGCTTCAGAATTATACAAAGAAAATAGTAAGCAGATCACAGCATCCAGCATTATTGAGTAAGAAAGCATTGACAAATAAAAAATACAAGTATATATTCAGTACTATGCATCATCTATTTATGCGAATTGCAAAATTTATTTTACACAAGCAAATATATATTTTTATTGTACATAAATCCGTTGATATTTTTTGGAAGAGGGATCTAGTTCAACGATTCATCCTATTTTCGTTGCCTAGTGGGGTCTATTGCCTGTTCGGACGTCTGAGCAGTACAGTTACAGTGAGCATTTAAAATTGTAAATCTTTGGCATATAATCGACGGTATGGTGTCAATGTACATATGTAATTTTACACACTGAAAATGGAGAACTTGTAATAAAACTGAGTTTAGATAAAATTATCTGGTTAGCAGACCAACAATAAATGTTACTGAATAATTATTGCCAGCTTTAACGAGGAATTGAACTCGGGATGCCACTACACCGCGAAAGCTCCATTCAGATTGTGGGTCAAAGCTGCAATTATACATCAAAGTTATCTCCATGTAAAACCTGAATAGGGCTTTTGGTCTCGGGTTCAATCCCCGGTCAAAACGGAGAATATTTTTTCAATAATATATATGGGCCTGCTAACCCGTCTCTTTCTTAAATACTCATTGTAATCTCATTCAGACGATAATTACTTTTATAGTACTGATTTGCTTACCTTGCCCATAATAACGACAAATGACAAACCCATACACTACTGAACGAAATGTACGTCTTTAAAGACTTGATGGCGGTTGATTTTTCGTCATAACCGTAATTGTCGATTTCCTATGTTTTTACAATACACCTGCCTTACATTTTGCGTTTAAAATTTCATTATAATTCTGCACATCGAAGTTTTCGAATCATCATCAACAGATGCCATATTTTAATTAACACCGTAAGTAACAAACTAGAGCAAGCCGCTTTTGGTACATCTGTGAGGTGTAGACGAACTCTGTACCAATTATCGATAGCATTATGAATACTTCTAAGTGAACGATTTATTTAAAGTTGGCCAATCCGGCGTTCCGACTCTCTGCTACGCATATCAGGACAGTGCTGGCAGCGAATTATTCATTTCGAGTAATCTTCTAGATAAATTGCAGCTGAATTCGCAGCATTTCTTCTGCATCATAATTTAATACTAAACAGAAGTAATTTATCAAAAGAAGTTAAGCGTGAGCTAATATTAAGTGACGCAGACAAATGTAAGTTTCGTTTTCCTTATAATAATCTCCAAATTTTAATCCAAGTTTTTAAAAATGAAGCACTCTTGGTTATCTAATAACCATCGTCAGTACCAGTGTTAAAATTAAAACTGGAACTAGTTTTGGCGTTGTCAAATATACGTAAATAGAAGGAAGAGGGTTTGTCTTCAAACAAAAAGCTACGTGCTTGCCAGCAACGCAAAAAATATTAATATTAAATCAATAATTTAGTATTGCACAACATAAATTACAAAAATAATTCAAAATAATAAAACTTTGTTTGCTTGTGCCTACAAATTTCTAAATACCGTGATTTTGTCACTTTATTGCAAAAAAATATAATAAATTTTAATTATCTAGCGTAGCACTGTATTTATGTAACAAAGAATGGTTTTAAATATTCATTACTTCCAATAAAAGTACCTTTACATCCTGCTTCATATTTTAAGACTATATTTCAGTGAACTTAAATACTCCTCTGCACACTTTAGAAAATACCAGAATTAATACTTTATTTTCAGGCTTGCAATGTTACATTTCAGGGTTATACATAACCTCCCTAAAACAAGTTGACACGTCCAGCTCGCTAATTATATTTCAGAAACAACATCGGCGTCTAATTGAAAAAGACCTTTTTACCACTTGGTCCATCGCTCAAGTAATAACATAATTTTTTGCAGCTGTCCTTGCTTTAACTAACAGCTTTATGTTATTATTAAAGTCTAGAGAGAGAATTTCAGCGCTGGTGTGTGTATGCGTTTAAACTTAAATCAACTTTATTGGACAAGTTCTCGGGTAGATTGATGAAGTTTGACAAAGTTCCGATGGGTATGGGAACAACGACACAAACTCTTTGACAGCCTATTTATTTTCAGCTTCTAGAAGGCTAGGGGGAGAATTAAAATTCAATTATTTATCCAGTTATATGAGCGACTCGAGATTTTTTCTTGCATTATCAATCATATCAACGTAGTGAGTTTTGTTTTCTCGTTGTTGCGTGTAACGTTTAGTGGTGTACGAAATGTGTATGTACGAGTAGTAAGTGAACCTGCGCTCAGAAAATATACTTATTGTAACGGGTGTTAAATACATCTAATAAAACAGTTTCGGCGACTATAATTTTTTTAAAGTAAATGCATCCCCTGTTGTCTTCGAGCGCTTAGACATTTGGCTTTGTATACGTTTATGTAAATTTCAAGCCATCTGGGAGAAACAAGAAAGATAGAAAGGAGTAATAAATAACTTTGATATTAAACTATATTAATTGAGATATGTCCTTAAAATTGTGAATTCTTATTTAATGTATTTTTCCATGCAAATACATTTTTCGGAAATTACAGAACGTAGGATACGTAAAAGCTGTGTTCGAATCTAATACAAACAGGAATTGTCCGTAACACTATCGGCAACGCTCTTAAGATATATAGAAAATATTACATGTATTTTATCTAACTTTAGTCCTTATTATATATCCTGCAAATAAAAGATACTTTTATACAAGATCGATGAAAATAAAAAGTGGTCGCAGAACGCAAATGTAGCTTGGTCCTTGAATATAAAATATGTAAACAATCAAAGATCTAGGCCCTGTAAAATTAAGCTTTGGAATCAAAGTCTGAAAATGAATATTGTAGTGTATCAAGCTGTGCAAAAAAAGAAACCCGCAAATATTTACTATGCAACTCCGGGGAAGGAACGTTAAATTCAAACATGATTTCTTATGGAAATGCTATAGGTTGGTACATGGCATAGTTTTTATTCCACCTGTATTTTAGAAATGCTTAGCAATTTTAGCTAGTGATTTACATTTACAAACATCAGGGGCAACTCCACCCTTATACGCGAGATACTAGTATGCATATGTCAAGGAACGTCCAGGTTCCTAAAGAGAGGAATAGCTTGAGAAAAATATTACGGCAGTATCCTCTGATATTAGCTATACAAAAGAATTGCTACATAAAATTACGGTTAAGCTTCAAGGAAAAATATACTGCAAACCCTAGAAAAATTATGGAAATATTTGCCAAATCCCTCAACCTTGCTTTGCGGGTCATCAGACCAATACCAGAGCACTGTATAGCTCGTCTAGAATTCGTCCTCGACAGCGCTTGGAATTTATAAAAGAACAAAACTTTTTACTATTGCACTTAATTCAATTTGTCGGACATACTGTATATAACATTTACTTGTTCACGAACAATTCTAAATTTGTTCAAATCACCAGCGGGTGGTGCCAAAAACTGACACACCACACCGTTGTTTCAGATCTGTAAATAAAACTCGTTTTCAATCATCCACAGACCAATTGATAGGTATTATCTCGAGGAAAACACAACCTAGCAGCTATATTTTACCTGGTAAGCAGTGGTTCTCTTAGCTTCGCCTTCTTCTAACCGTTAGAACAGAAAACGAGACATTTCGGATGGCTTCGCAATCATTTCTTAACGCCATACTAACAACTAACCTCTGGTTCTTAAAGCATATTGACTAAGAAAACGTACCTGTCTTGCACTGGTACATTATTTTCGGTCTTATTGAAAATATCCCTCACCCTGTAGTGGTAATTCTTGTTCTGCCTCATGCCCCATTAAGTGACGATTCATTTTTAAAGTTCAAAATGATCATTATGAATATCCAAAAACATGCAAACAACAAACGCATTAACCAGCAAAGAAAAAGCAATCAACAATCTCGATTTCCAAGTCTTTAATGGATTAACATTTTCCAACGACCAGCAAACGCTTATTTGTTAACATAACACACACATAAATGAAAAAGGCCTTCATTTGATTTATTTATATACAGTGCATGGCATCATCTTTGTTTGAAGAATTTTATGAGATCTTCTTAACCCTTGCAACATATATGAATTTTTCCAAAACTTTTTTCACATATTTCCAACATCATTGAAAGTTTGGATGCAGACGGCTTTGGACTTGCCTTTAAGGCAACGGAAACTTAATGTTTTCTGATGCATTTCTAACAGTGCCTTTGAATTTTTATTGAAATTTGCATATTTTAATGAAATTTTTACCCATCTCAATTATTTTGTTATTACGTCTGTATCCCGCTGTGATATCTTCAAAAATATATGTAATAAACTGTTACAATACAAATGCGTTGATTGGAATAAAATTTCTCCTTGCAATAGAATATGCATGCTTCAACAAGAGTAATATCAAACTTACATACCTTACATACTTCGTTTGTTTGTCAAAGGCAACCTATTCGAAATTCGCCCGGTAATTTCATGCAGTTTGCAGATAAAAAAATACTAAATGCTCGATAAAAGAAAACAAAAATGCAGGATAAAATAATAGAAAGCGCCTTATATTTTTTATAAAATCACAATGTAAAATATCCTATTTGTACGCTAAGTTCTGGTCGTTATTTGACTGAAATATGCATTATAAAAATATATAATTGCTAGATAATTTACCTTCACTATTGACTTAAGTTTAGCATTTTACAGCAATGTATTAGAAAAAAATTCTCGATAAGTCATGCAAATCAAATTTGCTTATTATAATAATTTGAAATGCCTTATATCGCATCACAAATAAACAACCACTGTCGCTAATCCTTATTCTGTTCGGGGCAAAAAAAAAAGCAGTAAATTGGAAGGAAGAGACCGCATAGGCGACAAGCCAAATCTAAAAGAGCTCTTTTAGTTCAATAGGTAAGCGACATGTTAATATTTCCCTGATGTATGTTGTACATATGCCATTTTTATTTCAGATTGAAGTTTTATTAGTGTAACTACCAAACAATATGTTAAGTTCTTTGCTGCGAGTGCATTTTCTTTTCAAATTATGTAAACAGTTACCAAAACATGTGTTTGTTTAGTCAATTAAATATTTACGTTTCACTTTTTTTATTATCAATGAAAAATGTTGCTGTGCAGATACTGTTTAAAAGTTGATGGAGAGGCCATTTTTATTGAAGGCAAGTACTATTGTTTCACCATCAATTTTCTATTTAACATTTACTGAACATTTATTATATTTTACCGAAAATATACTAATTGAGGAAGCATTCGAATCTGGTACCGAGCATCCCTAAAATTAATCGAACATCTATTATTTATTTAACGAATATTTTTAATAATTCAGGAAACATTTCAGTTTGTTACTGCACATTCGTTACATTCATCGAGTGTCTATTATATTTATCTAATATTTGGTATTTTAACATGCATGTGAAATTTATACCGAGCATTCATTACATTTACTGAGCGTCTATGATATTTATCGAGTATTAGTTATTTTAACATGCGTGAAAATTTTATATCGAGCATTCATTACATTTATCGAGCGTCTATGATATTTATCGAGTATTAATTATTTTGGCGTGCCTGAAAATTTTATATCGAGCATTTATTAGGTTTATCGAGCGTCTACTATTTTTATCGAATATTTAGTTTTTTTTTTTGTCATGCATTTGGATAAATTAACTGGAACATTCAATATGCGTTGTAAATAAAATATCGAGCATTTAATTTGTTCCCATTCGAAATTAGTCATACCAGCCACCAAACACTGTACCTGCTATGTATACTGTTAGGTGAGATTCCAGTTATTGTTAATCATTTCTTCCGCCTACTGAAATAAAGCCAAATACAAGTATTTTATTAGAAACAGCATAAGTTTTACTTGGTATAATCACGGTTAAATAATTGAACTAAAATTGTTGAAGGTTCTGAGTGTTTATTGGAGTAATGTATTAGAGTTAATAAAAAACGCTGTTTACCAACAACGACGCCCAGTGCTTTAATGTTAAATATGATTGGTTAAAAACTAGTGTTCAGAATTCTTAGAATGCAAATCAAGTACACCACAAACACTCTCTCACAATTCCTCCAAGATCTTGAAGTTATGGTGGCCATGTTGCTTCCGGAGGACGTTTTGCCACCTCATTTCAAACAGCTCACCAGACCATGAAATTGACGCCGGAACCCACCCTTTGAATCTGTGCGTTTAGTTAGTTTGGGATGGCTTGTAATGGCACGAACACACAGAGTGCAATAAAACGCTCTAAAGTAATTTATATCCGTTACCTGTTTCATTTGTTTCAGTCCAAAGCGATTTTGTCGGGTTGGTCGTTTATAATTTGGGGACTAGGATATTCGTGCACGGTTTTAGCAGGATGATGAAAATTCTATTGCAATTCTATCTGCTTTGTTTTTTTGTTGTTGTTTTTTTTTGTTGCCCTCTTCGACTGGATATGTTTTTTGAAACTTATATTTTTGTTTAATTTTTGGATTTACACTTATCAAAAATCGATCATTTGGCTATTCTTATTATAAAATCCTAAAGAACACTTCAAAGAAAAAGATATAGCGTTCGTTATTCGTAAATTTGTAATTTTTGTAAATGAAATGCCTTAATTATTTCCACTTCCAAAGAAAATATTTTCAAAAATTTTTATTTGCTCAATCGCTTTAAAGTGGTCGGAAACGTAAAGAAAAATTTGAGCAAAAAATTATTATCCGTGTGTCTATGTGTGGACTCGATAACTTTTGAAAGACAACATATGAACTTCAAATTTGGCATACATATAAATATCAACTACCCAAAGCGACCTATTATTTTTGGGGTAGGTAAGTAGGGTATGGGGAAGGGGGTGAAATTGGGAGATAACTAAAAAACAGGATTTTGGTCATTGTCTACTTTTTAAATTTTGATGTTGTATAGAAAATCAAATTTGGGATCGAAAAGCACTCTAGCAATTTTCGAATAATTTACAAAAATACAACGATTTTAAAAATTATGGATTTTGCTAATATTAGGTACAAGAACCGTTTGTTGTTCTAAAAAATGTGTAGAGACAATAAATGTTCAAAACCTCTTTATTGATCATATAATATAAGAAATAAAAGCGTGTCATTTTGACAACTGGATGTAGAAGTATTGATTCAATTTGCAACGGTTTTTTTTCATTAAATGAAATAGAATATAATTCGGCATCGCTCTGTATTAAAATTCTATTTACCCAGGTTTAATAGTTTGAAGTTAAGTTGGCGTTGACATTGCGCAAGATCATGTTTTTGTAAATTCATTCGGATCCTACAACTACTCGTTTTGTCCTTATTTGGACTCTTCAGGTAGTAATGCCGAATAAACTGACCAAATAATAGCTAACAAAGAACAGCAGTTATTTAAATTAAAAAAACCGCTGCAAATTGAATCAGTACTTCCACATCCAATTGTCAAAATGACATTTACGTTTTTATTTCTTATACTATACGATTGGTAATCAGGTTTTGAGCATTTTTTCTCTCTACACATTTTTTCTAAGACAAATAGTCCTCGTGATAGCAAAAATATATAAATTTTAAAATCGGTTTTTCCAAATAACACAAAAATTATTAACTTAACAAAAAAATTACAAGAGTGCTTTCTGATCAGAAATTTGATTTTCTATATAATTCCAAAATTTAAAAGAAATCGTACGAGCAAAGTCCAAAATAGGTTTTTTGGAATATTTCGAAAATGTCAAAACTTTGAATAAATTTTCTAAGACACTTTTTGTGAGAAATTTTATTTCCTATCTGACGGTATTTTTATTTTTCGAATATATTAAATATTTTCGGAGATATTTAGGAAAAACCGTTTTCTTTAAGTGACGCTTTTTTGCTAATATCTTCTAAGCAGTTTTCTGCACCGAAAATTTATAAGAGCGAATAATACTCGCGGTTATACTACTAATCACATACTAAAACGAAAAAAATAAAAACATTAAAATTTGCATAAAGGGTAGTTACCCCCCAATTTCGCCCCCTTCCCGATACCCTACTTACCCCACAAACAATAGGTCGCTTTGGGTAGTTGAGATTTATACGTTTGCCAAATTTCAAGTTCATATATTAAGTCTTTCGAAAGTTATCGTGTCCACAAACAATACCACACACAGACAAGAAATTTTTTGCTCAAATTTTGTTTTTTGCGTTTTCGATCATTTTAAAGCGAATGAGCAAATAAAAATTTTTAAAAAATTCGCAATACAATAGGTACTTCCCATCCATCCGTTGGATGTGGAAGTAATAATTCATAATTTACCACGTTTTTAATACGGCCGAAAAAGTATAAAATACATTCTCCTAATCCAATGCGGATTTATAACCTATACCTACAGATTCCTAATACCACACATATTGTCCTGAAATTTTGTGATTATCAGTTTTTAATAGCAATGAAAAGACTAGTAAAATTTAAAATGAAAAGCGTCGGGCACATATTCGTGAATCAAATATCTATTGCACCCATATCACAAAAATGTTAAATTATTGATTCGTTTGACAATTTTATTTCGTGGCAAGGTAACATACCTTTCTAAAATTTTTAGTTCCTCGGTCGTCTTGCGTATTGAATAGATACTTTTTAGGAGTTGCTATAACTAGTGAAGATGTCTTACTTACTCAGAGGTGTCTCGTAGAAACATGAAAAAATTTAAGTACTTATGTTTTTAGCCTGCTGTTGTTTCTAAATTTCTAGTCGAAGGGTTTAATTGATTTCACCATCAACAGTCAAATCAAACAAAATTGTTGGTCTATTTAAAGCTACCGCAAGTAATACTGGCTCTTTATAATCAAGACAGTAATTCAGTTCTCTTCATACTCCATTCCGCTTACTAACGAAGTGTGTTTTAAAACATGCCATGGCAATGCTGCAGTGGTTGATTCCTATAATAGGACTAACGAACATGATTGTTTTGGAAGGAGGGTTCTAGATATACATGCATATTTGCGTCCTTCCTAGCATAAGAGATTGTCGAATCAAAGACACGGGTTTGCACCAGCTGTTTTTAGAACTGAAGCTATCTTTCAACAAATTTTAGTTATTTGTGAATAATGTTAAATTTAATTAAATTACTGTGGGATTAAAACTTTTTTAGTTTAAATCCGCTTATCTCAACAAATATCCATCTTTTAGATAGATTACCGAAATATATCAAAGAATAAGCCGAACCATAAATTTAGTTCCTATTATGGTTGCTGTGTATATTTGTATAGTACACTTTAATGAATGTACTTTCATAGCTGGTGTGCTGTTTGCTTAAGTTTCTATAAGAATTAAGAAAAAGACGAAACCTGGGATGACAAAAGCAAGCGGTTCTTAAAGAAAAAACGTTCATGAACCCTAAAACAAGCACTGCGGAGGGCTGCTATTGTTCGGGGGTTGCAAAGCAGCGTGCTACAAAAACGTTTCCACCCTTATTTTATGCTATATGACGCGTAACACCATTATACCCATAATATATCAAATTTCAAGACATTTTACTGAGAAACCTTCAAATTCTAAGGCACCCCCGTTGAATCATTCTATCAATTCGTTTTGCAAGTAATAAAATTTGGATCGTCGACGCTTTTTTAATGCGGCGGTAGTGGGAGTGTATAAAATTATCGGCGTTGGCCAGCTAGCCATAAAACACGGACAAACAAAGTTCGCGCAATTCGCCCTTTTAACCATTATTTACTCTATGCCGCCCTGTTTTGACATAAACCGTACCTGACACTGAAGTTTTACTTTAACTAATTAAAACTAAGCTCCGTAAAGTTAAACAAGTGTAGAATGGCGACCGAGCAAAGTTTAGATTAATTTATCTTAGTGCATAAGCCGGAAAGTAATTTACAGAATTTACAGTTGCTACTATGAATAAGAAAGTATAGTTTGTAACAGGCAGTTGGAAATTACTATTAGAAAAGGTTATATTGTTTTTTCTATAAATAAACGTAACTTTATGCCGATTTCTACCGTTCTTTAATGATTGTTTTTGTTTTCAGTGCTGGTTTTAGCAGACGACCAACCGCGGCTAGAGATCCAACCAAATGGGCCAGTGATAACGAAAGAAGTTGGAGGTAGTTTAGCAGTTACTTGCAAACCGAATGTGCCAGACAGTAATCTAATTAGTCAACTGGAATGGAGAGATGTAAGGGGAAGGAGAATTGAGACTACCAATCCGACATATCGCCTTTACGTCCAGGTAAATCAACACACTTTTCGTTAAAACACATTACTACGAGTGCGGGTTGCAAGATTGCTGATTTCTGACTAAACTTCCTTAAGTTACTCCCTAGTACACTAAAATTCAGAGACCCCGTACTTCCATTTAGTACTATTGAAACACTATTAATTCAATTAAACATGTTCAAAACACTACACTTCATTGTCGTCACTCTAAAACACTTTATAACGTTTGGATCGCTTTTCAAATCGAACTGACTTCGTGCACGCTGTTTCGTGATTGTTCTAGACAGATCGGTAAAAACGATCGTCCATCGTTCATCATTTGTCACTCTGGTTACATAATCCGCAGGTACTGCTTTCCCCACGTCGTTATGACAATATTTACTGTACAGAAGTTACATATACCTAAATGTTTTGCACGTGTATCAAAATAGGAATAATGGTTAGTTAAATGCTCTGGTAGTGCCGCTTACTTGTGGAGATCTTTTTTAATAAACAAACAAAAGTGGGTATAAAGTATTTGCATATTATACTTGTCCAAATGAAATAAAGTTATATTGCACTTGTAAATGTCTGGCCAACCAATAATTGGGTATTATCACTATTTTTTAAAATTACGTAAAATGAATCTTGAAGTGCATACTCGTATATATCGTACGCCATGCTAAAAAAAACCAACAAAAATATTTGTAGGTAGAGAATTTCAGGTCTGAAATTCGAATCTTAAGAGTCACCGTCAAAACGCTTCTATCCAAGGTTATTTAACTCGTGACGTCAAGTGTCATGTAAACATTACCGAGGAGTGTTCTGTTTAATGGTGTAGTATCATTCTTGTATTGGAAAAGCTTTGTTATGGTGTTTTTTGAAAGGACAGTGTAAGAGGTCGCACCAAAAAGTGATTTATGTGGTTTTACAAGCATCTATTATGTATGTTTTGTACATGGTTATAAAAGTACTTTAGTCAGTACAGCTAACAAAATTTTTGTAACCGTTCCTCGAGATTATCAACGTATGAAAAAGTTGTTTAAGGCCCCTAGATGTGATATGCCGAAATGGCAAAGTTTTTTTTTCTGTTGTGAAGATCATCTTAATTCTTACTGTAATTTTATTATTGTTTTTGGGGTTATAAGTGTTTCTATTCAGTTTCCATTTTGTTATAGCTTGAAGAGGATATGAAAAATTATATGCGTTTTAAGTTGATAGAGGGAAATGTTATAATAAAGAACGACGTTGTTCTTCATATATTCGACTGTTAGCCAGACCGGAAACGAGCCGAAAGAACCCCGAAAATAAATGGCAATTTATATTTATTCTGACCTATAAAATAAATGTGAAGTTGTGTACATTTTTGGTTCTAACATTTTTATGTTTACAAATAGTATGTTTCCAACAACCCACTGTGATCAAATTATCAATGCTACATTAATTTGATAAAAAGTTCACTTATGCTGTTGCTTTTACGTTCCTCATCTCCGTCGCGTTGAACCGCTCGTCACTGTATACAAATTCCATAACAATGAACATGCCTTCAGAAGTCATAACTCATAAGTATTGTCACAAAATAAACGCAAACAACAAACTAATAAATTGACGGACTGAGGCTGACGCATGACGCGCTGACCTCAGATGTAAACAAGCGGCCATTTACAAGACACCTGACGTCACGGCCAATATGTTTGCGTTCTGGCGGTCCCTTTAAATATTCACACACATTTTTAATATTACAAATACACCTTACGATCCATTTTTTAATATTCAATTTAATAAAATATGAATACATGGCAAATACCCAATTGCTCGTGTACTTACACTGTCAGTTTCTCCTTCAATATCTTCACTGATACCAAATCTAGGAATATTAGGGGAAATAAAAATCTTCCACTTCTTTAAGGTGTGTAAGTGCACTAAGATTAGGGCGATTATTATTTTTTCTGATGCCTCCGGTCGGATAGAATGCACAATAATAATACTGTGTATTCATCTTGTACAGTGCGTTTCCATTAATTGTCATTCATTCTCTTTCGATTTATTTATGTTTGTACTATTGATCTCTTATACAAAGTGTACTACTTTTTTCCAAAGTCACAGTTGCTTGTTGGATTAATTTTGATATTTCAGTATTCTTTACTTTCAATGACCGGACAAGGTCACCTTGATTGAGGTGATTGAAATGGTTGAAAGAGGATGACGTGACATTGAAACCAACTCAACTCATCCCTGTCTAATCTTTATTTGAATTAAAATCCATTTACTATTTATCCTGCATGTTAATTGATTTAAAAATAAATAATTTCCGACTGTGTATTTTGTGTTTCAGCAACTTTCTTCGGAACCGGGTGCCGTTTTAGTTTTTACGAAGTTGGAAGAGAATCTTGCTGGTGTTTATACTTGTTCCGCTAGCTACGATAATACGGAAAGGCTCACAGCGAATGTCACTGTACAGACAATCGGTGAGTTACATAATATTTTAAAATTCAATCAATGATTATTGTTAATTATAATTATTTTCTAGTTGATATTACGTTCACGGATGCCCCGGAAAACCAATACCCGAAATTGGGTAGCGATTACAAAATAAAGTGCGAGGTAAAGGGTAGGCCACAGCCTTTGGTTGACTGGTTGAGGAATGGTCAAGTCCTAACTACAAATGATCGATATATCATCGATAACAATGGTTTGCAAATTAAGAATGTGAAGGAGAGCGATGATGGTATATACATTTGTTCTGCTGTTGTAATTGAGACTGGAAATATTAAATCAAGGACAATCAAAGTAAGTGTATTTCTTTCTATTTAAGAACTTTTATGATCTTGCAGTATTTCACTGGGTAGGAAAAAATTAAATTATATGTTTTCAAACTCTGATTATGCGTTGCCACCTGGCCTTTCTTCACAAGACCAAAAGACCAAAATGCCCTTGTGACTTGTTTAACATCCAAGTGTCATTTTTATAAATTGTGCCAATGTTGCGGGTATACAAAGATTACACTTTAACTTTTCCCAAAGTTGTCAGTCTGTCGCTGCAACTTATTCAGAGTAATTGATTTACTTCAATTTTAAAGAAAGCCAAGAATGATATTAATGGGCAAATAGTATTTTAAAAAATTAATATATCTTGAAATTCCTGCGAAATCAAGTTATAAATATCCTCTAACAACTGAAGAACTAATTTCTGCATTTGCATTAACTGAGCAACGGGTTTGGGTTAATTAGCAAAAATATCACAAGGATTCTGTATTACAAATTATGTACAGTAAGTAAATAAAACAAACACTAAATAATTGTCAGAAGCCAATAGATATTTTAAAATCTATTACGTCTGGTAATGCTTAAAAAACCACTGTAAATTCGAACAATACTTCTTCATCCAATTGTCAAAATCAGGTTTTGAGCATTTTTTCTTTCTATATATTTTTTTCTAAGACAAACGGTTCTCGTGATATCAGCAAAAATACATAAATTTTTAAAATCCGTTTTTTCCAGATAACTGAAAATTATTAACTTAACAAAAAAATTGCAAGAGTGCTTTCTGATCAGAATATATAATACTAAAATTGAAAAAAAAATCGTATGGGCAGGGTTTAAAATACTTTTTTGGAAATATTTCAAAAATGTCAATATTTGGTGAGAAATTTTATTTCCTATTTGATGGTATTTTCATTTTTTGAATTTATTAAATATTTTCGGAAAACCGTTTTCTTTAAGTGACGCTTTTTTGCTATCTTCTAAACAGTTTGCAGCACCGAAAATTTATAAGAGCAAATAATACTCGCAGTTATACTGCTAATCACATACTAAAACGAAAAAAAAATAAAAATTTGCAAAAAGGGTAGTTACCCCCCATTTGCGCCGCCTTCCCGATACCCTACTTACCCCAAAACCAACAGGTTGCTTTGGGTAGTTGAGATTTATATGTACGCCCAATTTCAAGTTCATATGTTAGACAGACACACAGACAAGAAATTGTTTTTTTTTGCTCAAATTTTGTTTTTTTTACGTTTTCGACCATTTGAAAGCGTTTGAGAAAATAAAAATTTTTGAAAATTTTTTTCGCGATAGAGTACTTCCCATCCGTTGGATGTGGAAGTAATTAAGCTATAACAAATATATAGGTGTCATTAGCATGTCCATGAATATCAAAACAAAGTTATGTTTATTAAAATGGTATATGTCATTTATTTTTCGACTAGCTCTTAAAAAGCTAAGGTAAACAATTTTAATGCATTGTGGCAGGTTGTCAATGCAAGAATCAGGGTCTGTATAATAAGAATACATTTTTATCACAGATAGTATGGTAAAGTTCAACAAAAATATCATAGGGCATGTGTTCTTTGGTCAAAAACCTTGGAACTTAAAATATCCAAATATAAAGAGTCGTCTTGTAAACCCCATAAATCTTGGTTTTACACTCGAAAATAAAATTCTAACTTTTTATCGATACACCCAAGGGGGCAAATGCCTTATTATAAGTTAATCATGTTCAACGTGTCCATTATATTTTCAGGTTGTTCTAGAAAAAGCCCAAGTGCATTCGTTCATTTTAATGTTTTTACCGATCCAATCAACAAATTAAAGTTATGTTAACATAGACCAGAGGACTCTAAACTTTTCTCGTTGATTTTGTTATTTTTGTAAGCTTAATATTATTATATTATCATTCATCGATATAAATATATTTCAGAGTATGAGCACTTAATTAAAAAAGGCCTTAACAACATAATTTGCGAACCTGTAACATAAAATTTTGAAATGTTTAAATATTTGTTTTTTTTTATTTTCAAAAGCATGAACAATCATAGAAGCCTGCCTTGTATAGTTCTATATAAAAGTCGCTATAAGTAGCAAATATTATAAATATTTAGTTAAATGAGTAGTCACTAAATTAACACTCCTATTTCTTTTTACATGTCCAAAGATATTAGTAGTTCTCCAACTAAAGGCCACTTCAGTTATATATGATAATGATGCTTGATGCCAAAAACAGACAAAGTCCAAAAGAACAAATTTATAAAGAACGGTCAGTTTATTTGAAATGTTTCATTGCGTATAAATAATTTGTACATGTTTGAATGTGTCAGGTATAACTGATAAATTCATTCCATACATCTGATGAGGTTAACTGCTTGTTGGTCCTTAAATTAAATGTTTGTGCGTTCATTTCCATTTTTATATTAAATAATTTTTTTGCTTTTCTGACAGTATGCCATTCACTGCTCGAAATGGAGATTGAATACATTAATTTTTGTTTTTAATGTAACTGAAAAGGATGCAGCTTGCATACTCGACACAAAATGGTATAACAAACCTAATGGCATGAATTTTTAGGTGGAAGTTCAGGTTCCGCCACAAATTGAACCGATGGAGGACATCTCTGTCATTGAGGGAGAAACAGCTTCAACCAAGTGTGTTGCTACTGGAAAGCCTCCACCATCGTACACCTGGATAAAGGATTCTACCCAGCAGGATCTTTCCAGAACAGATCGCTTTGGCGTGCAACCGAATTTAGGGGTTCTAATAATAAATCGAGTAGAATACAATGACAACGGAGTTTATACTTGCGTAGCAAATAACTCAGCTGGGCAAGTAGATGCGAAAATTAGGATTAGTGTGCTGGTGAAACCGAGAATATATGAGCTGTTAAACATCACAACTCCTGTTGATTCTAGCACAAAGTTGATATGTAAGGCATATGGAAGACCGCCACCTGAGGTCATCTTCAAGAAAGTAGGAAACAGAGAACCATTCCGTATTGGTTCCAATGGCGACAGAATTCTTCTTGAAAGCATGAATGATATGGAACGAGGAGAAACTACTGGAATTTTGAACATAGAAAGAGTTAATAGGTCGGACGATGGACTGTACGAATGTATAGCGAAGAATCCAGCTGATACAGCTTATAAAAATGGTCATATCACAGTAGAGTTCCCTCCCACATTTGAGAAAACCAAGGATCTTCCTCCGGTTTGGACGTGGAACAACAAACCTGGAAATTTGAGCTGTCTGCCCGAGGCTATACCTAATGCAACGATCCAATGGAAATATGGGAATTTTGAGATTAACAACAACTCAGGCGTGTTCGAAGTGAACGGAAATGCACAGCAGTCATTTTTGATTGTAAAGGCAGGCAGCAACGACAAGAGATATTTCACTACCTATGAGTGCATCGCTAAGAACAAGCTTGGTGTGGCCAGTAACTTCATCCAACTGAAATTGGCTGATGTACCTCAGCCGGTGCAGCAAGTGAAGATAACCGACTTCACTGCCACTAGCGTGAAGTTTGATATTGTTCCACCGTCAAATCTGAGAGGCCTGCCATTGCGGTCATTCACTGTTTGGTGTAAGGATGCTCGGGATATTTCATGGGACAGGGCTTGGAACCATACTTGGAGTGTTGGTGAGTAAAGTGTCAAAAATTGTTTCAGGCTGAAGTAAAATGGTACCTTCTCGCTCACTGCTTTTACACCATTGTAAATATACAGGGTGACCAGTAACGAGTGGGCCATATGTTTATAGTAGCTTCATTGGGTCAAAATAAGCCGAAACAAACCAACTTACCTTAGAGCTGTCTGTTTACCAAGTTATACAGGGTGTCCCGTATTATGTGGGCAATCTCCCGGGATCTGAAAACTGGTATAAAAATAACACTATTTTACAGTATAACTTTTTTTTAAATAACGCCCGTCTATTGAGATATTAATTCTTAATTGTGGGGGAAGAGAAACAGTTTTTCAAAAATATTTCTTAGACTGATTGATATAATTTTATCAAATTTTAACATTTTAACCCTTAAACGGGAAAGTATTTTTTCACAAAATTTTTTTTTTAATCTTTGGGCCTTATAAACAAAACAAGATACTCTTGTTCATGCAGCTAAAATTGACCCTTTCTGAGAAAATTGCAGTTGAATGTTAGGTTCACATTTTCACTGCTTAACTAAATCATTTGTTTTTATCTAATTGGCCATGATAAATAATAAAACCGTGTTAGTTGTCACTGTTACATTGACATTTTGATAATACCATACATTATTTGTTGCAAAAGTTCTGATATAGTAATAATGGAATATTCGTATAAATGAGTATGCTGACGCATTTAATGATTTCCTATAATTTTAACTTCTTATTTCGAAAATCACCTGTTGTGACAATTATGAATTTTATTTTAAAATGCTTACTTTTTTACAGATATGAGAAGTGATCAAACACAATTTTCATCATTATTCACAGCCAATTTGATAAAAACAAAGTGATATTAGTCTAGCAGTAAAAATGTGAACCCTAACATTCAACTGCAATTTTATCGGAAAATGTCAATTTTAGCCACATGAACAGAGCACATTTTTTTGTTTACAATGCCCAAAGATTAAAAGAACATATGTTTCAGAAAAATACATACCCATATTACAGTTAAGGGTTAAAATGTTGGGCAAGGCTCCCTCCCTGTCCCCAAAACATTTATTTAAAAAATATGTGCATCATTTTAATGGCTGCTACTTCAAATAATACTAACCAAAAATTAATGAAATTATATCAAACGGCATAAGAAATATTTTTATAGCTAAAATTGCAAAGTATGTGGGCATCCTCTCAGGATCTGAAAATTGGTGTAAAAATAACACTATTTTACAGTATGACTTTTTTTGAAATAACACCCAGCTACTGAGATATTCACCCTCAAACAGTTTTTCAAAAATATCTCTTAGACCGGTTGATATAATTTCATCAAATTTTGTTTATTATTTTTTGAAGTTGAAGCCGTTAAAATGGGGCGTACATTTTTTTAATAATTTTTTTGGGCCGCAAGGGGCACATTTTAAACTTTTAACTTTAAAATGGATAAATATTTTTCTCAAAAATATGTTCTTTCGATCTTTGGGACTTGTAAACAAAAAAAGGTACTCTTTGTTCATGCGGATAAAATTGACCCTTTCCGAGAAAATTGCAGTTGAATCTGAAGATTTGCATCTTCTCTGCCTAAATAAATCATTTTTTTATCAAATTGGCTGTGATAAATAATAAAAATTGTGATTGATCACTTCTGGTATCTGTAAAAATTCTATCATTTTGAATTAAAATTCATAATTGTTGCAATAGGCGATTTTCAAAAAAAGAAATTTCAGTTATAGGAAATCATTAAATGCATGTAAGCATACTAATTTACACTATTTGAATATTCCATTATTATTATTTCAGATTTTTTGCAACAATTAATGTAAGGTATTATCAAAATGTCAATGTAACAGTAACAACTTATACTAATATTCAACTGTAATTTTCTCAGAAAGGGTCAATTTTAGCCGCATGAACAAAGAGTATCTTTCTTTGTTTATAAGGCCCAAAGATTTAAAGAAACCAGATATTTAAAAAAAAACTTACTTGTTTTATAGTTAAGGGTTAAAACGTTGGGGGGGGGGGGGGTTGTCCCCCTCCCGTCCCCCCCAAAACATTTATTTATAAAATATATGCATCATTTGAACGAGTTCTGCTTCAAATAATAGAAACCACAATTTCATGAAATTGTATCAACCAGTCTTAGATATATTTTTGAGAAACTGTTTCTCTTCCCCATGTTTACTAGTGAATATCTCAGTAGGCGGGTGTTATACTGTAAAATAGTGTTATTTTTACACCAGTTTTCACATTCCAGTGGGTTGTGTTCATAATGCGGGACACCCTTTATAAAAGTTTCTGGCTTTATCTTTGGGTGATATTCTAATTTTATCAATTACTCTGATAGTTATGTAATATTTCTAGGCGCTCACACCAGAGTGCACAATTGGTTACATGTAGGTTTCATTCTGTTCATTGGAACTGCTGAGCAGTTTCCCAACCTCACAAGAATATAGATAGGCTACCTCATTCCGGGAAAGCTATCACACTTAATAAAATAAACGAATATAAGCAGACAGCTCAACAAATACTGCATATAACAATAGTATGCCTTAGAAATTTATCTTATAAGCTTGTTTCATCTGTTGTAGGTGTTTATCCTTTTTATCATTTACGTCCTATTTTAGATGCTCCATACATTCTGGAAAACTTAGTACCCGAAATGACATACACTTTTCGTTTTGCCGCCCGAAACGATGTCGGTCTCGGCCGAATCTACGGCGACACTACTTTTACGATGCCCCGGAGGTCTGTGCCGGCAGAACCCAAAACACTGGTTTCAAATTATCCTTCAATTGAGGACAACACTGTAACCAGAGATGGAATCGTGGCTGTGAGTCCTTATGCAAATCATTTTGAACTGAGGTGGAACGTGCCAAATGATAATGGAGATCCCATTACCGATTATGTTATTAGGTATTGCGTGGTAAGTAATTTACTGGGTAATTTGAAAATTCACAGGTAAAAGTGATTGGTTACTTTTTGTCTATTTCAATATGCAGACTGGAATAGGTATTTAACTCACAAATGTTTTTTTTGTAATTATATTTGGCAAGCTGCACTCATTGTGTTAAAGAACACTTAACTGAATATCTAGAAAGCAAAAGTGTTTTCAAGATTTATATTAAAATTATCAATTTTATTCTTATAAAAATGTATTAATGATAGAACATATATTTGGCTTCAAATTTTTCTTAGATATAAATTCCTTGGCCCCATTTACATTATTAAGACAAGTTAGCTACATATTTATAAAAAAAACTAGAAGAAAGAATAGAATACATAGGGTTATCCAGAAACGTAACTGTTAAATCTCCTAAATGTTTAACCATTATGTATTTAGAATGAAGATGAATAAAATTGTAATGACACATTTACTTAACAAAAGTAATGATAATAGGGCTGTTCAGAATTTTTTAAGTGTTACTTTTAACAGCTTATTACAGTAGAAAATTTGTCTACATACCTATCACTGTACACAAAACACCAAAATTTAAATAAACCAAATACAAAGTTGAATCTAAAGAGATAGGCTGGAAAATGATCCCCTGCAATGGGGCTATTACATGACGCAGGAAACCATAAGCCATAAATGCAATTTTTAATTAAATTATATGAAATTGATTTAATAAGCTGGTCAGCAATGGTTGGAAGTTTTAATGTCTTAAAAATAACAATTTTATGTTTCCAGCATGAGTTTACCTTTAGTTTTAATGAGCACTAGGTCAAAAATTGAGTCCTGTAATTTATATTCTTAATGACTTTTATTGATATGCATAATATATAATTTATAATATATGTTATATCTATAAGAAAGTCTCTGAACTTTTTGAGGTTAAATAATATGGTCCTTTATTCAAACTTACATTGAATTTATGGGCACAAACTTCACAAAAGCATTAGCCTTTTTATACAGGGTGATTCCCATAAGTACCGACACAGAGCATATTGTGATTTGATGCAACTTACCTATATACTATACTGTACCCCTATGAAGTTATAGGCCTTCAAAGTTGCGTTTCAAATTTCGAAGAAAATCAATATCTCACTTACACTTGAACTTAGAAGAACAAAATTTAGTACTTTGTGAGTGTACCAAGAGCAGTATTCGAAAGTAATTAGAGCTCAGTTGGAATATTTTAAAGGGTTGATAAGGGATGATGCACCCTTAAAATGGGACTTTTTTTTAACACGTTGGTGGACTTGAATAATTGTTATTTTGTTTTATGGAGACTTTAATTCTAAAACATTATTTATTCCTGTTATTTTTCAAAAAATCGTGTCGTCATCGAGAAAAACCTCAATAACTAAAGACATGTATAGTAAGCTGTTCTTTAAAATCAGGTAAATTGAACACTAAATTAATTTAGTGCTGTGAAAATGGCCTGGAAGTTTTCGTTTAGCAAACAATACTATTAGTATTAGCTTTCTGTGAAGGAAACTGCAGAAGCAGTGTTGAAGAATATTTGCGAAGATTTGCTTATCGCGTAATTCCTCAAAGAGAAACATTTGCCAAAATTTTGTTCTTTTAAAGTATTCTTATTTCAGCTTTTTACCTGATTGTCAAGTCTGACATTTAATTACATAGCCATCGTTTGAATTTTCCATAATTTTAAATAACACAGCTACAATACATGTTTTTAGTTATTCAGGTTTGTCTTGAAAATAATAAGATTTTTTTAAATAGCAAGAGTAAAAAATGTTTTAGAATTAAATTCCCCATAAAATAAAATAATAATAGTTTAAGTCCGCCAATGTGTTAATAAATCCCGTCACATTTTAAGGGTGCATTATCCCTTATCAACCTTTTCAAATGCTCCAATTGAACTCTAATTACTTTCGAATGCTGCTCTTGGTATACACACAACGTGTACCAAATTTGGTTTTTCTAAGTTTAAGTATAAGTGGGATATTGATTTTTTTTAATTTGAAACCCTACTCTGAAGGTCTATAACTTCTGAGGGGTGCAACTTAGTATATACAGGTAAGTTGCGTTAAATCACAATATTTTGGGCTCCCCTACATGCCCCTGCTCTTTGTCGGTACTTATGCGAATCACCCTGTATATTCTTAATATAGTAATAATAATATAATATTCTTAATATTATTAATATATTTCTTAATATGTATTTAAAGGGCATTAGTAAACATGCATTTTATTTTCTTAAAATAAAATTATACTTAGCAAGATCACTTTAAGTCTGATGACATAATATAAAATATCCAAACATTTTATCTTTTACATGAAATATATAATTGATTTAAAATAAAATTGAACTTTTCATAATTGTATTTAAACAATATCACACATTTATATATTTTTATTCAGTTTTGTATCACACACTATCACCTTTCGTTCTTCACATACAAAAACATTTTTTTTCAAGTTCTGCTGTGATATTGCGTATGAATTAAACTCCTCATTTATTGTTGATTTATATATTAAGATTCCCCAGCCTTAAATTGTAGACCTTGGTGCAAAAACCGGCCAAGACCTAAATCAACATTTGTGAGAAAACAAGGAAAAATATTCTAGATTTTATAATCAGTTTAACCACTTAAAATTTTTGCTCTTAAATATATGTTATTGCTATACCTCGGATTTGTCTAATTTTTGCATAAAACAATCTGGGATAGTTGAAAAAAGTGCAAAAAGTCAATTTTGTCCAAATGTGGACTTGGCCATTTTTTGCACAAAGATCTTCAATTCTTTTCAATATACGAATATTTGTAGCAGTAAGGAAAACTTTCAAATGTACTGGTGTAGTGATCAAATGAATGGATCAAAAAGGCAAATAAATTTTCATGGTACACTATCTTGCATAAAATTTCAAGGCTTTTAAAAGATTCCTTAAAATGTATTTTAAGATCCTTATCCTAATCCATGTAGGTTTTTAACCATTTTTGTTTATTAACATTTGCTAGTTTCAATAACAAACACACTCATGTTCTGCAGACCCAGAAAATCAATGGAGAATGGAGAGACTTAACTGAAGAATGCAGTGAAGAAGTGCGACAATCCTCGCAACACACAAGCTATGATCTGAATGATCTCCAGCCAGACACGACATACAAAATCGAGCTTCGAGCACGTAAKGCAATCGGCCACAGTTCTCCCGCTCAAATTAAAATAAGAACTGCTAGAGGTGAGAACGATCATTATTACAGTTATTCTTATAGTGGCGCGTGTTATGTTACTTTCACTATTGTTTTAGTTTTTGCCGGTGTAGCTAATACCTTTTTTGTTTAGTTTTATATATGATTTTGTATTTTTCTTTTTGTTTGTAGTTGTTTCTCTTTTTTTTGTTTTTTTTTATATCTATTTGTACGGAAAGCAGATTAATATCTTTGTGTGGTTGGGTTGTATTTAACAACTGACCTACTTTAGGAGTATATTATGGCAGTTCTACAAGTGCATCTATATCGATTGGTCTCCAAGCTGCGATGACTATTATTGTGGTGTTGTGTGCAATACGTCAGTGTTAAAAACATACTTATTTTAGGGGTGGAACTGTTGGTCGACAGGGATTACATAATTGTTATACTAAACTGTACTGTATGTGTTCTAAATCGATGTACCCGGTGTACATAATTTCAGCTTATTTTGCCTGTCGAGAGCTTTGCACCTTTTATGTTATTCACATTCCGTTTATGTAATGTATCGGTTGAGAGGTGGATATTATTTGATCCGTTTTTATTGATTTTTTTGGGGCTGTAGATGGTCTATTGTAATTGCCTAATTGTTACTAAAAATGAATTTAGACAAGACAGAAATTGTCATCCAGCCTTAACATAAATAAAGAAAAAGAATTACTGGAAGTTCCAAAGAAAAAAAGAGCAGTTACTTATAAGTAAAAGTCAAACAGTTTTCCAGTCCTTCCTTTATACAGGATGTATCACTTTCAGTTCTCTACTTAGGTATACTGTGAACAGTAAGAGATAGAGAAATGGTTAAATGGAGGCAAAGTTGCACATTTTAGTGCTCTTCGAATTTGTAAAGAAATCTAAGCTTACCTAATAATTACAAAATTATTTAAAAAATTTTATTTTTATTTGTTTAATACACACCTCATCACAAAGCAAAAGCACATTTTTCAGAAAGTAAATTGTTAAAACTATTATACTACTGAATATCTTTGGTATTTATTACATGTTTTGGAAAAAAGCAAATTTTTGTTTAATATAGGTAAGTCATTCTAACTCTTAACCTGCTAGTAGAATTAGATCTCACCTCATTAAAGAATTTAAAACAGGATTTTGATATTTATACACTTATTTTTGCAAAAAATTGCCAAGTGCTTTTTATCATTTTATCTAGAAGTAAAGGTCTTCTTTTCTATTATGGTGCCCTTAAGAAGAAATAAAGATGATGATAACTGATGGCTAAAACGCCGAAGTAAATTTCTGTTGGCACCAATGGATAGACTGTTAAAAAGTGCCTTTAGAATGTGCTTCCCCTTTTTCGATATCATAAAATTTTTCCTACAATTACTTGTGTTAACTCAGATGTCTTTTTTGTTCCAATACAGCATTTAAAAATATGCAATTTTGCATCCATTTAATACTTTTCCTATCCCTTACTGCTTATGAGATTCCTATGCAAAGAAAGGAAAGTAAGAACTACAACATTTTTGTAAAATCATAAATCTGTAAATAAAAAATGGTATTACAAATATCTGAAAAGTGTTAGCCTTATTATCATCATAATTTTATAGGCTACATAGTTCAAATTTCGATTTAATTTTGAGCTTTTTGTAACACTTTTTCTACATTTTATTCTTGGTTAAAACAAAATGCACTACAGTAGACCTTTAATCACAACAGAATCAGAATCAGAAATCATTTATTGTAGCATATTACAGGATGAGCAACAATAAAGAAACAAAAACTAAATGCCACAAAGAATGCAATATTTGATGTTTATTGCACCAGATTTGGTTCTATTGCTCCAATAGATACAAGAGAAAATTGAATTTACCAAGTACACAAAAAATTTTCTGATTACAGTCATCAGTAATATGAAAAAAGAATAATGACAAGAATAAATTCTAGTTGTATTCATAGATTGCTTTAGTTTTAAAGACACAAATCAGGATGTTAGGATTGGAATATAGAGTCTGTTGTTGTTTATTTATGACAAGAAGATAAGCCTACATTGTTATATTAAACAGCAATAAAGTGTGCGGAACTGAGATTAGAAACATTTTCCTGCCTTTTGTTAACCACAACCTGAAATACATTGACTGTGATCTGTAAAGATCAAGAATGCAAAGAAAGGAATGTTTCTAGATACACAGAAATAAATTAAACAGCTATAATTTTCAAAGAATAGTTTAAATTTACCAAATTTACTTGTAATATCTGATTATAACTTGATTTAGATGGAAGTGTTATAAAACATGTCTTCTATTAATGACAAAATAAATACTGTTGGAAATTTCACTAGATTAAATATGGGAACGGCAAAGATGGCCAATTACAATATTAAAACCATTTCTACAGCCTCATTATTTGTGTTTGCGTAGATTTTTGTTTTGTTATCACCCTTCTGTAGTAATCCATCCACTAACTGTATTTTTAAGTTCATCCAGAAATTAAGTTTGGATCTTGTCATGCAGGTTGCAGTAAATAAAAAAAACTTTGAAGAGCTAGATCATAAACTTATTTTATTTTATTATCTGCAACCAAACTACATGTATCATTTAATTGGGTATGTCCATATTTTTTGCTTCAGTTGGCATGTTACTTTGCATGTTTTGTGAATAATATTTTTTTGTGGTCTTGGCCAAATATAAATCTGTGATTATATGAAAATAATTTGTATCTTTTCGGATGAAGCGGAAACATTTGGATCAATGTTAACGAAGATAGTTGATATTGTGTTCATATAATTGTAAAAGTTTATATAATTAAATGTTAACATCATGAGAGAACCTCCTGGTTTGTGTAGGTACCCTTCCCCCAAATATTAGCTGTGCTTTTGTGAAGTGACGTATAGTGGCGTTTTGAGTGAGTTTCCTTGCTTTTCTGTCTAAAAAAACGGCAGAGCAGAAGAGCTGACACCGTCACATGGAAAAGTACGTAGTTTCACATACAGGGGTCGTTCCAATAGATGTAGAGATAGTTGGATGTTCAGCCTGGTCGTTGGGTAGCCCTGCATGCTTTTTTGCAACCCACAAAAACATTTAACACACTAATTTGTCTGTGGTATCTATAACTGCTTACTTTCGCAATTATGGATGCTCTTATTTACACAATAAAAACGGATTGATGTTTTTTCAGTACCATTTTTTTAATTACTCACAGAGGTATTGAAAGGAATGTTTGCTGAAAATCCCTGGTTTACCTATATCTTGTTTTAGTGAATAAGTGAAGGTGTACAATGAAATATTGAATGTCTGCAACTTATTTATACTTCCATTGTTTCATTGTACACTTTCAACCCCTTTTTGTTTAAGGGCAGCATGTTTTGTGCTATTTACTAGCCAATAGTTGCTGTTTTAACTCATTAGATAATAAATGCAAGAATTCTGGTGCAGTGAATTATTATTAATTTCTTGCATTTATTACCAATAAGATGGAAGTTCTCGTTTGGAATGATCTGTTTTAGTGTAAACAACATACACATGTCCATAACACATATTTTTAATCATATTGTCTGGTATTATATTTTCCTTATTAAAGAAATTATCGCATAAATTAGGGATGCAAAAACATTGGTCCCATTTTGGAACTTTAAAAATAGTATTTGTTTATTCCAATTATTACAATTAACTATTACAATTTGCGAAAAGAATCATGCAAATTGCTGTCACTTAGAGAGCTCATATTGTTGTAAGGAATGTAAGCAATTTTTTAATAGTGCTGCAGTTTGTGTTTCTCCCTAATATACTGATCGAAATACCCCAATATTAAAGGTCACCCATTGCTTCCTCTATTATTTTTTTGGTGTATTTTTTTCATGCGCACTGCTTTACTACTAAGTCAAAAGGTTTTGTTCTTTGAGTCTTCTCGTGAAGTTCTCTTTGTTGATCAGCTGGATTGCCTTGACATTTTACTTATTGTAGAAGTGTATCTTCATGTCTTGCATTTTTTTAAATTTAATTCTGTGCAGACTCCATTTTCAAATCTTTCCTAATGTATGAGGATGAATTAACTATGGACCTAAACATTTCATTTTGAAAATTTTGATATTTTTTATATTGCTTTTTTTAGTACGAGCATCCCCAGAGCTCTATAGCTCTATGTATGTTAAAACTGGTTTCATTGTTTGAGAGAGCTTTGCCCTAGAAGCCAATATATTTTTCGATATTTAATGTTTGACTCCTCTCTATTTTTTTAACCTGAGCTTTTCTGCAAAATTTAGTGTCGAACGTTAATCGAAGATATTTTACTGTGTTCATATATGGTGCCATCTGTCGTTACAGGAATATGTCAGTTTCGTTTCCTGATGAAATCATTCCTTTAGTTTTAACCTTTTCGTCCAAATTTGAATGGCTGCTTGTAATTTGTTTGCCTTCAGTTTTTTTGCTTTCTACAATGATGGCTTTATTCAATAAATGCTCCTAGCAAATTATTTTCTGATTCTGGAATATCACCGAGTGCAGTTTCATGCTTAATCCTAAAATGTTTCTATGTTAAATTTTAGTGTTCTTTGGCTTTCTCTTTATGTTGGTTATTCTACTAATATTTTGTAATTATTTGTCTTCTTCGCGAAAAGTTTTGAATGTAACAGGCAGTAATGAATTTGGTCTATAAGAATTAACCTTATGTGCAGATTTACTTGGCTCAGGTGTCATAATTATTTCTGCAACTTATTTCCACATTTTTGCACCATCAGTGAACTTTATTTTCTTGGAAACCGTTTCAAAATTTCACCAGTGATTAATTTAAAGTCAGGAAGATTGTCTGTATTAATGTTATTTTTTATTTATATATCTTGTGTAGTGGCATTATAATCAAGCACCTGCTCATTTTGAATATTATGAGGTTGAAAAATATTTTGCAAAGCGTTCAACTTTTTATTAATTATTTCTGATCCACCTTTTTTTTGGTCACCTTAGAATGATTAAAAGTTTTTTGTCCATCAGATGTTAAACACCAAACTTAGATAATCATGAAGAAAGACAAGCTCTGCAACTTTTTTTACAAATTGAAATAAATTCAAGTCACACTGTTTTTTAAATAGCTCTTTTGTTGGTTTTTAGATATTGAACAAAGAAAAGCCTGCCACTAATATTCCTTCTTGAGTTGATTTATACAGGCCCTCAAAAGTAGAATATAAGTAGAAACTTATTGAAATATTGGTATATTTTTGGAACCTTCATACTTTTTTATTAAATCATCATTTTGATTGTTAGAATCAGTTCAGTGGACTGAATGACTCAAATAATAATTACAACTTCCACACATCATTACTAACATACTAATTGCATCACATGCCACTAGAGAAAGGAATGTAATCTAACATCATTTCTGATGCACAGGGATGGATATCGTCAGGGAAGAAAATGCTTCAATCAGTAGTTCGGCGATCATCGGCATTGTGATAGCTGCGATTCTTCTCGTGCTGATCGTCGTTGACGTGGTCTGTTACTGCGTGGTCAGAGCAGGAATTCTCGCGTTGCTGTGTGATAGAGCTAGACGAAAACCAGACGATGAGGATCCAAAACTCGGAAGGTAAACATTAACATGTCGATACACTACTTTCATTTAACATGTAAAACAAGTTACATTGTTTACACTTGCACTACACGTTGGTTTAGTAGTTGGAAATTTTAGTCTATACAGTTGGCGATTTCCGCTGCCTTATTGCAGTTACAAAGCTGCGCCGGCCCACCCGAACAGCCTGAATCTACCCCTACCTGTCAAACTGGCCATTACGCCTGTGTAAGGACAATTTATTGATGTCAGAATGTGATAATGTGCTTGGTAGTGCAACTCGTATTATTGCTGTATATGCAAACTTGCATGGCTTAAGATTGGTCATGTCTTTCAATAGGTGTTAAAGGGTCTCGATTATTATTAGAGATACAAAAGTCCATATTTTAAAAGATTTATACTCGGATAAAGTTTATTATTCAGGAATTCCCCCTATGGATTTCCAATTTGGTTTATTATTAATAAAGCTGTGCATGCTCAAAAGTCAATAGATTAAGAGAACATATAATGTATGTTAAAACATATCTGTTAAAAAGCAGTTTCACAGATAGAGATCAAACTGTTAGAATCAAAGTGATTATGAAACAGTTAAGAACAGGAGTTCGTCAGGGGTAAATATTAGGGCCTTTGCTTTGTGTACTGTATATCAATGGTCTTTTAAGCTTAGTACCGGGCAAGACAATTGTGTCATATGCTGACAATACTGCAATTTTGAGCACTGAAAACTCTTGGGAAGAAGCTCAAGATGAAATGAATAGATACCTTAAAAAAGTTAGTGTCTGGCTTGGGTCGAACCAACTTTCTTTAAATGTAGCAAAAACAGTTTTATCACTTCTGGAATATATAGAGATAGTGCGCCCACCAACATTAACATATGCATAGATAGACAACCCATAAAACAAGTTAATCACTGCAAATACTTAGGAGTTTATATAGACTACAATATGAGATGGGATAGGCAGGTGCAACAGGTGATTGTTAGAACTAGGTATTTGCGCCGCGCCGCACCACGCTTCGGCAGTATTTCCAGTCTAGCTCCTAATCCACTTCCACGCCTATTTTAAAACTTATCAAGGATGTTCTATACGATATTAGCTATTTTCAGAAAGAAAAGAAAAAAAATTGAAATGGTCTAACTTTGTGAAATTCAAGGTAAAGAAATTAAATCGCATTTTTTTAAATGGAAATAATTTTTTTCGTTTCCGTAAATACAGTTAAAAAACTCATTAAATGAAGTAATAAATCCAGTGGTTTAATTATTTTAACCTATTATTTTATGACTTAGTAATTACTTAAAGTACTGCATGCTTACAGGTTGGTCAAAATTTCAAAGTCCCTTAACTCTGTAACCATGCAGTAATTATATTACAAAAATATTTGGTACATGTATAGGTAGAACATGCTCAAATATTACTGAAATCGGAAACATCGAGTTTTTTTACCTGTCCACTTCGTGTGGAATGCCCCACATGCTATTTTGGTATCTCTAATAATAGTAATAAAATAGAACCCTGCCAAAAAATAAATAAGATCCTTGGAATTTTCTAATTTTGTGTAGTTCTGCATGTGAATTACTTTTGAAATTGAAAATTAATCTATTTATTTTAACAGGGATGAAAAGGAGCCTCTTCGACCAGAGGTGAAGGATGATCCACGGCCCAAGGGCAACACCTACGTTGAATTTGATGGGCAGCAGGTTTACTCCAAGTCTGGAGAGCTAATCGGCAAACATTCTGCTGTGTAATTGAGATCTGAATTACCAAAATATTGTTGTTGAGTCTGTTCAGTGTCTTTTCCAGAGGCATTCGAGTTTTGTGCCAAAATGCAAAAAGCTTTGGACGATGTGTGCTTTAAAAAAAATTTCAAGGTTTGTGCAATGCTGTTCCATAAAAAAGAAAGTATTTTCAGTACTTGCGAAACTTTTCGTTGTGCATAAATGTATTATTATGTACATATATAACACTACCATAATGAATGCTGTGTTGTGTAAATTTGTAATACCGGAGGCTTTATATAGTTTCCTAGTTTTTTGTTATATACCTTTTTTTTAAGTTATTTTAGATGGTGTCAACCTGTTGTACCAATGCAAAACAGTATTACTTACTAGCTCTCAAAAAACCATCTAGACTTTTGGGCCTATTTTATTAGGTATCTACTTCATAACTTTAATGTTAACTTTTTACTATTCAGGTACTTATATATTTATTTCTGTGTAAGTAATTTTTATGATTAGGTGAAAACAGAACTGATAGTGTATTTTTTCACTGAAAATATTAAAATATTTTTTTTTACCTTCTACCAGTTGCTACTATATGTACAGGGTGATCCCCAAATATCAGTTTGTTATAATGATTTCCAAACACATACTGTAGAAAAGTTTAAGAGAATCACCTGTACACCACCATTAGTATTAGTGCATAGCATTTTAATTTTGTATATTGCTCATTATTTGTACTCAATGCGTACTTAGGTAATGTAGCTTTTGATATTGAATTAAAAATGGCGTATGATAAATTTTCTATGTGTATAATTACAGTTATTCCTTTTTGATAATGTGAAATAAAGTGTTTTAAAGAGCGCATTTTCTGCATTAGGCATTTTCAGTTTTAGAAACTAATTATTAACAATTAATCAGTAGACATAAAAAGACAAAATTAATGCTCTGTCAAATTAAAAAAAAAATACTGAATGTGATGATTTGTTTGATATGAAACAAAATCATTGACAATGATGGTTTCTGAAATGTTTTCTTGATATAAATTTATCTCATTTTTAAATCAACAACTTCAGAAGATTTCATTCTCTATTAAATTTTGGCCATCATACTGGCTCTTTTGGCATCTTTCACATCCATGGTTCATTTTTTGTTTATCTAATACCTGCAGTGCTTCACATGCGGTATTGTGAGCTATGGTTATATTCATTTCTGACATTTATTCCTGATCTGTTATACAAGTAAGTAACAGTGAATTAATGATTAAACTCATTGCTGCCCCCGTTTATGTTACATGTATGTAATTTTTACAATCGTACGTATGTTTATTTCTATACAGTTTTCAATATACACATACAACCTGCAAGGGACATTATTTTATTGCACTACAACCCACAGCCTGAGGGGTCCATTTCATGTTAAACTTTGTAAAACAAACTTCTTAAAATTGACCTTGAAACTTTGAAAATTAATGTCTGATGTGCAGAACCCAATACAATATATTGATACAATACCTGTATAAATTAATAATAACATTTGCATACTCAGTGAATGGCAAAACTTGCTGTAATGGATTTAAAAATACATATCAGATAAAAATATTTTGAATTTGTAATAGGTTTTCCCGATAAACAAAAAATATATAAAGTATAAATTTTTTAACAATTTATACTTTTATGATAGCGTCCAAAAGAAGTAGTAGTAAAGAAAATATTTTGAAAATAGCACTTGATAATTAATTGTACAAATAATTTTATTTATCATTTACATGATTCAATTTTTGAAACTCCCATTTCCAAAAATAAGAGCTCAATGTGCTTCCTTAAGTTTCAGTGACCTATAAAATTCTAAAGCTGATTTTGAAAATCGTTCTATTCCAGAAATATAAAACATGTTATAAATTGGCACTTTCTGATTGTGCAAAATGCTTTAGTGTCATATTTGGAGCCCTCATAATTTTAGAATGAATTGTGCAGTTGCAATTTACTAACCCTGATTATGTAGATAACAAAAGAATTTTGAGCAATACATATTACATCTAAAAAGCAGTAATTTTTCAACGAYCTTATACTGGTATTTTATCTGCACCATCCAACTTAATGCTTTTAAAAGTTATGGTTGGGTAGGGAAGACCTAGATATGTGCACTGTACATATAATTACACACAGGTGTGTAGGTATTTAGGAAATAAGGAAATAGTATTGAATTTTTAAACTGATTTTGTKAAACCTTGAGATCAAATATGAAATATTTTAGTCACATATAGGTTGAAAAATAAATTCTACAAGAAAAGCTGAACTCAAGTTCACCAGTGCCCCTGTATATTTTATCAACTACTCCTTTCTAGGTAGTTTTATTATGTTTACCAATCAATACTACTAAAATAAAATACTGTAAAACTTTGACTGTTGACCACCCACCTAAWCAAAAMCAGTACCCACATTTTGTAAATTCATTCATTATACAGAGTTACCACCAGGTTCTAATTTCCAATTTTCAGTAACTGTAGCAAGAAATGTGGCTGGAGAAAATAATGATCTCATAATATTTTTGCAAATCAAAAGCTCCCAAGATGCACTCAGAATTAATGATCATGGAACGTACAAAATTAACAAGTACAAAACAGATTGAAATAAAGTGTATTATATGACATGTAGTTATATTACTATTTTTAATTATACAAATGCTGAGATTGCATTAGTTTTAAGAGCTCATCAGAAACATTTAAAGAAGTTTGGCAATCACTAGGACTGGCAAAAGCTTATATTACATACTCACAGTACATTTTCTTACGCAGGCATATGATCATTATATGTGAGTCACGTTTAATAAGATTACAAAGAAAAAATAATGCGCATTCTAAACTAATACTCATATTCTTACCTGTTTTTTTAATAACGTCATTTTAAATTAAGAAATAATGAATTATAAAAGCAACTTTTCCATAATAAGACGTAATAACCTTCAGAAAGCTGCCGACTATCTACAGAGAACCCTTTTTATAGTATAAAAAAGCAAAGATCATTATCGTTGTTTAAATAAATGTGGGTAAAGGACCCATAAAAAAAATTCAAGATTCCATTGCTTCTGTAAGTTTAGTAGATATTTTATATTCGGGTATACAAAGTTATTATCTTCTAATGAAAAACTTTAATATTTCAACAAAATAATTTGGTGTTAAAAATCCCTAGAAAAATTAGATTCCCTTTTCCCCATTTTTACAACAAATCGCTAGAACTAGAGAAAAATTCTTTAATTTGGCACCACTGTGGTGCCACTAATTTGTTATCAGGCTTGACTAATTATTGGAATAGTTTTTAGATTGTTAACTTCCTCTAGCGGTGTTGATTTCAACTAAATATTAAACTGTATTAATGGCTGCCTATCAACCAGGCATGCAGATTAGAAGTTCGAAAACCAACGATCTTTGTATTTGTCATGCTTACAAGTCTTACTCAGAGTTTCCAGATCTCAACGGTAGATGGCGACAACTTACAAGTTTTTTTTTATCATCTTGTTCATAGTTAAATACATGATAATGATCATGCTATAGGAGGACGTTACATAAGAATATGTAATATAAATTTTGAATATGCTCTCAATAGTTACAACACGGAATAGGTTATGCTCTATTTTTAATATTAAGTACTGTTTCACAAATTTCATTTACCTTCTAAGTGTTTTTGAACTTATCATAGTTTTAGTTTTGCTAAATTCGTTGTTTAATATTTCATTTGGGGATAAGTAAAAGTTCGCTTAGAACAGATAAACATAAACATATACATGTGCGGTAGTAAATAGCTTCTTAATTGTTTATTACGATAATTATTGTTATTGAGGTAATTTTGTACTTCTGTACGATAAACCATAAACCGAATGGTTGGTATTTGTAGTTTTATAACTTGAAATGAAATAAATCCTAACGCTTACCAGAAAGAAAGAAATTATGTCACATTATGCTTAACTTATTCAAAATTTTTACACTTAAGGCTTAACATGACACGTCACCTATTGGCAGTTCGTAAAATCTTGAATTCGCCGGCAAAAACAGGGACGCTAAATTTAATGGTGGGGTAATTTGTAATCACAGAGAACGGTAATATTTTTCTAGGTAAGTTTCAATGGTTTCACAGATCATATAACAGAGAGATTATTAATGATCTGTGGTAGATTTACAGTACACATCCAGTAATTGTGTTAATGAAATTCGTATCAGCCGGATAGATGGCGCACCATCAACTGATTGAAGTTTTCTTTTTTGACGCAGTACACATAAACAAAAGGAGAAAAGACGAAGACAGACACCGCTATTTCTGCTCATTTTCCAAAGCCCACCTGATTGTGCCATATTTTCATTGGATCTTCAAGTCATTTCAGTTGCCGAAATATTCCAGTTGAATTTCTTTGGAGTATGTACAGAGCGGGTTATCTACGTAAGGATGAAGAGGTGATAACGCTGTTATGAACGGAAATTACTAGAATCGGGACAGGTAACAGTGTTTTCTTTATTTACAAAGTTCCGGCAACTGCAAGCAAATCGCCTAAAATCTACGTTGCACCGTTTTATTTTTAGAATAAATATGGATGAAGGCAATGTGTCAGATGATGACACTAGCATGCACGAAGCTGAACAGACTGAAAGTGCTAAACGATTAAAGACTGATTTTGGCTCCGTCGAAAAGTCAGAGGAGTCAAGCGCCAAGGAAGGCACTTCGAATAGTAACACTGAGCCTGAAACAGCCAGTGCTAGCACGAGCAGTGATAGTGGTTTCCCAAGATGTCGTAATTTCAAGAACCGCAACTATAGAAAGAGCTGTGATGACAATTCTAGAGAATCCAATGCCAATGACAGGTGAGTACAAAAACACGCGAGTTTCACATATTATTGTTATGTTTGTTCACAGTACCGAAGATGAAAGAGAAAATGCATCTCAAACCGAAGTCGACATCATGGACCGTCTCTCGGAGATTTCTTTTGCAACAAGTGAAGGTTCAACGGCCAGTTGCAGCTGTGACACGGGCACTGAATCTGAACCCGAAGTCTTGAAAAAGGTGAAACCAAAACACAACTGGTTCGTGGTGCCAGAAATAATAAACCGGCAACTGGGAGCCCGGGCCAGCATACGAAACGACATCCAGTTCCAGCGAAAATGCTATGGGTCGATGTACTGTGTCGAGAAACTCGAACTCATGTACAAACTGGAGAAGCATGAGGGGTGTGTTAATTGTTTGAATTTCTCGCCCGATGGATCTCTACTAGCCAGCGGGTCTGATGATTTGAAGGTTGTGATCTGGGACTGGAAGCATGGAAATCCCCTGTTGTCATTCGAGACGAAACACCGCGGCAACATTTTCCAGAGCAGGTTCCTGTCGCTCAGTGGTGATATGCACATTGTTACTGCTGCAAGGGATGGACAGGTATTTATTAAAGTTGTCGTATTTGATAACCTGTCACAAAAAGAAACTTTGGTTTATTTACTATTCTAGCCTATCTAGCTAAAATTTTGCATACCTCTAGAAAATCTGAAACCTGTTTTCATGGTCATATGGAGGCCTAGTTCTTGAGAAATACACATTTCAATTTGGAAATTTTGAATGATGCGGAGTGTTTTCTCCTATGTTGCACAGGGTTGCATACTTCTTAATGTATGATTGTGCTATGCCAATGTGTTTTCAGGCAGGTGTTTTTTTTTACCTTACTATTTTTAACGTGTTTAGGGTGCAAGAAACTGATTAGATTCTTGTGAAAACATATTTTAAAATACCTAGTGATAGGAAAATTTTATTATACAGGGTGTTGCAAATTAGTAGGTCATCCCGTTAACCCTAGATTCTTGATGCCAAAATATGACGATTTTGTTATTAGGCATTCCAACGACCTGTCAAAACGAAATCCAATATGGCCTTTGAGGGCAACCGTATATTTTAATGTCATTATAGCAAACAGCCTTATGATTGAAAAGTGCCACTTTTGAATTGTGAGTTTTTTTGCCCTTTTTTAAGATATTATTAGTGTTTTTAAACAAAAATGCCTGTTACGTGCCTTGTGCTTGGCTTGGGAGTCAGTCACAGAGATGACGTATGGATCGCTGCAATTAAGAGAGTAGAGGTGTGCAGTTGCGTTACATTGAACGATCTAGTTCGTCAGAATAAAATAAACCAGTTCATTTTGAACACTGCAAGAGACTTGTATGATACTGGACTGAAACAGATATGTACGCAGTTCGGATTGAACGACTGAGCAATCGCGAGCGACCTTTGGGGAGGAAGAACGACCGAATATGTGTGCATCTTTTCGTGAACGGACACGCGAACCACGATGTGCGGCCGGCTGAATTACCTATGTCTTCTGTCTTCGCAATGTTTTAACGTACAATGGTGTCACAGTCTCCGGTTTTGCTGTTTGGCATTTTTATTTAACATTTTGTTGCAAACTAAAATGTTGGAATAAAGCAGTAATATACCAGATATGTAATTATTATATCAATACGTAAATATTGCTGATACTTTTGAAATGGCCTTAAGCATTTCAGTAATAGGTACCAGGAGAAGTTAAAGTAGGTAGTACAATTACATAATATACAAAAACAATAATAAACTTGACAAACATTCGGAGACATAATAGGTTACTTTTATTTTTATTATAAAATAGGTAATTCTCATTGCAATTTACAATTTAATATTTACGAATGCATAATTATTGGTGCGCCATTGATGACTGACAAACATGAAAGTCTCATCGCTTGCACAACTGTTATCTATTTTTCTTTAACAACTATTTTGATTGCAGTTGTATTATTATGTATTAGTGAAGTTATTAATTATCATGTTATTTACAAATCTTAATATATTTCATAACGCCAGTTTCATTAACAATTAAAGTATTTATTACATTTCATATCTCAAATACACACGATATGTGTAGCTATCATAAAACTAAACGGCAATCAGCGGTTGTATGTTATATGACACAATCCGCAAGTACATAATATGTAATGTAATATGTATAAGTTATATCAACTGCAAGACTACGAAGTACGATATGAGAAGCGTCTAGCGAATTCGATCTATAGTTCATTTTGAATGATAAAATTGAACTAATTCAGCATGAACTATTCACCAAAATGAACTAGAACTCACATCTCTAATATGCCCTCAGCCGGAGTCACGTGGTTTGGAATGCCTAATTGGTAAATTTCTGGAAAACACTTCATTTAAAAAATACAGGGTGTCAAAGTTGAAATTTAAAAATCTTTTTTTACAATATTATCCACAGTGTTGGAGGTATCGAGTTGAAATTTTGTAAGAGTTTGTGGTATTTGCATCAAAGTGTACCCCTAAATTATTGTTAAAATTACTATAAAAACAAGTGAATATCGGGGGGTTTGTAACTTTCTAACCCCTACAACTTTTTTTGTCATACGCCCATGATACCAACTTTTTTGGTCTCTTGTAATTTTAACAAAATGCTTAGATTCAGAGACAAATGTCACCTTGTCTTTTAGTAATGATGATTTTCCTCTGGTTGTAAATGGTTAATATTATTGATATATTTTCCATTGTAGCATAAAGCCAAATTATTGTCATATTGGAGCTCAAATTATGTATTTATTAAACATTTTTGTCGTCTTATGTGTCTTTAGTGCTCAAACCAATAATTAACTAAGTAGGCTTGGAAAAAGACATTTATTACTAATAGGCAAGGTGGAGAGTTTCACAAAGCGGCATTTATCTCTGAATCTAAGCATTTTGTCTAAAAATTACAAGAGACTAAGAAACTGACAATGAAGTTTTGTACTAGAACAAAAATTCACTGCTCTTATGGGTGTACATCAAAATAAGTTGGGGGGGATAGAAAGTTACAAACCCCCCCCCCCCCCCCGATATTCACTTGTTTTTATAGTAATTTTAACAATAATTTAGGGGTACAGTTAGATGTAAATATCACAAACTCGTATCAAATTTCAACTTGATACCTTCAAAACTGTGGAATGTATCGTAAAAAATCGATTTTTAAATTTCAACTTTGACACCCTGTATTTTTTAAATGAAGCGTTTTTCAGAAATTTACCAATAACAAAATCGTCATATTTTGGCCTCCAAAATCTAGGGTTAATGGGATGACCTACTAATTTGCTAGTTTTTTCAATGTTTGCCAGTAGGATCTTGCAAACTAGCGGAGAGAGTAAAACGATTAAATGGGAAAGATTTGCAATTTTGAAAGTCTAATTTTGCACCTTTAAGATTTTAGATATTAGATTAGATAGATATCTTTTTTACCTTTTATTTTTACACAAAAAGTGTAAATGCAAAATGATATCCCCAATCAGATAGTGTCATTCAATTTTGCAAATAAGATGTTTAATTCTGTCCAAGCTGCATAAGAATATTTTGGAGGTTATTTTGATCACCACCAGCTTTCCTCGTCTGCATTTAAAAGATTGAATGATAACTAAAATAAAGGACGCTTCAAAGCAAATAAATGAAGTTGCAGAAACAAATGTGTTAGTTTGCATATTTCAAAATCCATCAGTTTCAAAAAGGTGCAAACACAGCAACATCGTAGCACACTATTGTAAGAATGTTAAAAAGGAACACATTTTATCCATACAAATTATCAGTGTCACATACTCTACATGCTTGTAGCTGCATAGAATTCTACAGATGGTTTAAGGTTTGAGAATATACATATGTAGAGTCGATCAACAGCTATTAGGAACTTGCATTATTTTTTTCCATGTGAAGTTTTCTGGTATTAGAAAGCGGTGAACAAGTTTTTGTTTTAATCTGCGTCTGTATACAAATAATACAATAAAATCTTTTGATAAACACCAGCGGTTTAAAATGTGAGATAAAATGGAACATGATTGGCAGAATACAAAACCGCATCACACAGTGGTAACAAGCTCTGGCCACCAAGTTCGCTAGCTGCAGGCATATAAACATCTACATGATAACAGAAGGAATCGCAACGTCTACCCTCGCATACCTTGTTGTTCGTCTACACTCTAGAGGGTGTGATTTGGATGTTTTGCATCTTTGTATGTGTAAGTGTATATCTAAACAAGAGAAATGAATGATCTTGGCTTCCAAGAAAGGCATGCTGAAATGATAAAACCTAAAGTAAAAGAATTTTTTACTAAGAACTGAAAAATTAGCCTCATATTTCTAGGACGGTAGGCAGTAAAAAACAACAGCCTTCTAAACCACTTCATGAAGCTTAAAAAAGTGTTATTTACTTGTTTTACTCAAATTGATAGCTCCAGAGATACATACAATGTTTTAAATTAAAAGCTTGTTTTATGACGCCGTTTTACAATATTTATTTATAGTTTGAAAACCAGGTGTCCATTGTGGTTCGTATTTATACCACAGCCTTATCACGCCTTAAAATATTAGACACTACTTGTGGAACACCCTCTATGGAGTTTTAATTAAAATATCACACACAAAATGATTTTTATAGCAATGTAGAGAAGAAACAAATGAATTTCCAGATAATTCTCTCATCACGTTTTATAGCGACTCACCGTTTAGACCGAAGTAGCTGATTTTTTGGAAAGGAGAGAAATAGTTTGTTTTGGAGAATTCAGCACGGTATTTGGACGTTTAGGTACCACACAATAAATTTTAAATCTGTATTCACTGTTTGTTTCTGCCATCTACACTATGCAGAATATAAAGGATGTAAAATCATCTTGGTCTATGTTTAAAGGTCGACTTTATAATTTTGGTGTGTGGCAGATATTTTTTCTGATGTTGTTTTTTAATATCTAAATGTTACAAAAGGTTTTATATTATACTCTAGTTGAATGTTTGTAGCATAGTTTCTTTCTTTTATCAAAAAGTGTATGTCAAAACAAAAAAGACAAGCACTGGCTGAACTCTATGATAATTTTTCCTGTAGAATTAGTCTTTTAAAAACAATTGTTTTAGACCGGAAAACATTAATATCTCCAAATAGCCTTCACATTTTTAACTTGAAAAAATTGTGGTCATTTTAGGCACAGAAAATTGGAAAAAATGGATTATTATTGTAAAAATTAAAAAAGAAAATGGGAAAACGAGAAAGAGGGCAATTTTTCACATTTTACTCAGAAATTTTAAGGTTATATTAGAAAGTTACCAGACAGCGCTGTTGATTTTTTATTATCTACAACTTTTTACTTTGACGTCAACTTTCATCGAAAATTGCAGGAATGCTTTTCTTATAATTTAAAAAATTTAAAAGTCGCTACCCATTCAGACAGACCATAGAGGATGTGGTGTTATTCTTTCTCTGATTACTAAGGATTTTGTACGTCTTCTTGTACTGTTCTATGTACACCAGCTCACTAATATTTAAAATATTCAGTGACTTATATAGCTGGATAGTCGGTGTTCGAGGATCCAAACTGAAAATTGATTTTAAACACTTAGTTTGTGTTCTTTGAATACTATTAATCAATATTTGATTCGCACTGCTCCATATGAGGTTCCCATATAGTAAATGTGGGTGAATGTATTGGTGAATGAATGGTGTCTAACATGCTCTCATATCTACGTAGCCCGCCTGCTAGTGTTTCATATTTTGATGAAAGCATTGATTCATACTTGGTATGGATCCTAAAAGCACTCGACATCAGAGCAACAGTATTGAACATAATTGGCCCTATACTATTCATTATTTATATGGTATTACGGAAAGTTACATTGTTCTCTATGCTAATGATAGTCAAATCATCCAAACCACCACACCATAATATTGAAAACACACAGCGACTCTTGAGTGAAGAATTATAGCAGATATAGAGTTGGTGTAATGATCATGCATTGAGAATAAATGCTTCTAAATTAGTGTATGCGGTGGTTGGTACATACCAGAAACTAATGTGTTTACATACTGTAAAATTTTATATCTATCAACATTAATAATAATGTGATACTAAGAGCTAGTGTTGTAAAAAATTTGGGTGTTATGTTTGACGAAACATTATCATTTGAAACAAATGTTAATAAACTAGTTTGAGAAGCTTACTTTAAAATTAAAATATCGCACTAGTATAAATACTATCTGCCAATTAATATAAATCAGAAACTATTTGAATGCTTAATTCTTAGTAACTAAAATTAGCTACTGTAACACGATATGAACTGTATCTAAGTCTAGAACTACAATCCAAATGGCAAAGGTTGCAAAACAGCTGTTTATGTTTATCCTACTGTCATGTAATATTCTGTGATCATGAAACACCTGATATAATAATCTGAATATTTTAAAGTCAAATAATCACTGTACTGTTCATTATATTAATCTTGTGAGCAATGTAGTCTTGCAGAAGGGATCAGCATATCTGCATTAATTTCAGTTTGATATATGGACAATCAATGTATACTTCTAGGTAATAGCTATATTTGAAAAACCTCACTGCAATAGGCTAAATATCAGTGTACTTTGCATTATCATGCACCTGTACTTTATAACTCATTGATAGAATCTGTCCACTCTTCTCTGCCAGATACGCTAAGTTAAGAAAACTATAGTTCAAATGTAATCATCGTAGATGTTGCTGTTATCTCTGCTTGAGGATAGCGTTCGCTACCACCACTACAGCGAAATGTAGAAATTTACAGTAAGTTGTGGACCAACTTCCCCACATTGATTTTCTTTTTGGGATCAGAGATTTTCTTGAAGCACGGTGTTCACTGTTTATGAAATTAAACACTGATATCTAACTTACATTTAAATTTATTGATCAAATTGGAAAAAACCTATCAGACAAACAAGATGGAATAATAATGACAATTAATTAGTTAATAAGTACAATTAATAAGAATGTCACAGAAATATATGGCAGTTTGTTTAAATCTTGGTAAATTACGTTAATGGATCGAACAAAAAAAGTTTACTGATTTTGAGATCGTTTGAAGGAATCTTTAAACACAAATTTTGTCGGAACAGCAGTACTTGCATTTATTTCTCATGTTGGAAAATTACCTCGTGAATGAGAAAGCTATGGAAATCAACTCATTGGCACATTCATTTTCATTTCTTTACTTTTATTACAAAAGGTGCTTAATAAAATCGCACCTACACACGTTCTGCTTTTTATCAGTTTTCGTGACAATAACTCAAGTTTTGAAAATACATGAAATCGGAGTCGTTGGTCTATACCATCTGTTACATTGCAACAGTTTTGTTTTGGGGTGATAGAATAACAAGTTCTTGTAATAGTTGAATTATCCACTGCTTTTAGTGCAATAAAGATTATTATTATTATTATTTAATGCTGTCAGGTTCGTTTGCATCAAGTGGGCCACCAAGAAGGCCTTCGTAGCAGCAGGAAACTGGGATGTCACCTGGGGCCTTGTCATAAGTTAGCTGTTTTAAAAGACCAGCCTCACATCATCATCAGTGTCGGTGAAGATGCTTTGGTGATGAGGCACGACATACGAAACACCAAACCAGACAGGTGAACGAAAATTCAAAACTAAACGGTTTTCTGAAGGTCATTATTTTTATCATTTTTTCTTACAGGATAGTGAATGTCAAGTCTGATGACTTACACGAAGTAGCGTTGTACAGCATCAGCTCAAACCCCTTAAATTCGTACGAATTCTGTGTGAGCGGACGAGACCATATTGTTAGGGCGTACGATCAACGCAAATGCGGGTCAAACATTTCACCTCTTTACACTTGGTATCCAAAGAAAGTAAGCCAACAGCTGCCGGTTGTTAGACATTCAAACTAATTACTACTTCTTGCTTTCAAAGAAAAAGACAGATTTCCTAGGTCTCCATGTCACGTGTGCCGTTTATAATCACGACGGCTCAGAAATTTTAGCTTCGTACAACGATGACGATATTTACATATTCGACACAAGTTCCCAGCCCGGCACTTACAAGCACACATATCAGGGACACCGCAACGGGGCCACCATCAAAGGGGTGTCCTACTTTGGGCCAAAGTCTGAGTATGTGGTGAGCGGGTCTGACTGTGGCTATGTTTACTTCTGGGAGAGAGAAAGTGAAGCTATTGTGCAGTGGATGTTGGCGGATGACAACGGCGTGGTAAGCAAGGATTTTTACAAACAACGGACAAAATTCAGCACTGTTTTTTTTTAATTTTAAGTAAAGTAGGCTGTGATATAAGAACAATTTATAGAATAGAAGCTTCATGGTTATGACAGAAGATTCATAGAATACAGGGTTTTAATTAAGTATGTACCATAACTTTAACAGACGATTCTTCGAGTTATTTTAAAACAAAAACTTCATATAAACATGGGTCTTCAAATCCTTCGTTTTCAAAATAAAGGATGTTAAACTTAAAAAAAAATTGGTTTTTCGTAAATATCCTGTACCCAATTTTGATGAAATTTTACAGTGTTAATACTAGTGTTAAGGAGCTTATTTGGCCCTGATTAGATTAAATTTAATACGTTTAGTGGCATCCCGGAGGGCAACTTGATCAATATTTTTGACAAAAACATGTGTGCCACTGACTTTTTAAACACTTTTATATTTTTTCACATTAAGCAACTAAAGATACAACTTTTTGTGTTTCTTGAATTTTTTTGTATCGTGCTTAGTTTTCGAGAAAGAAAAGTCCACTTAATTGCGTATTATTCATGGACACACATTTTGCTAATGATTTAAAAGAAATCCAGCTAAATGAAGTGTTAAAAGAGATATGATTTTGTAGGCAATAGGGTCGTCCTGCACATTAAAATTTGATAGTTTTAACCAATGCCTTTTATTGCTTACGTCATGAATACTAGTGCTACGCATCTATTTTGCTTTTACATTAATTCAACTCGTAACAAACGGAGGTAGAAAAATTACCCTGTTTTAAACATTTTCTTTAATCCGACAACAACTACGGAAAAGGTTCCTAATTTCCGTCATGCGTACTGTTACAGCTCCCTAGATAACAAGGTGCTCACTGTTGTCAGTTTTATAAATAGCCAGAGAAATACAATAAAGCATAAACATAGGAATAACCTGTAACTGTTTATAAAAAAAGCACTTCTTAACGTAAGCCATTCTTACATTTAAAAGAACCAACAGATTACCCAAATATTTCGACAACATCTTGCTCCACCACTTAATCTGACAAATACGAAACTCGAAAATTAGACCAAACTATGTAAACAAAAACGCGTGCTAGAGTTAGGTTAGGGTTATTAAATTGCACATGGGACACATGTAGCACATGCGAACGTGCGATGTTGTCGGTGGTACTTTACTGTTTTGCTTCCTAACGACCGCCAGAGAGGGTCCTGACAGTTTCAAAATTTATCATATCGTTCTCATACGTAAGTATACAAACTTTAAATATTATCAAGCGTCAAGCATCGTTTAATTCGTCATAATAAATACATTGGTTCAAAAGCAGATTCGATGGTTAAAGTGCTTTTGTGTTTCAACAAAAGGCCAGTGAATGCGCTTATTATATTGAATTGTTCATTATAGAATAAAGTGACTGAAGGATGATTTAAGTTATTTTCACAAATACGCCTTAAGTTGACCTAGGTATCAATGTCACAATGCCAGCTTACGAGTACTTTCCTCATGGTATCGCTTAAAATTTACCCACAACGGCAACGCGACGCAGCTCAAAAAAATGTAAACAAATATTACTCGCAATGCCGCTAGAGCACTGGCTATTATTGGCGTATCTCGCTTTCGTCACCTTGAGAACCTTTTACATCATCTCCGTGGCGGAATATCGAGGTATTTGAAATGGATATTGAAAATCCATACTTTCTCATTTTTTTTCTCGGTAAACAAGAACCCGAAAACATCGCAAGAAAATGTCTTTCTGCTTCAATTTTTATGTAAAAAAAAAAAAATTGCGGGTGACCCCATTACCAAGCCTTAGCTGGATAGGAACCTTTTTTAAATTGTTTTTGTCAATTAAAAAAATCCTCTTTTTATGAGATTAGGAAACTTTTGCATGTGAACTTGTTACTATAAAAAAATGTTGATTTACCATGAATTTTAGGTCAATTGCCTGGAACCTCATCCAAAGTTCCCTTTCATCTGCACCAGTGGCTTAGACTGGGATATCAAGGTATGGGTGCCGTCCTATGAAGAAAAACCCTCTCTGGATGGACTGATGGACACCGTCAAAGCTAACCACAAGGCACGCAAGAATTTGTGGAGTTCCACACACACGCCAGATTTGTCAGGAAGTCAAATTCTCTGGATGTGGTGGAGAAGGATGCGCAACTCGAGTCGAAACGTAAGCTTAGACAATTATCGTTGCTTGCACACTTATGATCATATTTTGCATTTTCAGAGGTCTAGAGAAGAAAGGGGTGGGGGGGAGGAGAGAACCGCCTTTTTAGAGGCTCTTTTGTCGAGCAGTTCGTCAAGCTCTTCCAATTCTGACAGCGAAGGGAGCAACAATGAAATGGACGATGACGATGAACACCTGGATGAAAATGCGGCGTGCACAACGTCGTAGAGGTACCAATCATTTTTGTTTTTTTTTTTTTTGTTGTGTAGAATTGCTCTTAATTATGAAGTAATGTTATGCCTGTAATTCTGTTTATCAAATAAAGGTAATATTAAAATATAGTTGTAAAAAGAAAGTTGTATACAGTCTGTTTAATAAAGTTTAAACGAAATTGTTTAATGTTTTACAAGTAAACTGCAGCCTTACATTCACATTCACTGATTCAACACGCGGTTCTTAGTGAAACATTTTAAATAAATGAGCTAAAAGCATTTGGTTGTTTCACAGTATTTAATAATTACTTGCAGATCAGTTTCTAGACTTTCGGTTCTTCTTCAGATTATAAAGACATACTAAATCTAAACAGTGTTAAAAATACACATACTGGCTGCCGCCCTCCTCGAAGGTAGGGTGTCGGTGGCAGTAGGGCCATCCATGAAGAGGATAACCATAAAAATGGGCTAACCGAAACTCAAAAATGGTGTAATAATGTTCCATTTTCTTACCTTTCTTCTTGGGTTGTTGGTCGGTTTATAAAAACTAATACAAAATCTTTGTTGTAATAATAAAACTTCATACACACTTAAAATCAGGGGACATAATGAACAAGGTAAAATATAAACAAAGAAACACAAAAATATGATCAATTCAATGATTTACATAAAATACACTGACCGGCATAAAAAACGCAACACGTAAAATGATGACCAGTTTCAAACTGCAATAACTTTTGAAGGTCTTACTCGTTTTAAATGAGTTTTTTTTTATTCAAAAGGTCTACCCTTTGGCAACATTTCTGTACTTGCCCTCCTCATTTTGGCACTCTCAAACTTTAGCAGGGGTGAGTTAGGCTAATGTGTGCTTTCTTCCACCATATGTGGGGTGCACCAACAAAAAAAAATATTTAAAAAGGGCTTGTAGTCTCGTCTATTCTGAGCACTCCTGATTTTAGTGTGTCTATTGTTTTTGACACCCAAGTTACAAGCTCTAAAAGACAACACAGCTGTTTTGGCATCACCATCAGAAATTAAAGCAAGCCATAGAGATTGACGCAATCAAATTGAACTGTAATGAACAAAATGTAACAAAATATTGGACGAAGCGATGCCAACAATTTAAAGTACCAAGGTAAAAATCAAAATCAGAATCATAAATACAAATTTCCTCCCCTCGATTGAATTGAATCCCTTATCCTCTGAAGCAAACTTCTTACTTATCACATTCTGTATTTCATTTTGGGGAATCTGGTTCCATTCTTCTGCAAGTGCCATTCGCAGATCATCACAGAATTGATTTTGTCATTGTCTATGGCTTGCTTTAATTTCTGATGGTGATGCCAAAACAGCTGTGTTGTCTTTCAGAGCTTGTAACTTAGGTGTGAAAAACAATAGACACTCGCACTACAATCAGGAGTGTTCAGAAAAGACAAGACTACAAGCCCTCTTTAAATAATTTTTTTTTGTTGGTGCACCCCACATATAGTTTTAAAGTGGTGGAAGAAAAAATGGGGAAGGCTAGTACAGAAAAAAAAACCTAATTCAAAACGAGTAAGACCTGCAAAAGTTATTGCAGTTTGAAACTAGTAGTGATTTCAGGGGTTGCATTTTTTATGCCAGTCAGTGTATATAAAGAAAATGGCCTCGTAAGATGAGTAGTTTTTTATGTTACGCCTCCAGCGTATAAACTATGTAAACTTACTAATAGTACATTGCCATTTGCTTTAGACTTCCAATCCAATTTGTTTTTCTCAAAAATTTCCTTGATCTAGCCAACAAAATTTGCAACTCTCATTCCATAAAATTAATTTCTTTTGATGCCAAAAGCCTGTTTAACTCAATTCCAGTTGCAGAATTGTGGAATATATTAGACTCTTCTGAAGAAACAAAAATACAAGATACAACTTTTAAATCAGAATTGATGGACAAATCAATCAGAATTAAAAACCGTTCTAAAAGAATGCATGGCAAAAAGTTATTTTAAATTGAATAACAATTAGAGGGAGTTCCGATATGCTCATGTTTCAGTCCCCTACTAGCCGAAATTTTTATGGACGATTTTGAGAACAAAGTTTTATTATAGTAATAACATTTTTCCACCACAAATAGTAGCTCGGTATCGTTAAACTGATGATATTTTCTGCATATTTACATGAACAGAGTGAAAACTTACACATTTCTTAATTCTTTCCACACTGATAATAGCTAATAGCCTACATTTCCTCGATTTAACAATTAACAAAGTTGGTAACACTCTAGATTATGAAGAAAACCGACAGCAACAGATAACATTATACATAACAAACCAAAGTTTTTCTGTTAAAATGACACACACACACATACACCGTTTCTGCAAGTTTGCTACCTATGCAGGCATTATATTTATCTTTAGAAACTCTTACTATTAACGTGTCATCTGCAAAAAGGACCGTGGACACTTGTTTGTCCTGTAACTTGATTCCGTTGTACAACGCACTGTCTGCGATCTGTCAAATAAGATTCGATTAGCTGCTTTGGAATGCCTCGTATACCAATGTCTTCCAGTTTACACATTAATAAGTTATGGTCAACACTGTCATATGCTTTGGATAAATCCATGAAGATCCCAAAAGTGTAGTAATTAATTAATTATTAAAATTTCTTCAGAACAATGTCTGTTGGGTTAGATTGCAGTTTTATTATTAGTTGTTATTGTCCAGTTTGTTTTCTCTGTTAGCGCAACCCACCCAAGGTGGGTAGTGGACAGTAAGATCTTGTCTCCTCTGGTAAGTTGTGTCTGCAGACCTGCCCAAACAACCTTTTTTTAGGTAGGGTCACTAGGGTGCGTCCCTAGGGTCAAAATGCCCATTTTTCATACAAAATTTGATATATTACTCCATAGGTGACGTGAATGTGATTTTTTATGCCAAGTATGATAGTGCTTGTCAAATTTTAATTAAGGCTATACTGACACGTACAGTCCTAACAATTACAGGCTTTATTTTTGCAACAAATGAACATGTATAAACAGTCAACCCTTTAAACTGTTACCTAACAATGGGGTAAGTAAGTACAGTACCCATATGGAGCAACAATTTCCAGTTTGTATGCAACTCGTAAAATTTGAATATCCTCACTTCTCAAAATAGCTGGTTATTTCGGGTACTAAATTTCTTTAAGGAATCAGTTCTCTATTAAAATCAACTACATGAAAATATGTATTCAATAGGATCTAATAAACTTAAAAAAATGAGTAGTCTTGTGAGTCATTTGTTTTTAACATCTCGAAAAATATAAGAGATAGCCCTATTATATTCTACGCTGGTTGAAAAGATTTTAGAGATGAAGGGTGTTCCATATTAAAAAATGCAATTTACAGACCCCATATTTACATCGAACACCCTACATAAAAACAAATCCTTGCCATATCAAATGATTTATCACCAACATTGTGTTGATATCTCTACTAGTAGTTTTTATAAAAGCGAGAATAGTCATGTTCATTGTTTTTCTTTAATCTCTCAAAATTAGAAGATAGAGCACTATTATGTGCTATCCGGGTTGAATACAGCTGAATTCTGATATTAAATGATATGCAGGGTGTTCCATAAAAAAAAATGCTATTTGCAGTGGTTACATTTATATTGAACACCCACTATGTAAAAATAAAACCCACCATCACAAATAATTTTTGCAACCATCATGTCGATATCTCTACCAATAAACTTTTTATATGAATGGAAATCGTCTTAGTCAAGGTTTCCTATTTCCACATAGGAAACTTTTTATTGCATAGAGAATGTTGAGTTTTGTACCTATTTGCTTAGAAAGTGAGAGTCTGGAAATAATCAAGGTCCTTCCAAATAAGTACTTTCTGTATTCCGTGTAAGGGGTCTTCATGTACAAAAAGTCAAGATCTAGAAAATTATTGTACTGAACCAAAGTACTGCTGTTAATATGTCGATAAAAAAATAGAAAAAATCTTATCAAATTTTATTTATTTATTTAAACGTGTTTGTTCATCATTTCTGTACAAAGAGAAAGTTGTTTCTTATTACTCAGACTAATTTTAGCAATTTAAAATTGGCCTGTACATCCCTGATAAAATACTCTTTTGGAATCTAATTCGCTTTATTTCACTAGAACTAAATACCTTAAAATATACCAATACTCTGGGCCAATCCTGTATATATCATCAGTGTAAATCCACCAATCACAAGCGTAACAATTGCCTTAATCAAAAGACCAATCCAGGGTCCTATGATCAAAACTTTGAACAAAAAATCCAAAATCAAGGTTTTATATGATGTAAACAGCAATAGTGCCGTTACGATCGGTTTGAAATTCTTCTTAAGATCATGGCGTGTCCACAACCATATTAAGGTAACCGTGGCAATGTGCTGCACTAAAGAAATGTTTGACTCCAAGCACTTTTGGATGTACTTCCAGTCGAATTCGGCCCCTCTTGCCCCCACCCATAGCAGTAGAGCGCGGGACAAAATTACTTCTGCAGTTGCCCACCCTATTCCTGCCGTTAACACTTTGCAATGTCCTTTACCCGGTATCCCATTAAGTATTATATATAATCCCACTAGATCAGCTAAGTCTACTGTCACCTTCAAAAATTCCTGAAAGACACAACTATGATCTTCAAACAATGGCATGGTATTGAAATTTTACCCCAAGTACATCATTCGTTATATCTGATTCTGTGTCTGGGAAGAATGTGGCCAACACCATCATTTTTGCTAACTGGGTGAAAATATATATAAGCCCAGCCTGAATGCATTTCCAGAAAGCCCCATATTCGGATCTAGAAAGTTTAATTAGTGTGGCTCCATAAATGGAATAAGGTAGTTACTTACAGGCCTGAATATTTATAGGTAAGGTAATAAGGTACGTAAATAAGGGCTACGCAGTTTCCGAAGTGGTATAAGGTCATTTCTTTTCGATGTTTTTTTCAACAATTTTATGGAAATTCATGAACTTGTAAGCTAACGAATATATAAGTTTAGTACTAACCCTAACCCCACTTTTGGATGACACTTTTATTACTCAAATGTCATAACTCGTTCGGCACATGCAAGTTTAACTACTACGGATAAAATGATCTACTTTTAATAAGTAATCTTAATATTAACTTACAAATAATAAGAATAATACAAAATGAAAGTGTATTTGCTCAAGCGCTCAAGGGGAATGTCACCCAGTCCAACCTTTAAATTATAGTTGCCAGCTTTTAATAAAACAAAAAAAGTATGAAAGAAAAAAACGAAAACGTAGCTCACAGTTGAAATGATCTACGTGCAACTCCACTTTAAGTGGATCATAGGCAAGCTCGATGGTGTATTTAACGGTTCTGTCGTTCGTATAACGCTTGTTGGTCGTTTTTTGCTTACAAAGCGTTAAAATTTGTTAGATTATTGTTTAGAACGTGCTATTACCGTACCAAATATTGGATAACTTTTCGCTGACAATAAATGGGCGTTCAATTAAAACGTCAATATTGCCTGATTTCAGATGCCAGGGATGATATTTGCAAAAATTGCTTCTCTCAAGTGAAGAAAATCACTTTCCTTTTCTTTATTTCCAAAGAATGCATTACCTACTTCCGAAAGAATGGATATGACGATCTCATAGAAAAGATTATAACCTAAGTCAGCCTAAATGCAAAAACTGTAATAATATGTAGCAAGCATCTGATTGCGAATACATTCAGGCTGAAGTTATAGGAACAGAGCGAAGCAGCGAAGGCATATGTTAAAAAGCAGAGGTTGGTAATGGTTTGTTATTGATATTATCTAGGTATGCACTTATTGTATAATCAAAGACTTAATTGAAGAAACGCCTAGCTTTGGCACACGAATTGGGTAATGGTAGATGGCGGTAACCAATTCGTTACAGTGCTGATTAACGGCATTGTGCCTTCCTCCGCTAGGAAGCGGTAGAGTACTTTCCCTAAATATAGAAGAACGAGCTATCACGCTATCAGGGCAATGGTCTACCAGATGATTTATTAGGGTAATATTTACATATTTAAATGGGCATTATGGACCCGTCCGCAACCACAGGTAAGGTTTTAACAAAGCAGTTTCTTTGAATTGCCGGTACCGTGTTATGTGAACGCAAAACTCATTTGCAAACTGAGGAAAGTGATGGCTAATATTTGTCTTGAAAATCAGAACCCACACATTTGAATATTTAAACAATGCAGGAACAAAACATAATTTTTTGTAATATTTTTGCTACAGCTATTTCTGTTATTATGTTGGTGAACTTTAAACAATAGGTTTCCAATAATGAAATTCTTCATCTTCTTTAGTGTTAGATTTAATTTTTGATTGGCATAATTTTGGCGTAGTTTGTATACTTTTTTGAAAGAAGGCAATGTTTTTCACTCAATTGCCAGTAAAACAAATCTGTTCTAATTCTAATCAATTTCATGTGTTTTTCTTGCATCGGCTGTTTTTGTTAATAGTTTAGATAAAGATCTATTAGATGGAAAAAGAAAAGCACACCCGCTAAACATAGTATATATCGGAAACATTTCAAATCTTCAAATGTATTGCATAAATGAAACGTTTGGGAGGTACATTTAGGTAATGTTTCGGTAACGTATATTTTGAGTCCATACTGATTTGCAACGTATCTGCAATGTTCGTTATTTGCGCTTGAGGAACGTTTCTGCAATATGACATAAACTTAACATTAACATAACTTTCTTGACGTATGTTAGGTACGTATAACATAGGTATGTATCACGTTCAAAGATAACATTAAGGATTGGGCCCGAAAGAGAAAAAAGGATATGAAAGATCTGTCTCAAATAACGATAGGAAGCGAACCATCTACTTTTGCAAAACTGAACCACTTATTGAATATTTACAGAAAAATGAATGTTTATCTGACTGACAAAAGATTTAACTAGGCCCTAAAGTATTTTCAAATAAATATTCTTACTATTTTTGTTGAAATTATTACTAATTGTGAGGTCTACATCACAGATTATATTTGACTTTTTACAAATTATAGTTATTATTATGTCGGATAGATCCTACTTAAAATTTCTACACAACGTTTACTATTGGAACATTCTTGTTGCCATAGTGCTGTGATTGGCAATGTAGCAAATAGTTGGCAGCGGCGCGGCGTGTTCTGATCGCGCAAGGAGCAGGTGCAGAACACAGAGCGGCAGATATTGACATAACCTGCTTAGCGTAAAGTGTTGTGGTTTTTGGTTTTGATCAGTTTTGTTGCAGTTTAGACCATAAGAAATCAGCCCGTGGCATATAATGTGGCATGGAAGGTAAGCGTTTTTCGGATAGTACCCATATTTCATATACAGTGCTGTATCTGGTTGGCAGAAGTAGTTATAAAAATTACTTTTTTCTACAGCCGTCAAAAAATCGTGACATTTATGCATGGTTACCTATGCGCGAAGTTTGACGTTTTTGCACTGTGAAAAAATATTATTTTTTCACGGTTTTACAGTGAAAAAATAATATTTTTTAACTGTGCAGGCAACTCGATACCTATTGTGACAAATTTTTCGCAACTATCACTTTTATTTATCATCGTAACCATGCAAGCAACTCGATTTATCAGACCATTTTGTTCCAACTAATTTCTGTTACTTTTTTCTTCATCTGGAGGCTGTAGAAAAAACGATGTTTGTATTTCGTGGCGAAATTCATGTTTTAATGGCGCCTTCGAATGTCTTTTAGGTCTCGACCTGGCGGTCTCGACTAAAATAACATTCTCAGGCGCCATTAAAAAAACACTCATTTCGCGCACTTAATACAAAAATTACTATTGAAGGCGGTTACAGAAAATATTTCATTGTAAATTAATAGTAGTGTTCATGAACAGAAAGGAAAAACAATTATGCAAATTACAAAACTTGCATATAATAAAAGTAAAAAAAACTGCTAAACAATAAAAAATTGCTGATCTTTCTGATGCAGACTTCCAAACTGAGGTTTCCACGTGGTTTCGTCAGGCAACACCGAGATATCAGAGATCATAGTAACAGCATAAGGGGAATGGCCAATTTGTAAGTATATCTACACCACAATGTTGGTTTTACTTTTAATAATTTTTGTTTAGGTGAACAGTTTGAAGATTCTGAACTTACGAATGTAGTTTACCTGTTAAATTTAATGCAGTGTATGCCATATGGATTGCTGTTGTTTGTTTTATTTACTTCGCATCTGATGCTGTTATATTTTTGTTTGTGTATATATATGTAACAACTTTCTTATAATTTCTTATTTTACACATATTGTTTTGTCTACTTATTATACTTAGATTACGTAAATTATTATTGTGTATGCACTTATGTAAACACTTCGTTTTCTTGAAAAATAAATTGTATATTTAATTAGTAACAATTAATATTAATAAATACCCCAAATACAGTTTCAAATACGTTGTTGTAACGTTTAAAAAAGTACATATTGTAAACATTTCATAAATATAGGCTTTAAAATGTTTCGTAATGTTTCTTTCGTAACATTTCAGTGAAACATTCCTGAGGTAGGACATCTTCACAAACATAAATATTCATGAAACATTCCTGCGGCGAAATACGAAATGTTACAATATTACATTGCCTGTTTCAGATATGTTTCTGATACCGAAAATTGTTTAGTGGGCATTTATTAATATGCAGCTTGACAAAAGATCGTTTCACTTGTGCTCCTAAAATTTACAGTTGATAATAATAAAAACAAAAGTAATAATAATACACATACAAAAGTAAAAACTTTTGATGGAAAATATCAAGTAGTATACTCCTTTAAGCAATCGACTAGATAGTCGCAGCATAAGTATACATATCAGAAAACAGATAGGTGTGCTACTAATGACACACAATGAAAGAGCGAGAGAGAGAGAAAAATGAATATGCATAAAAAACAATATTACCGTACAACTATAGTACCAACTGCAACATGAAAACAAAAAGATAACAAAATGTTAAACTACGAAACAATGATATAATGTAATTGTAAATAAACTCATTTTGTAATACATTAGTTTGATGCTACTTCATTTAAAAAAATATTTTTTTGTTCATTGTCCGAAACAAGGCTCCGATATAAGTAATTGACGTATAAGAATGATCGCTCAAAAAAAAACTCTGTACTGAGGCGACGTTTTATGTTATGAATGACCATCATAAAACGTTAAACGATAAACATTTAAAATGTTATTAATGCAATTGCTTAACCTACTTGTACATTGAAATACCCTGTATGATGCAAATACGAAACGCTCATTTGTGACACACCAAACTTAAAGTTTGAAGACTGAATCAATAATTATTATAACACCCAACAACTTATTGAGAAAACTATTTTTCTGACACATGATCATTTTGGTTTAGGTTTGCGCAGGCTATAGATGATCGAGTGTCAGAACATGGTGTTCAATATATGGAAATTCAGGAAAACGGATCTTTATATTTAAGAAATATATATTGTTTAAGGTTGGGGTATCGCCGTAAGCTAATACATGGGCGACATACACCGCTACAAAACGGGAAATGTAAAAAATTACTCACTCTATTAGAAATACGAAGTGATCCTTAACAATAAGAAGAATTGATGCTTCGCGTGTGCTATTTGTTAAGTTCATAATTGCTATATATTTAATATAGTAACAGCGTAAATATTGCGTAAAATTTTACCTATGGCGGGAACACTTGCTTGTCGATTACTTTGAATTCTGWTGTACTATTCAAAAGAAGTTTTAGCATACGAAAATGCCCAATTCCTTACCTTTATATTGGTTCCTATTTCGTTACAAACTATACGGTATTTTTTTAGATTTCCCGTTTTGAAGGAAGTCATTTATCACCAAATCGGCAACGTCAATAAGGTCGATATTCGCTACGAATTTAAGATGGAAATTGGCAGATCACAATAAAATCGCGTCTTCGCTAAAGCGGTATAGTTCAGACGTAGTCCAGTAAAACATTGATAGATGGTGGTGTAAGAGATTAGGTTGTTGCATGTGCTAAGGAGGGAAGAGTGCCGTACGACCTTTGACCTTTGACTATTAAATATAAATTCAGGTTCAGGTGAACAGTAACAGTAATCGTTTATGTATTATGTATGTACTATTTTAGTCTGTTAGGCCCTATAGGTACTTTAAACATGTAATTAAAAAATGGTAAAGTTAAAGGCAGGAATGTATTTGTTTTCATATTTTTAATTTCTGCAAATTGTTACCCCGTTTTTGGCGTGTGACAAGATTCTGTACATCTGTAGCATCGAATTTGCGTTCCAAAATGCACGGAACATTAACCAAGGTCAAGACGCTGAGCGTCTGCATGCCACTAATAACTTAGATTAGTAGGTACAGGGGTGTAGTGTTGCAGTAAAATCAACTTGATATTTGGCATAGGTACATATAAATCTCAACTAGGTTCCCAAAGCGACCTATTGTTTTTGGGATAAGTAGTAATAGTAGTAATAACTACCCTTTTTGCAAATTTTTCTCTTTTTTAGTATCAATGTAATTAGTAGTATTATTGCGAGTATTATGCGTCCCTATAAATTTTAATCTATTTAAATATAAATAACATAAATATATTGTAAATAAAATAAAATGGCAATTATTTACTATAGCGTTCCATGACATATCGAGCTCAAATTGTGCATACCGCTAGAAAATGGCCTCCTGAACACGAATGTAAAATCCGTTTCTTGCGGTTGTGCCTAGTTTAAAAAAAATAATGTTTCAGTTTGGAATTACTTTACGACGCGGAGTGTTCTCTCTTTATGTCGCGCGGTGTCGCATGCTCCTTAACGTCCGGTAGTCATACGCGAGGGGTTTCCAAACAGATTTGGGAGTTGCTTTTTTGCCACGCGATTTTTGAGGCGTTTAGGCCCTCTTTTTTTTGTAAAGTCACTAGATAGATTAAAGGCCCGTTGCCCAAAGCGTGGTTAACCAGACCTCCTGGTTAACACGCGGTTAACCAGCCGTTGCCAATAGGCAGCACCAATGAAGAACGCTTAAAAAGAACCGTTTCCATGACAATTGCCCGTTGACCGCGTGTTAACCGGGGGGTCTGGTTAACCACTCTTTGTGCAACGGGGCCTAAGTACCGCAATTCATTGTCCATATTTTTGCATTAAAATGGCGGATGGAACCAAAACCATAGAAACCAAATAGGTTTGATCCCGTCTTCTACATAAATATTTAAATTTACCGCTGCTATTTTGCACTAAAATGGCGGATAACTACGGTACTTTATACGTATTCCTCAACGTCCGTTCGTCCTACGCGAGTACGTTTTCAAGCAGATTTGGGGGTTGTTTTTTTACCGCGCTATTTATGAGAAAAATCGCGCGGTAAAAAAGAACCCCCAAATCTGCTTGAAATGCGCTCGCGTAGGACAAACGGACCTTCAGGAGCATGTGACACTGCGTGGCATAAGGAAGAACACTCCGCGTCGTAAAGTCCAAATTGTAACTTTAATTTTCCGAAAACTAGGCGCGACCGCAAGAAACTGATTTCATATTCGTGTTCAGGAGGACGCTTTCTAGGGGTATTATACGATTAATAATGAGGTTTTGAACATTTTTTGTCTCCACACATTCTTTTAAGCAACAAACGGTTCCCGTATTATTAGCAATAATCCGTAAAATTTTAATTTTCTTTTTGTAAATGACTCGAAAATTATTAAATTAACAAAAAAAATTGCAAGAGTGCTTTTCGATCTGAAATTTGATTTTCTATAATTATGAAATAGCAAAATTTTTTCGTATGAACAGGGTCCAAAATCCAGTTTCTTGGAAATATTTCGAAAAACGTCAATCTTTTGGAAACAGTTTTTAAAACACTTTTTGTACGAAATGTTTTTTCCTATCTGTGGTGGCATTTTCACTTTTTGAATATATTGAGTATTTTCGTAGATATTTAGGAAAAACCGTTTTCTTTGTGACGGTTTTTTGCTAATATCTTCTAAACCGTTTGCTGCACAGAAAATTTATAGGGACGAATAATACTCGCAATTGTACTACTAATTACATACTAGAAGGACAAAAATTAAAATTTGCAAGAAAGATAGTTACCCCCCCGAATTTCACCCCCTTCCCTATACGCTTACTTATCCCAAAAACAATAGGTCGCTTTGAGTAGTTGAGATTTATATGTATGCCAAATTTCAAATTCATATGTTAAGTCTTTATCGCGTCCACGCACAGACCGCCAGATCCACAGACAATAAATTTTTTGCTCAAATTTTGGTTTTGGGCGTTTTTTAAAGCGATTGAGCAAATAAAATTTTTTTGAATATTGTTTTTTGTTTCTTCTCCGAAGCGATTCATCGCGATTTTAATTGACTTTCATTTACAAATACAACACATCGTTGTTCTGACTGTTATTAAATCATGGCTGTAGATTTTTCATTATTTTGCTGTTGATCCCAGTCGAAACATCGAAGCCTGTTCAGTAAAATTCATTTTTATCAAAAACTGTACATTTTTCAGTAGTACTTAGGGCACTGATAACCCTCCAGCAAATAGATTTTTAACTGCACTTATAATTTTCAAAATATCGCCATCTGAACTTTTGCCGCGCATTAGCATCCAAAAAACGACACCTTTGTATGGAAGCTAGCGTATACGTCACTTGCGCAGCGGGGCACAGAATTCCTATACTTTGAGCACTTTATATAAGGTAATTTATTATTACAGTAACTGCGCGACATACCGAACAGGTAAATTAAGCTCAAATATTCTACTGAGCGACTGATCGACAGATATTTGATAACAATTACGTGTATTTTAAATAAATCACATTCAATTGAAATCTGCTTGCAGGTGTTGATGAGATGTTGAGCTACACAGGTATTACCAAGTTCTTGATAAATTGAAAATTTGTGAACAGGCCTATTATATCACGTCGTCAAGGGGTATATTCACAGGTAATATATCCCCCAGTGCATCAATTTTTTTTGGAAAAATTCGAATAAGCCAGTTTCAGTGGTATTTGTTTAACAATTAAATAGAATGAGCTCTAGTTGTTTTATAAATCTAAGTCGAAGACAAGGATTTTGCAACTAGCGGAATGCTATTGTTAAACAAATGGTTTAGAAACGAGTTTCTTTTCGATTTTTTTCATAGATATGTAGATATGTAGTAAGATTATTTCCTAAGTTAGTATACATAGAAACCATAGAACGAATTTTTGTCACTGATTGGTAAAAATTGACAGGAAGGAAATAATCGAAATTATACGAGGTACCTCTACTAAATTGAAAGTTCTGATTGGTAGAAAATAACACGAAAAATATAATTCGTATTAAAAGTCCTAAAACGCATCCTTTTTAGATTAAAAATGCCTATTAAAGATTTAAAGTTCATATAGGTACGTACTCCTGATAATACTGATGCACTTCCTAGACTTCCTACGTATATTACGCAGTATCCGGACGCGCGCTGAGGCCGCTCAGGTACGAGCGACACGCAAGCAATTTTGGCTAACCCTATTATCGTTGTCGCGGTTAGTTTTTTATTTGTATGTGAATAATATTCAGACGTGATTCAGACCACGCTATTATTATGCATCCATGGTTACAGGAATCTGTAATCCGGACTATTCGATTTTAACATAGACATTTTACTACGCTTTTATATGCATCTATAATCCGCTAGGTACCGCCATCGTACAGCTCGCATGAGTGAAATGGGAGATGTTGTGAAACTTCTTTCTCTAGGATCCCAGCCTTAAATAGTGAAATGTACGAGTTCAAAACCCTTTCAAGACAAATATTAGCCATGACTTTCCTCAGTTTGCAATGAGTTTTGCGTTCATATAACACGGTACAGGTGGTTTAACTGCTTTGTTAAAACTTTACCAGTGGTTGCGGACGGGTCCATAATGCCCATTTAAATATGCAAATATTACCCTAATAAATCATCTCGGTTTTTAACAGCTTAACCAACCGGAGTGTACTACAGTGAACTTAGCAATAGTAAACATTGAAACTATAGAATCCCCTAACCTAAAGCGGAAGGAAATTTGCAAACCGCAGGAAGTGAGCTTACTGCTTTAATTATTTATTTATCAAAATTTTCCCTAGCATGTTTGTATGACTGAAGTTAATTACCCACCTCCACAGGACACACCAGCGACGCTAGCTAGACCTCCTTGCGTTCACAGGGTCGCAATTAGGAAAAAGTGACCCAGGACTGAATGGAAACTTCATACAAATTGTCTGGAGCTTTAGTATAGCGTTTGTCGTCACCAAATTTTGTACAAAGACACTTTACCATACATAAATTAAAATGTCAGTGTCGGATACTTTGGCCCTCCAAAATAAAGCATAATTGAGTTATGCCATTTTGAAGATTTGAAACTTTGGAGAAAGAAACAATCCTTTAATGTGTCATATTAATGTGCCACCTAGCGGTAAAGTTACATACTTCATATTTTAAATGAAATCTGGGTGTCCACATTTTTTTTAAATTTATCGCTAGATTCTAGCACGATTAATTTCCTAGATACAGCCATCCAGCCTGAACTGATCACCCTGTATATTTAAAATGTTCCATATTGTTTTATTTTTCTTTATTACTTTCTAAATTCAATTATATTGACTTTTGGAGCTTTAGTGTTTTTATGTTGCTGTAATTGAACTTTTGTTTAATTGATTCACTAGGAGTTTCTTGGTTTATCCATAATACCAGTGGACAATAAAAGCAAATGGTGCTTCAGCATTTAATAAAACTGCATTTCCTAGCCCTACCAGACTCCACTGAGCTGATGGTGTCTGCCCCGAACTATTTCCAGTAGGTAGCCGTGAATAGCCTACTCATACACTGTTTCGGCTGAGTACAGATATATTGATTTTTAATTAAAAATATATTTTCACGTCACAGTGTGACCAATATTAAAGCTTTTAACATTTGGGGCATTTACGTGAAGCGAACAGGTAATAAAACTCGATTTTTCCAATTTCAGTAATATTGGTTGAAGAGTTAAGGGAAATTTGGACCAACAGGTAGGTACACAGTGCTTCAAAGCCGATTACCAAGTCATAAAATTATAGATTAAAATTATTAAACCACTGGATTTATTACTTCATTTAATGAGCTTTTTAATTGAACTTTTGGACACGAAAAAAAAATATTTTTTTCATTAAAAAAAATGAGATTTATTTTTTTAACCTTAAATTTCACAAAGTTAGACCAGTTCAATTTTTTTTCTGAAAATGGTTAATATTGTATAGAACACCCTTGCTAAGTTTAATAATGGGCGTGGAAGTGGATTAGGAGCTAGACAGAAAATTCTGCTGAAATTGTGCAAGTGATGAGCGTTGTGCGCGGCGACGCGGCACATGACGCCATGCTTCGGCAATATTTCCAGTCTAGCTCCTAATCCACTTCGACGCCCATTATAAAACTTAGCAAGGGTGTTCTATACAATATTAAATATTTTCAGAAAAAAAAATCGAAATGGTCCTGGTCCTACCATGTAAAATTTAGGTACAAAAATTAATCATTTTTTTAATAAAAAAAGAAATATTKTTCGTTTCCAAAAATAAAAWTAAAATCTGCATTAAATGAAGTAATAAATCCAGTGGTTTAATTATTTTAATGTATAATTTTATGACTTGGTAATCGATTTTGAAATACTGCATGCCCACCGGTTGGCCAAATTTCAAAGCCCTAACTCCTTTAACAGTCATTGTATTACAAAAATATTTGGTACACGAATCAAGGACAAAAACATTGAGTATTTTTACCTGTCCGCTTCGCATGGACTGCCCCATTTAATAAAAAACATTATTAAAAAATAAGAGTATGAAAGAATTAAATTTATTGTGTACACTCAATGGGTACAGAACATACAGAACAACACTCTTTAAACTTTATGAAACATAAAAAATACTATATTCTGTAGTTAAAAAAACTTCTTTTAGAAAACACGTCCGAGTATAAAACTACTCAACCTTTAAAGGAGACAATGTAATGAATCCCTGATGCTGCTTCATTTGTACAGTAAGCGTTTGACCCGTTTTAACATCGATGGGCGATTTAAATAAAAAACTAGCACATGCAAAATAAGAACTGTCACAAGTTTCAAAGCGTAATTCGTCAGAAAAGATCAGTTCGTACCAGTAAATTATCGCATTCGCCTTACCATCTTTTATGATAGGAACACTGATATGTAAATTTTTCGGACTAGTATGGTTTGATGTTAATATATTATCGGCAGTGCAAACATCTGAGAGTCTTGTGCAGGGAATATTCCTCCTTATCGATGGCTGCTCATAAACTGTGTATTCTTCATAATATTTGGCAATTTTATAGCCACACAAGTTTTCGTCAGAGACTACGTTACACCAGTGTAAATAATCGGAATCGACGACCTCAAATTTTACTTGTATGGTTTTTGGCAGAGCGGTTCCATCAGCTTTGAGTGTAGCAGAACGTCTGGCCAGCTCACATAAGGCACCTTCCAAGACTGTCCCGTCAGTACTTATCGGAATGGAAAAAATCACATTAAAGGAATTGTCTTCAACCATATTGACGTAGCTACTCTTGTCACCCAGCACACAAAGACCTTTAATGTTATTTTTGGCTGCCACGACATTAAATAAATCTTGACAAGCTTTTTGCTTGCCTAAAACGATGCAAGTCGCTCCACGTTTTCCCATCAGAAACGCAAACAACGGGAAGAACTCCATGTCGAGAACGCAAGTGTTTTCATCTACCTTTAAACTTTCCACTACTTTCGCGATAATTCGAGTGAAATTCACATCGTTCATGTGGCTCACCACCATCTCAGGTACCTGTATACACTGTAGTGGACAACGTGGCACTTCAGGTATCAAATGATCGACACGCAACCTGTTATCTACAACATCAATCCTAACGAAAAGATTTTGATTTTGTTTCACGTCAAACGAGTGGGGAACGTAGAAAACCGCTTGCTCCCAGCACGTCAACTCTCCCTTGCGTGGATCTGTTGATATAGTAATTTCACGCTCAATATCCAAATGCAAATCAAACCAAACGACGAAACCGTGAATTGTTCCGTCTTCAAGACACTTCAGGCTAACTGGACGGAAAAAATTGGGAAACAAGTTAATACGTATCAATTCAGTTCTGTCGTGGAAATCCAACCGTCCGGCAATTTTAGTTTCTGTCACGTAACTGATGTCATAGTGGTTCAAGTTTTCAGTAGTGTACATGTTAGATTCATTGCTGATGACACACAAACCGGACATGTCTAATCCAGGAATTTCCTCCKTGAATCGTACCCGCTTTGCCAATTGATTGCATTCGWTTCCTGTGACATAAATGTCAACGCTTGCCGGCACCACACGACTGTCCCTGTTCATTAGCAAGCCCCAGGAATGAGAAAGGATCTCCAAAACGCGTTCGCCAAAAACGGCAGCATCAAAGATCTCCGTTATTAAGACGTTTACTCCTAAGCGTTCTTCAATATCCATTACATTGCCCTGAATGAATTCTACGTTGGCATTGTTTTCCGCCAGCACACTTTTAGCTATTTTCGTCATAGTCTTTGATTCTTCTACTGCGATGATCTTTTGAACGTGCGGAGATCTGGAAGCGAAAAGAGACAGCAGGCCACATCCCGCACCTATGTCGATGACTTTGTTATATTTGCTGCTGATGCACTTTTGAATGGCACGACGGTAGGCTTGGTTGCGGACCTTGTCGTTGAGCATGCGGAAATGCCAACGAGGCACCTGKGTCAGTTTCGCAGAMGCCAAGTTCTTWTTGGACGGCAGAAAGCTGGGGTCGAMGCCGCAAGCTAGTTCAAGATAACGACGGGCGGCATCAGCTTCTCCCAATCTAGAAAAATTAATTAATTAACATGTTTGTATACAAGTCTACTGCTATCAGGTATAAAACAGGGAATGTGTAAATTAATTTTGGGAAATACAGTTTTAGCCTGCAATTCCATACTTTTGATTAATGCTGTATGTCTTTCAATTAATTTGTGTTGTTATTATTTATTATTGAGAACTTGTTTCAGGTATCAAACAATCATTCGAAATGCCCTCAATGCAAGATTATGTGCATGCCTACGGAGAGTGTGGCAACTTCAAATTCGAAAATTCTGATCTGCCTAACAGTTATCTTCAAAAAGCCTTTGGGAAATTAAAACTCACCTTAATTTAAGTACTAATAAAACAATCAAGTTAGCATTTACATACTTACGAAAAAACACAGAAATTGTCAAGAAAATCAAAATCAACTAAGGCCGCATTTTCATGTTTCCAAAGTGGTTTTTTCTATAAATACTCATGGCATTGCAAAAAAAACTGAAGACAGTATTTTGTGTGCTAGTTTTAAAAAATCTGTCGAATATGTTGTACTAAAACAGAAATACAGTAGGTACTATAGGAATAAAAATGGGAAGGACGATGGTGGTGAGTTTTTAAAACTTTGTCTCAACTTGATGGATGAAATTGACGATTAAGAAAATAAAAGTGAAGAGATATTCGACTCTGGTGACAAAAAAATACATGTTACTGATATTGTTCGGAAAGTCCCTCAAAACTACCACCATGTTTTTGTATTGAAAATCATGAACTTCTATATAACTTGAAAATGGTAAACATTTTCACACGAATGTGCGTTCAAAAAGAGTTATATGATCACAATGATTTTTGCAAGTGTTACCTCTTCCGATCTGGAAGTAATGTTAGAAGTGGTTAATATAATTTTTAATGTTATGAATACAGCATTCAGAAATGGTGATGGTGGATCAAATTTATTTAAAGAAACCTCGAAAAATTACAAATAATTGTTTATCATTAATTTTGTTTACTCAAAATATATTCATTTATTGTGAAATATTTTAATTTTGCCCAGCACCAAAATAGAAACGAAAACATTGGAGAAGCGCCAGTTCTATAAATTTGTATGTGATATATCATAGGAATGGAGAATATTTATTATTTACCTCAATAGGGCACTACCGAACTCATGATGTATGTCAACACTGTTCGGAAAGGCGTTCATCGCCTGTATGAAAATCTTGCACAAGTCCTCTACATGCTGTTCATCTTCAAGCATTTCAGCCCAAAGTCTGAGCGCTATGACGAAATCAATTTCGTTTGGGACCTTTTCTTCGGGTATCATTTCAAACACAACCAAGTAGTGAGCGAACGCCATACCGTAGTTTTGATTGGCAAAACACCTGTGGGCCTCTTTTAACGATCTGATGCCTATGGTTATCGCTTGTTCTTTTTCCAACGCCATTTTAAGGTTATGGTTAGGATGTAATGTCCGGCAGGGAAAAACTATGAACAAAGCAATACATAAGAAATTATCGCAACACACTCTCTAAAAATCTATGCCTCGTGTTCACTCGTATTTGTTCAACAACGCGATTTCAACGAGCTTTGAACAAAACGAAAGCAATCGCCTACATCTTCGCCGCGTTTTAAATAAAACGACAAAATGACATTATGATTTATGATTATGATAGATGGTGAGTTGGTAGGGATGGTAGTACAGCAGTAGTTCAGGTTTAATACATTCGTTCTGTTCGTTTACTTTTACAATGCACTGATCTCTAAATAATTATTTTTAGAGATGTGTTACAATGACGTGCAATAATGTAGTTTAACTGGCTGCTCAGTGACGCGATGAATAATGGCTTGTAGGCATCACTAACAGTGTTACACAGTCTTTGTTCCAATTCATCAGTTCAGATTCACTTCATGTTCAGTTCAGGTTCACTCATGAAGAAATGAAGGCTGGTAGTTCATTATTAGTACTGAAGTAGTTCAAAAGTCACTCGTAAGATGTAGGAGAACTACTACTACCGGTCAAAATTTCTACTACAAATATCAAAGCAACGTGTGAAAGCGAAGAAAAATGCTGTTTCCTTTGGTTGTAAACGCTACAATGTCGGTTTTAGCGTACGTTGTTACGCTCAGATTGATTCCGAGTGTAAAAGATATGTTTATTAGGGCCAACTTATTCGGTATCGACATGAGCAAAACAACAAGTGATAAAGTGTAGGTTAGTCATATAAACAAATGAATATCCTGCTTAATTGTTAATTTTTTAGACCTGAATCGCTAGGTGTAGTAACTGGTTGCACCTTTTTGATAACAATGTTTTTGTTTATTCCATTTCCCTTTGGAGCATCATTATTTAACAATACAGATTTCCCACATGCGGAGGTATGTTAATGCATTTTGTCCTCTGTAATTTCAGCAATTGTCTTTGCAGTTTGTCGAATTAATCACAGCACTCTTATCAATATGCTGTATGATACTGTTGGGATTTGCTGATGACGTATTAGATTTACGATGGCGTCATAAATTACTATTACCTACAATTGCTTCCTTGCCACTTTTAATGGTCTACTATGTAAATTTTAATTCTACAACCATAATAGTTCCTAAGCCATTTAGGGACATATTTGGTAATTCTGTTGATATTGGTGTTTTGTATTATATTTATATGGGAATGTTGGCTGTGTTTTGTACAAATGCCATTAATATTTTGGCTGGAATTAATGGACTAGAAGTTGGACAAAGCATTGTTATAGCAGTTTCTATTGCTATTTTTAATATTGTGGAGCTGCAAGGAATTCTTTGGGAAGCACATCAGTTCAGCTTATATTTTATGTTGCCGTTTTTAGCAACTTCACTGGCTTTGCTCAAACACAATTGGTAAGTAATAACACTGTTTGGATTATGAATAGTGCTGTATTACTGAAATTATGTACAAGACATCTAAAACTGGACAGATCAAATCTATTTTACAATTATCACAGACAAATTCAGAAAATAACCACTATGCTTAGTAATAATCAAGCTTAGAATATAAATTTATTAGTAGAAAATCGTACTTCCAGTCGTTTGTAATCGCATAATTGGGGGCGAAATAATTCTCTGAATATCGTGGTACCCTCAACAATTCTGTTTTTCCATCTATATACAATCCATTTTCAATCAATTCCTCTACGTAATTGGTATCAATTTTGCTCTTGTTCAGAATTAAAGCTTGTCCTAAAGAGGTTCTGTACAAAATATCAATGATTCTCGATGATTCTTCAACACAGTATTCACAGTACCACCCACCATGATGATTAAGATCACCTATTTTTAGACCCTTTGAACTACCTATGGTCATGTTGCCATTTAAGGCCGTGATATCACAGCTTAGGCTCTTGTTTAAGTAACCCATGGTACTGGCCCCACCTCTCAATATAGTTCTCTTCGGGTGCATCCAAAAGAACCCATAGACAGTCCATTTGAGGCGGAAATTAACGGGCTCTGGCCAGTTGTCATAATATTTCATGAAAATCAGACTTAATTTATTCGGGATATCATTATAATCAGTCGTTAATATCAAGTCATCACTTTGTATATTCCTTATTACGTTCTGAAGGACATGAAACAGTTTTTCGAGTCTGACATCTATGTACAGGATCTTATTATGAAATTGCTTTAGATATCCGTTATTTAAAGCTTGTTGGAGGTAATCACTTCCATTTCCATACAAAACAAACAAGTCTACAACGTTATCTAATTCGTTAAACATCAGTTCAGTCAAATGTTTCGTATACCAGTCGACTTTAACTACGTTAATTATTCGGCGTTCAAATTTTCTTGGTCCTTTGATGGTAAGAGGCCGTTGGTAAGCTAGAAGAGCTCTCCAAATGACCTCCGGTTGCCCACAATCGTTACCATGCCAACCAGGTAGACATTCACAATTCCAGTTTGTATTGATCCGTTGCATGGATTTTAAATCAGTTCCGATCGTGAAACACAAGCTCGTATTGAAATTGGTGTAGCTGTGACGCGTATTTGAAAACCTCAAGTAGATTTTACTTGAAACGGTATGGTAAACAAAGCTGTTGTCACGTTTAGCATCTTTGGTACTTAGAAACTGGACGCTGTTGAGGTTAGGGTAACCATCTAGATCTTTCCCAACATAAATAAAGGTGAAGAGCAATATAACTTGGAAACAGAGCAGGAGTAGTGTGCAAACGAATCTTCTTCGATTGCAGAGAGCAGACATTTGTTACATGATGGTTCTGCTGCCAAACCAATTTTCGCGCACTTTTAACCGGTTTAGTGTGTTATGGCTGTTTAATTATTTAGACCACATAAAGAACTTAAAACTACAAATAAAGGACACCGCCCTGCGGCCCTACCCCGTTTATTTTTGAATTCGCCGATAAATCAAGATGTCATTTGACAGATGACATCTTAACAGTTATAGATTGACGCAGCGATAGGGTTAGGGATGGCAAGTCCAGCTAGTTCCTTTGTGGATAGGTGACAAGGTTAAAAGTTACAAATTTAACCTTCATGGGGTAAGATATGTTAAGTTATCATTCGACTCTGGAATGTCCATATAATAAATTTTTTTACAAATTATATAATAGAGGTGAATTGCAAGGACTTTGGTTATTATCATTTGAAGGCAAAAAGTGTTCTTGGGCAATAATGACGAGTTCTCTAACGGAGACATAATTTCCTTTACTTTTGTCAGAATAAATCCAGTTAAGTTTAAACTGTGGTAAATGTTCTAAATAACTGCTTGAAATATAAAATATGTTGAAAGCATTTTTAATATTTGTTATAATGGAATCTCAGAGATTGGCAAAAAGTTAAAATTTTCAATTTTTTTCACTACCTTAGAATTAATTAAAACACAGTTGGCAAACCATATTTCAAATATAACTGACTTTTTCCTGAAGAGTATCAATAGCAGTAGCCCATGGTTTCATAACTACCTATAAAACATTCTTGGAAAGAATCCAATTTAGCCCATTTCAGTTTAGTTACTGCGATTGCGCAGCAAATCAAATCCAGGTGTTCCTTTTTTAATTGAGGATAGTTAAAACAGTTAAAATATGAATTCTGGCTTGTAGGGTATAGTAGGTACCTGCAATTTCTTAGAGCAAACTGGTTCTACTTCATTGAAAGCTTTAGTCATCCTGCTGGCACTAATCCATATAAATTAAGTTTTGCTAAAGCAATGTAATGGATTTTATGTAAAATAGTTTTGCTTCTGGGAACAGTCAATATCTACTTGCCTATTGATTTGCAATCGGATTTAATTGTAATTGTAACAAAATAAGTAATTCATTTACAAATCTAGAGCAAGTAATTAATTATACTGCCTCAATTACACAAATGACATTTGAATGAGGCGTAAGACATGTTACAAAAGAAATCAGCATCATTGCAGGTTAACATAATATTGTTTAAGCAAGAGTTTAGCACATAGTTCCTGTTGGTAGTGGATATAGGTAGGGTATTCCTCACTGCATACTGAGGCACATAGAAACTAACAGCATTAAGCAAAGTACACGTTTCCAGTAGGCCGTTCAATAGTTTGTAAAAGTATACCACATAGTATTTCCTTCTAAGCCCTAATTTGGCGAAGCCTAAATAATCTAGAGTGCTTACATAATTATTTTGAATGCAGATAGGCAGCTTCTATTTAAAAAAAAATAATAAATKTATGCTGGACTGMTTCAATTCTGGTGTTGTGAAACTTGTAGTACGGTGACCACACCACACATTCCATTCCAATATAGATCTAACATGAGTTAGAAACAAAATTGGGAAAGTGCGCAAMTTGCTATTAGAAATGGATGCTTTCTTTTTCCAGRTATCCATCCAGGGTCTTCGTGGGWGACACTTTCTGTTACTTTGCGGGCATGACTTTTGCAGTTGTCGGAATACTGGGACACTTCAGTAAAACACTGTTATTATTTTTTATACCTCAAGTTTTTAACTTCCTTTATTCTGTACCCCAACTATTTCATTTTGTGCCATGTCCTCGTCATAGACTTCCAAAATTCAATTCAAAAATTGATAGGCTAGAAATTAGTATTGTGAAATTTAAATATTCAGAGCTGAGTTTCATAGGAAAGCTCATGGTTGGAATTTTTAAAGCTTTTAAGTTGATTCATTGGCAAGAAAATAACGATTATGTAGTTACCAATAACTTCACTTTGATTAATTTAATTCTTTATTATTGTGGGCCATTGCATGAGGCAAAATTAGCGACTGTTTTAGTACTGTTACAGTGTATGAGTACTATTTTGGCATTTACCATTAGGTATCCTTTAGCTTCGTTATTTTATGATGTTCCCATTGACAGATAGTAAAATTTAATTTTATGCTCGAATTACACTTTTTTTTAGTTATTGTTGTGATATATACATCTTTATTGCCATTTCTAGAAATAAACAGACACTGCGTTGATGAAATATCATGKGCAGTTAAGAMCTCTAATGAGCTGTTTCTTGTTATAGTTGTTGTGTTCTTTAACATTATCTCACGGAATTTGAACCACCCTGAATAAATTAACATGGGTAATCCAAATATTGTCTATTAGGTATATTTTTAGAGAACTTTAAGGTCACTAGGTAATTTTCTGCATTTCGTTTTATTAAATGGCTCAAATTTTTTTGGGAGTAGCAAATAGATTTCTGAAGTATAAAAAAAGGACTTTTATTTATCATAATACTTGTTTAATTTTTTAATTTGGTAACTTGTACTGCTCAGTGCTAGAGCTAAGTGGCTTAGGCATTGCCTTGAATGCAGAGTGACTCCTGCAGATCCAGTTTAAATCCAGCTTATGCCAATGATTTTTCAAATATTTTACCCATTACGAAAAGCACTTATGACTCAATTTTTGGCAGCAGTGATATTTAGGCTGCCGAAAGTGCGCCCAATATTATAAACCTGTAATGAACTCAAGAGGTAACTAAGGCATCAAAAGGTATTAAGATAAATGCCCACAAGTACAAGTACATAGTAAGATCTTGACACCACCCTCTGCAGTTTGTCATTTATAAACTTTATAATTTTAAATTCAACTACAGCATTTTCCAGTAGCTCATAAGTATGCCTCGAAAAAATTTTTACTGAGGTGGAATTAGGAATGGGTCATTTAAAAAGCTGCCAATAATACCAGCCTACATGTCCAATAAAAGTATTACTTTGGGAGCTTTTAATAATTTACTTAATGATTTTGTAATTTTCATATACTTACATACACAATAATTGTCAGTTAATTTAATGTTTAGATCAACCACCGGTAAGCAAAAAAAAAAGAAATGCAATATGTTAATGAATGCAAAAGTTATTATAAGAAATATATTTATCTTGGAAAAAAGGTTGATATGTTGACAGGTCCTTTAAAGTTAACATCAGAAGCTACAAAATTACCTATTCAATCGAGCCTATACTATTTAAATTACGTACAGAAGGTTTCAGTCATCACAATAACAAAGCTCATAATGTCGTGGATTCTTTTTCTGAAGAAGAAATGAAAAACTATGTACGACAACGAACTTAACAATCTATCCGGGCTGAATCTAATGAACAAGAGCCTGAATTTAAGTACAACAACATTACTTTAGCAAATATTCTTCAAAAAAATTGGGTTCAAATAAAAATCATTAAACACCCCCCATATAAGTCCTATGTGCACTAAACAGAAGTATTTGTTGTATCTGATACATTATTGCATTCTTCACTGGTGCTGCCTGTGGCATGGCTGGTTAACCGCCTTTTAACGAGGGGATCTGGTTAACTACGCTTTCTGCAACTGGGCCTATATGTTTTTGTTCTTTTTGTACATATAAATAGTGTGTACTACTCATAGGTGCGTAGGAGTGCTGTGAGTGAATTGCTTCGCCTTAACCGCATACCTCATTTTTACTGGATAAACCATACAACTATTATAATAGCTTTTCTTGTAGAACAAATTAGCACAATATTATACCTACTTTATTTATGTTATTGGTAGACCACTTTTGACTAATCAATAAAGTGGGCGGTATAAGCTTTGTGATTTTATATGGGGTGACTACTAATGTAGAATTGTGCAAACACACTGATTTCGATATCATTCAGTTATAGGCAAGTTTAATAAAGTAATATTATTTAAATAATAGCTATTGTAAACTTTTATTTGTACCAATACCTAAGATTCTTGTGTATGCCTATTTATAAATTCACATTTTCGTAATATCACAATCTGTTCGATAAATCATAACTTGGTTGTAAGAAATTAGGCCGGAATTTTCAGGCTGCGGCAAGGCATCAGAGAGCACTCCAAAAGTTTGTGTTTCATTGTGGTGTAAAACTAATTCTTTTGTTCTCCTGCACTGCACACATTGGTATCGCACAAATGATGACAAAGGCACTACCTGCTAACAGAATTGCGACTCAAAACCGCACAAAAACTCAACAGTTAACAATAATGTTCGCCCAAGACAAACGTCAGTTTTGCATTTTGCAACCAAGGTGATGTCACATGCAGTAGATCCACAGAAGCTGTCACTGTACTTGGCACACCACTTTATTCCCACCACGACGGTCATGACATAAATACCATGGTATGCAAATGATGTCTATATACGAGTATTACTAAGCAAAATTGTGTTATCTTGTAAATATGTATTTGTTTTCAAATAAATAGCACACAAGGTGGCCAGGTGAAATAAACTTGTCAGATTATTGTAAAAAAAGATGTCAAGTGATGAAGATGAAGAAGGTGAACAAAAGGGTGAAGGCGGAGAGGGACCAGAAAAATATCCTTTTGGGGTAAGATTATTTTGCCAAATCTCAGTTTACAATCATTGAATAACAAAAAGGTTTAGCTAACAACTCTAAATCAGTTCAGAAGTGATAGCCACAGCTTAGGCAAAATCAGTGAAATGTTCTAAATTCAGGAATATGTTGGTGGAAGAGACGAACACTTAGACCGACATGGCTATGGCAGTGCACTGTTACCGAATGGTGACATATACGAAGGCTACTACCTGCATGGTAAAAGACATGGGAAAGGCATGTATTGTTTTCGAAATGGATCCAGATATGATGGGGAATGGAGGAAAGGTCTAAAGCATGGCAAAGGACAATTCTTGTATCCTGACGGCACCAGATATGATGGACAGTGGAGAAAGGACATGAAACATGGACAGGGAACTTATTTCTTCATTAACGGTGACACATATGAAGGTGCTTGGTACAAAGGGCTACGCCATGGGTTGGGGACTTATCTTTACAAAGAAATTGATATAAAGCATTACGGTATGTTGGAAAGTTAAAATGTGTATTTTTTCATCTTTTGTCTAAAAACATTAACTTATTTTTGCAGTATGTCCAATTTCAGAGAACCAAGTACAGGATGAACAAATTTACTTTAATTCATTCAGAAGCTATTTACACAAAATTAAGTTGTGATTCTTGAACTAGATTCAATACAATATCATAATGAAAATTATGTAAATTGCTTACTCTGACCTATGAATAACTCTCCATTAGGGATACAGAATAACTGACTCAGTAGCGTCCTTACTTTTACAAATTCTTATAGATAGCCGATAAGTGGTGCCTTAAGATGGGTGGGTGAATTTTGAACAAGCTTAACAACAATTGGACATAAATTTCTTGTTTAATGGGTAAATGTTAGGTTTTAATTTCAAGTAATAAAACTGCAAACACCAACCATTAACTTTTGTCATAAGTATAAAATAGCAATACTTATCGTAATAAAACTATTGAGAAACTTTGTACTACCACAGATTTATCCGTTGGACTGACCTAAGTGACAATTAATTTCTTCAAGTTGAAGCCAAACTCAACGTAAAATTAGTTCAGAAACATTTAAAAAATAAATGAAACTTGTGAAACTACTTAATTAAAAAAAATAGAGCACCTAATTTAATCTGTATTGTAGTTTGTTCAGATTAAGTTAAAACTTTATATATTTATTTATAGTTACATTTTTATATATTTTTCACTGTGAATAAGATGACAAAAGAAAGAAAAATCATATATAAAACTGTAGTGGCGTGCGGCATAGAAAACTTAATGGGGTTTCAAACAAATATTAAAACTTCGTCAAAACAGGCTTATTGTTTGTATGAAGGCATGTAGGGACACCATATTTTTTTAATTTTCTCCCCTAAAAAAACTGTGTTATGACACAAAATTTTAAGTTATAAACCGAAATTTTGTGTCGTAATAAAAAATTTTATGTTTTGACACGAACTTTTGCATTATAATATAAAATGTTACGTTACAATGTAAAATTTGTGTTATAATGCAAAATTTCGTGTTAAAAGCAAAATTTTGTGTTAAAACCCGCAATTTTACATTATAACGATAACGGAAAATTTTGCGTTGTAACAAAATGGTATACACAGTTTAATTACAATTGACATCTGCAGTTGTAGCTGGTGCAAGTTCTTCAGTTTAAATATCCTGTAGATACTGAAGACTGACATTAGAATGAAAGTTTTGAAAACAGCATCATTGCTGATAAATGAAGTTACAATTGAAACCAAAGATCATCAAAATCGGATTAGCCGTTCGAGAGAAAAATACAGGGTTTCTATAAATGATTAATGCAACGCTGGCAGTGTTGAATTCTTTGTGCCGTCTTTTTGTAACTGCTGCCAAGCTATAATATGCACGGCGATAGTACTGACGGTTGCAGATCAATGTCACACCACAGCTCCGAAATGTGAGCTTTCTGCAACCGCAAAGTTAATTATCTCACAAAACACTACAGAATATGTTGAAAATACACACTCCTAGACGTTTKCTTGTATTAAAATACATAAAATAATTCAAAAATCGACAGATGACAAGTATAKGKGAKAGTTGGGTAAAACGGGATACTTAGTGTTCTACTCTCATAACTTTTTTAATAACGGATTTTTAAGAACACTTTTTTGGCATTAGGTTTAATGATATATGGACTTTTGATGGCCACCGTAACTTACAGTAAAAACATAAGCGAAAAGAGAACAAACAACGTGTTTTGTAAAAGCGCAAAGTATCCCGTTTTAGCCACCTAGTCGGACAAAACGGGACCCGTGGTTTTAGGGTTTTCTATGGTTTCCTTTTCAAAAAAAGACAGTATAGCCAGCGCCTTCTCAACATTCTGGCTGTCAGGCTGAATTCGTGACGTCACACAAATCTTTCTACAGCAGGCCTATTGAAACCAATTGCACTAGCGAGTGAGGTCGGTCCGGGAGATCGAAGTTCGATAGTTGGATGCCTACTGAGAAAAGCATACAGCCATGCTTTACCAGCCATTTTCTTCTCCGTGTTAAATCGATTGGAAATGCCATTCCGATTTGCTAATTCAAAAGCCAAACTTCTTAACTCATTGAGAGTTAAGCCAAATAAACGTGCTTCCAGGGAGAAAATATGTTGCACTAACTCCTCTTCCTGAGCAGCAGTGAACACGGGTTTATGATGTCCAAGACCTTTTTTGATAAATCTTTCCTATTAAGAACACCACGTCTGATTTTATTTACTCTTGCTTCAATAGTTGTACGTGGAACCTCATACTCCTTCGAAGCTTTGAGATATCCCATTCTTCCCATCAATACTGCTTTAACAGCTTGGCGCATACTATTCTCATTCCAAGACTGTCTATTCGTTTTTCTTTTGTACTTTCCCATTGCATCCAATGCTGAAAAAAAATATTATATAGTTGGGTAAAACGGGATACCCCCGTTTTACCCGACTATCCAGTGTCCCGCTTTACACAACTGTTGATAGCCAACCATGTGACCGTATTTTAATATATAAACAAAAAAAATTCTTCAAACCTGTTGTGCGTAGCTGTAGTAAACAAACACTGTATCCTAAAAATGTACTCACCTTTGATCAGATTTGTCCATAAACTGAAATGTCGTGATACTGTGAAAAGCAAGCCAAACAATTTACTTGGATCTAGAGACGGGTCGTTATTTTAGTAACGTTATTTTGGAACGTTATTATTTAATAACGGAACGTAACGTTCCCGACTGTGCACGGAACTCGTTATATTTTGGAACGTCATAACAGCGCAACGCTGTCACGCAGCAGCAAGCTGGCTCAAGGTCGGAAACGACGTGGTACGAAAAACGGCGACCACGAATAATCTGTACTAGTAAATCCGGCAACGGGCATATAACGCGGAACGTGGAACGTGGAACGTGGAACCGCACGAGAAACGTGAAAGGAACTAATGGGAAACACAATCATTAACGATGATACGTAAAGTAACGCGTAAATACATCTAGTTTTTTCATCAGCAAGGCAGTAAGTAAATTAGGTTACTTATGCAATTGATGATGACTAAAATGTTAAGAAGTGTTTTTTATAGAAATTGATATAATAATTAATAAGGGTCTAGTAGTCAGGTATTTGATAGCGTCAGTATTTAATTAATCGAATAGATTAACAAAACCCTCAAGTTCTTTATTTATGTATAAAAATAACAAAATATAAACTTAAGTGTAAACAAATACAAAACAGAAAATACTAATCCTTAAAATAAAAAAAAACACCACAGTCGAATATATAGGTACCTATTGGCAAACGAAAAAGCAACTCTCATTGAAATAACAAAAATCCGTAAATGCAAAAGAACTTTAACTTATAAAATTTAGTTCACAGCGAACTTCTAACACAAGAAATAAAATAAGATTACTATGAACTAAATGTAACTGTTTGCACTAACTTATTGTTAACAAACTTATTTTTTTTGTATTGTGTCCTACAAACAAGATCTGATTGTCTGTACCTGAAACTTACGACAAAATGATGAGATGATTAATGTACATACCTCATTCCTGCAAAGACCGTTACTAGGCAACTACTTTAGCGTTACCAGATTATATTATATAAAATTGTATGATAAATATAAACAAATCAAAGTGCAGTACAATAGATCTAATTTGTTAAATACCCGCCCTTCTCTTTAACTGTAAAAGATTGAGTACAAAACGGGCACGCAACTGCGCAACACTGTGAAATACATCGTTCCAAAAAATAACGTTATTTTGGAACGTTACATTTCTGGAACGGAACGCTATGGAACGTTCCACACGAGTAACCGTTATTCCCACCTCTACTTGGATCTAACGTTTTTATAGTTTTATTTGTTACGCCATCTGTAGTCAAACTAACATAACTAAAATACTTGCATGACATAAAGAGGCACCTAAAGTTGTAGTTACACTTTTACCAGATTGAYGGCACTACTTGTTATAAAATMAAACACCSTATCCCGTTTTACCGGACCATCCTGTTTTACCCAACTCTCCCCTACGTCACTTTCCTGWGAGGCAGCAAATTGATTTAATCGATAATTTCCATAAGCGCTCTGGATGCATGGATCATTTATAGAAACCCTGACTTAAAATTGTAGTCAATTCTTAGTGGTGCGCTAATTTTGAACAACGGTATAGATAGAAGGTAGATAGACAGCGACGTAAGTTTCTCTCAATAGTTTTTTTTTACAAACACAAATAGGTACTTGGAAAAACGGGCGTATGGAAGGCCCGGGGATCATATCCTACCCTAACTACAAGTACCATGGCAAATTTGACAAAAACCTCCCCAAGGGCCCCGGATGTTTTGTGTTCGAAATGAAGTGCATGCAACACGGTTTCTATGTCAATCTACGAGACCCGGCATTCGATTATATAGGAGCCCAAGAACTTGCACTGGGAGGCCCCGAAGACGGTAATGAAAAAGTCATGTGACCTTAATGTACCTATTTAATCGTTTTCGTTCAGATGCCGAAGACAGGGGCAACCCCAGGGGCATAGTGCCGATATGGCGTGCCAGAATAGTGACAGATTTCAAACCTGAACTGCTACCTCCCGAGCCGGTTCCGTTACCTGTCAAAGATTCTCTAGATTCGCTCATCGACATCATCGATTACCTACAGGAACAGTACGCCCAAGGTACGGGATACCAAGGGGAGGAGGAACATTATGGTCAGCATCCTCCTCCCTCACCGGAAATCCTGATCGATATCGACGAAAAGGAAAATCCTGGGGGCACGAATTAAATAAACACTTCTTGTTAATGTTAACAATGTATTTAGGACAATAAAAACTGTTGCTTATTTACTAACTTATCTAGCAGATCCTGATGTCAGCATGTTGATCAGGGCAGCCTTTTCTTTCTCTTTTTTCCTCACGATGTCTATACACCTATTTTTCCAGGTGCTTTTTCTCAATTTAATCGGTCTGCTTCCAACGTATCTGCCTGTAAACAAAATTGAAACGTTAGATTTCAGTGGCATCACACTAAGTGTGACAAACTCAATAGGTTAATGAAAAAGTCAGTTATCTTTGTTGTAGTAGAAATTGTTAGTAATGCCTTATTATATGATAGTAAACATAAGTAGAAATACTTTATTAGAGACATGCACAGTATTTGAAGTTCAGGGAAACTAAAGATATTTCTTTCTATTTTACTAAAAAACTAAATTTTGTATAATAAAACTTTCTGTTATTTCAAAACAAGTTAGCACATCCTTTGTGAGCAAATTTCCATCGATAAATGTTTGCTTTAACTGAAAATGGAACTTGGGCCTCTCGAGTATACACCTTAGTATGAAGATCACCACATCACCAAGTACCTGAACCGATTAATAATCAAATCAGTATATGAGCTATGAAAACATTTGATCTATCAATCATCCACCAGCTTGTGACTAAATCACTAAATTCCTGGTTTTTATGGTTGAAAGCCTCGAAGTAAAGCTTTAACCGTTAGTCGAACCACAGTTTGGTTGTGTAATGGTCTGTATACACTGGGGCATATACCTACTTGAAGTGGCCAAGTTCAATTATTCTCAACTAAAGTAAAAATCTTTTTCAATTAAACATTAATTTAAGTAAGAATTTAGGATGGCAATGTCATCTGTCAGCATTACACTGACATGATGACAAAGCCACCTAGCTGCCTTAACGGGTACTACTTCCTAAAGGGAGTGACCTGTAGCCTGACAAATTGGCATGCAACTGCATACTTCAAKTTGACAGCAGGCCCCCACGGCACTTTTTGCTAGCGGGCAAGAACCGACATACATTAAAATGCATGTCTATGCTGTGCTGTCTGCACCTCAACCAACTGCAGATAGATCTATTTCACTAGGTGGCTTTGTCATCATGTCAGTGTAATGCTGACAGATGGCATTGCCATCCTAAATTCTTACTTACATCATACCATTGCTTTGGTACATAAGCAAAACCATTTCTATGCCGTGCTGTCTACACTAGACCTAAACTGCACTGATGAACTGTAATGACAGCGAAATAGATCCATCTGCAGTTGGTTGAGGTGTAGACAGCACACCATAGACATGCATTTTAAACATTAATTTATCGGTTTACCACACACTTCCAGTATTTTTCACATAAGTCGGAATAAACTGTAGTTCAGTTAATTAATATTAAACATTTCAAAAAATTCCTGCTGGTTGTATCTGTGATGCACCCGTAAGTATGACGTGGTCACGTCTAACTTAAATATATGCTATAACAGCTATATAGTTAATTTTGAGCAAAAATGAATATGACAATTAATCATTCACAGTTATTCTATTTCAGACCGTACCACATACGTCGTTGTTCGAAAAGATGCCCACTGCATGACGCGTTACCGATTTTCACAAATTACTCCCAAAGTGCGGCGTACCCACGTCAACAAAAGTTGCACCAATTTTGCGTGTCCCATTTTTTCTCAACGTTATTTTTTTATGAAACACATTGCATTTATGAATTCCTAGTAAAAAATGAGATTATTTTTTGACAACATATGTGCCATACTTTTTTTTTTAATTTGACATTGTAGTGCGCTGAAAAAAGCCAAATGTCACGAAAAGTAAGTAAGTAAGTAGGTAAGCCATAAAATGGTTTTTAACCAGTGTATGTTAGAATCGCTGAAACGGTCTCCATATAAGAAAGTTTGAATTTCACAATTTTCTATCGTGGATAACCTGAGTTACCTTATTGAAATTACCTTTCCGCTGATATAAAAATGTAGATGTATGTCACTAACAGTTTTTTTTAATAAATATGAAAATATCAACTTTCATTGTTGTCAGTTGTTTTAACCTTCCTGCGTAAGTCGAAGGCGCTAGTTTCTATTGAGCAGAATACACCCCCTAACAAACTTTTTATTTACTACATTTTTTTAAACAAAAAGACGAAAAAAATTGTTTGCTTTTTGTTATTTGTATTGAATTAATGCAAATATGTTACGAGAAAGTATCTATCTATCTAGATAGATAGATAGTTAGATACTTTGTTTCCACTGACAATAGATAACATTGTGTGGGATACGTCAGAAAAAACATACATAACATTGAGTAGGCACAATACATAAAGCAATACAAAATGAAATATTTATTTAGGTGGGTCAGGATGATCCCACAACTATAAATTTGTAACAATATTTGTAATATTATTGACGCTTTTGGCATTTGTTGTAGAAAGAATGTATAAGAACACGCCTGCTCAAATTTTGTTGTTTTATGGCGAGAAGTATTGATTAGTTTATTAAATCGTGTGGCATAGTGATGATAATCTGCTCTGGTGGGTAATGGAAATTTTGTTTTATGAAACAAATACACTTTTTTATACACATGCCAAATACTGGTCTCCAAGATGGTCGAGGTTGTAAATTAAAGATCAACAGTATATTTTTTTTGTGCAATAAAATTCTATTGGCGCTCACAGCGCCTCCCCAGAAAGTAATGCTGTAGTGATAGACATTCTTTCAGATTAAGTAGCATACTACTAAGTTGTCTACTTACTGAGTTCATTTGTTCTTGACAAGTTAAATTATTGTCGTCTTTTAAAATACCTAAACATTTTACATATTTAGAAAACAAATAAATTGTTGCTTCTAAGTAAGTGAACTCAACTAGTTTTTTTCGAGAATGCTCAAAGTGCACAAAGACTTTTGGATTCGCTGGTAGATGCAGACCGACAGTCTGTGTTCGCTCGGAAACAGCTACGTCCGCGATGAACACGGCTCTGAAGATGTTCACCACAGCAGTGGGCGAAACGTCAGCGAGGATAAAATCGCCACAACTATCATCAACTAACCCGGAAGTATCTACCAGTAAGGACTACGGCTGTGAAAGCCTTAATCACTGTTTTGCATTTGTTCAGTATTAATCTATTACTATGACACCACTGTTACATCTCAATGGTAACTTGCCTAATTTTATCGTACAGGTTAATTTCAGCATCAGTGGCAATTACTATAGATATATCATCTGCGAAAAATACCTTGCAGATCGCATTTATCGCATCTGGGAGATCACTTATGAACAGCAAGAATATATTAAAGAACCTAACACGGATCTCTGCGGAACTCCGGTCTCAATTACCCGCTCGTCAGAATTTGAATTCTTGATCGAAACATACACTCTGTTATGCAGATAGGACATCCAAAAACAGGCCACGTATTCCCATTGCAGAAAACTTTTCGTCGACAAAACACAGATCGCTGCTATCAAAGGTCTGTTATATAGATCAAAGAAAACAAAAAAAAAATATTATCGTCCAAATTTTTATAAATGTACTCATTAATCACATACAACCCAGTCTCAATTGATCTGCTCGGATAAAACCCATGCTGCTGAACCGAGATGGTATTGTACTTTAATGGAGAAATTCATCAATTTGTTGTACATAACGCGTTCATGGATATTACACTCAAAACAGTTATCGGCCGACAATTTTAATGTTTGGTTTTCAGTTTTTTATACACCGGAGTGATGATGCCATTTTCGGTACATAAGGAAATGTAATCAATTTTATAAATAGTTGTGAGATCAATTTTGGTTGTAAACACTCTCGTGGGCTCGAAATTCTTGACGGAGAAGTTAAAACTTGTAAGTATATCGTATAATAAATGTATCAATGTACTCTTTTAAATAATCTATGTCAAAATCGTCGCATAATGTGGTATGTGTGACAAGTGACAAAAACTATACTCAGAGCCAGAGATAATTGTCTTAAAAATCGTTTATTTTGCTAAATGTCTTTATAAGGAAACCTTTTCAGTCAATACAAAATTTTAAAACAATGGTTTTATTCTCTCTTCATTCTCAATCTAGCGGTAAAATAGCATCTTTCTACCTTTTTAACTTTTAGAGATATTTGGCACTTCATATTTCAGCGTTATCAAACTGATAGAGCAAATATGATGTTAACAAACTGCAAAATACAAAAATAACAGTCTACTTCTGCATTACAGAAGGACCAATCCTAAAAACTTTCTTTATATTTCAATGTATTATATTATTCGCACGATACTTCTTAGGAATGAGATTTAAGAGCCTTATTATTTCCACATTCGGACTATCTAGATGCATACCTATATACACATTGTAAAAATATAAAAATAATAACATGAAAACGAAGCTGGTCATTAAATAATCTCGAAAAAATATATTTATATGTTTTCTTCTACATAATGTTTTTAACACCAACAATACAAGCAGGAGTTAAACTAAAACTATGGAGATTATTGTTGTTAAAGTATTTTGACAAAGACAGATCTGAGTGTTCATGTTACCAATACCATAGCACAATATGTGTGATGAACTAATAAGATGAAGAATATCATACCAGAAGAAGGTACTTATACAATAAATTTGAGTGCTGATGATGCATCAGCTTTCCGACGTTTATATAATTATATTATCTGTAAACGACATTGTTTCTTATCCAATCAAATTAAAATCAAACGTCAGCAATTCAGAAATAACACGTCCGGATGCTTAACGATCACATATTACCGATTTTAATTGAAAACACAAACGGGAATGTGTCACTTTTTGCATAAGTCGCCACGCTGATAGTATGGAAGCATAGGCGTACGGAAGCGGATTAATAATTCGAAAAAATTCCTCGAGAAATAGTAGTATTTTTTAATCATCAAAGCTTAAAGCATCAATTTAAAGTTTAGAGTCTGAATTTAAAGTTCAATGTCTTTACTCGGTCTGCTGGGGTTCTTCGGCACATAAGGCAAACCCGCAAGCCACTACCACAATTAGGTGTTTTAGAATTTTTCAGTGACGTTGAAACGTGAGCTATTGTGGAAGCTGACTGAACAGTTTTTTGTCGCTTTTGCTTTATCGCACATATCTTCGAAATAAAGTAATTATTAAGCTAAAAAATATCTGACAATTCAAACGCTCGCGGCGCCGCGCGCTTGCTCTTCTGACGTCACTTCTTCGATAGTGCGTCGCTACGTGCATGGGTCAGGTATTTCCTTGTAATATGTTTTAATTCGCTAAAATACACAAATTCTGACAGTTGTCGTAATGAGTGGTCATACTATATTTAATTATGTTACACAGTGTATAGCGCAATGAACAGATAATAAGTGGTAATAAAGAATAACTGCTTTCAAAAAAGATTTTCTAGTGAGATGATCATTTTAATGTACGAGTAGATATCCCTTAAAGGTTAGGTTTTGTCTACATACTGTAAAGGGAAGTTCTAGTTTACTGCCCGCATAAAAGATGTTCCAAGCCCAAAAAAGGCTTACTGCGACTAAGCTGCAAATATATATAGTAAAAGAGCTAATAATTATCAGTATCCGACTTGCAGATAAACATCCTACCCTTAGTAGGTAAAGTTAATTTACTGTTGCGACAAGCATAATTACATAGAAGACTTATTGCTCCGATCAAACTTTAAATGCCCATGGTAACAGTACTGGCTACATTCAGTATTCTATTTTCATAAGAGCACCCTAACCCCTAGTATAAGAGTAGTTTATTATTATGATAAACATCGAAATGACCTCAGGATTTTGCTAGATGGTAGCTTATAGTCTATAGGCGGGTCAACACAACTTTTTTTTCAAGCAGGATCACTAGGGTGCTGCCTGTCGGGTCAAAATGCCTATTTTTAATTAGTTTTCATGGGTGTCCCTAAACTTCAACTTTTTTTATGTCGAGTACGATGGCGCACCTCAAATTTTTATTAACGCTATAACAAACATGCATCATGGTACCTAAAGGAGCAAAAATTCGATTTTGCTTCACGGGTGTCGTTACAAGTGGATTTTGAAGTTGGGTAAGATGGAGCATTTGGATTAATACTACGGATTCTTTTATGACATTACGAAGCTACTCATATGTAACGTGTGGGTTACGCTTACAACAACTATGCATATGGACTGCGATTAATTTCTTATCAATTTGGGAACTGTAAACCCAAACTACAACGCCGTTCTACGCCACTGGGGTTGAGTACGGCGACCGCCAGCCTCGACAATATAGTTTATTTATAGACGATATTTATATTTTTAGCAGCGAAGATTACATACTATCAATAGGATCCTGCAATGCACTGACGTTCGTTGGATTTTCGCAAAATCACGTGAACTCCTGCAGTGCACAAAAGTTTTAAGAGCCCGCGATAAAACGTAAACAAAGGGGTGCTTTCCAGGATGAAATCGCGGGATCAATCTTTATCCCGGCGTGAAATAACGATGAATGGCAGTGTGTACACATAATCTACACGGAAAATCGCTTGAAATGATGTATTTGTACCTCTGAAGCGAGTGGGAAGTCCACGTGGGCCGTGAAACAGTTGAAAACTCCAGTCAATGATGCTCTTCGAACTGTAAAATCAAATTTGGGGCATATTCTGTACGCTTCGTCGATTTCATGATTACTATTGCTCGGTCGAGGTCTTTAAAGGCTTGGAAATATTCGGTAATCCATTCGCCACTTCTTTCGAACCTTTGAAATAATTACAAAATTAAGAAACTTTTCACAACTTATTTCAGATCCCACAGATGAGTTTCAAACAAAAACCATTAATATTTCATATTACTCAAAAGTTTTTATGTCAAGCGAGCAAAACTGCAGATTGAAAAGTAATGAGCCCCAAGCCGCAACTCTAAATGTTTTGTTAAAGAAACAATATAAGTAGGTGCCATTTTTTAAAAGAAACTGGCAACGTTTTCTTAAAGACAAAGTATTTTACTGTCACTAAAAAATCTAGTATTTATCGATTTTTAGTGTTTAATAGGTACCCTGAAATAGAAAAATGTAAAATCAATAACTTATTGAGTCCTACCACCCCTTTATATAAATATATCTCAAATGTCGCGTGATACATCGCAGTTTTAGTGCTTTAAAGCTAAAACCGTTGTCTGAATATTATTAATAATATTATTAATAATATTATTAATATTCAGACAACGCTAAAACGTAATTTTAATACGTTTTTATTAACTCGCCTTCGTGTCTGTCCGCTCGGTTCTATACAAATTTTGTAAACGATTTTAAACTAACTTCCTGATGAGCTACAGACTTAAAACTTTAAACATAGCTTGAAACTTGATGACAATGCAATATTAACTCGCTTTTTGTCTGCCTGTCGCCACTGGCTCTCAGGTTTATTGAAACGACGGACCACGTTGTACTTTACAATAAACTATCACTGTGTAACTTCCTCAAAAGCTCCCAAAGCTTTCTTGTGTTAGAAAAAGCTGGTCAAACAATAGTTCCACCACCTCCGATTCACCTGTCTTGAAACCGCTCGACTCACGAGTATTTCCCTTACAAGGTGAGTACTATGTGTAAAGTACCATTTTGTAGCAGTCACAGAGAAAACGTATTTTTCCATAATTCGTCCTACTGATCTTGTACTGAAATTTAACTTTCAGTGTCTTCATTTGTATTTAATATTTTTAATTGTATCCAATCTTTGAATTAGACGTTCAAAAGGTACCTCTTATGGGTGTCTTCTGTTTGAACACATTTCATTACTGACTGTCTCTGTGACATTCTCCAAGAATAAGAACCGTAATTGGCATTGTCTTCGTAAGCTGGGTTTGTTTTCAACAGAAACAGTTTCAGCAACAAACTCAAAACTAATTTACAATTATCCAGAGACGTTCTTTTGTTTTTTTATTGTTTATGCAGTGGGCGCTCTCTCTGAAGTTKTCGAATTAGACAGCCAGTATTGTAGCACCCCTGTAGCTCATTATATGCATCTAGAGGGGAGAAAAGCAACGGAGATAATCTTGATTTTCTTAAAGACTTTCTTAATAAGTTAAAAACGACTGATTCTATGCCATGYACGATTTACATAAACTCGAAAACTATGAAACTATGAAAACAGCAAAGTGGGTTAGTAGCCACGCTAAATATACAAACATAAAATTTTGTATAGATATACCATTTCTACTCTCTGTATACAAAKCAGTTCTACAGGGTTTCTATAAATGATTCATGCATCCAGTGCGCTTATGGAAATTATCAATTAAATCAATTTGCCGCCTCTCAGGAAAGTGACGCATATTTGTCATCTGTCCATTTTCGAATTATTTGATATATTTTAATATGAGAAAACACCTGGGAGTGTGTATTTTCAACATATTATGTAGTGCTTTGTGGGATAATTAACTCAAAAATGCATAAAACTTCTCCATTTAAACTACTAGTCTACGACGTCAAATATAAAAGTTTGGCGTCTCATTATAGAACATAGGTATTCGATCCGTACCAAATTAGGAAAATTCACCACAAGTTATGACAAGAGAGTGTTCCTTACATTTTTGGGCAAACTCTGAAAAAGAGTATTAGAACCCTTTAAAAAATTGACCACATAGTCAATTCAAAATTGGTAATTTTGATTACTTCAACAGATGGAGTATCGCACAATCGGCACCAAGAATATGTGGAACACTTTGACAGTATTAAATCTAATAGCTCGATTGATTTCGAGGAACTCTCTAAGTTCAGTTAATATTGTATTTTTTATGATGTGTAAGTGTAAGTACATATCAAAATTATCACCGAATAGCTAAATACTGAACATCCTGTGTCGGAAGCCAAAGGTTTAATTACACATCTTGCCTGTTTGTAAACAGCACATGTTGTTGAACCCTAAACAATTTTATCGTTGCCCTTTCCCTTTTTAATATCGAGACCCACACGTCAAAACAAATTCAAAACATTTTTCTCGATGCCCCGGAGACAACTTTCAATCGCATTACCATCCGGAGCACCGCATCCTCAAATTAGCTTTTTTTACATCATAAATATTCTCTAATGAGAAGCGGGGAATTTGGAATTTGTTTCGCCCTTATGCGGTGATGCTACCTCCCACGATAGAAAGGACACAAACAAATTTTACACCCTTAAATTGAAAAAAAAAATCCCTTAATTTTCGTATTTAGTGTCGAGAACTTACAGGATCAAATTAAACGAAGTCTGTTACGCAAATATACCTTTTTTTTTTACTGCACTTGGGTTGCATATTGATTTCCACAAATAGCATCGCCGCTAATTAGAAGTCTGCAAAGGACAACCGCTTAATTAAAATACAATGCAAGCTGTCCACTAAATTACGTCTGGGATCCAAAAAGAATGCGATAACTACTTAAGGTTTAAAATTTTACCTACGTCGCGGGAAAATGGGTAAACATAGGTTTCTGATCCACTATGCGAGCTTTCAGCTTTTAGACATTACGTCTTACTTTTGTATTGGTACCTATTACATTACACAAGGAAGTAAGGTGCCTACAAACAGGCATGTACGAATGGTAGAAATTAGGTATGAACTTAAAGCGCAAATCGACAAATTATGTTGAAATARTATCTTCGCTAAATCGGTACCTATAGATCAGGGTGATTCAGACAAAAAAAGGCGCTTTCTGATATACTGCGGGTACCTCCTGTATATGAATACTAAGTAACAAATTCAATGAGTCAATCCTGCAAATCTGTATAATCGAAGATAATCAGTGTTGATGTCATAATAATATAAAATATATTACTTAAAAGATCATAGATTAAGAAAATAAAATCTGATTAAAATATTAGTTCATAGCAATGACAACAAAGATTAGTAGATTGATGTGAATGGATTGGGGTAGTACCAGTCATATTAAACTAAATGTTTGTATATTCTTGTATATTCTTCACCACCAAATAATGAACAAACTATTGATATCCAGTTGGCCTGGAACAATAAAGAATAAGTATTGTTAACTGTAAGTGTGATATTTTAAAGGTATTGTTGAACGGTGATCAATTTTTGTCTACAGCACGTCTGAAAAAAGCAAATTTAAAAAATAGAATTTTGGTCCGTTGTTTAAAAGGTATAAGAACTTTTGCTAATAATTTAGAATTAACCAAGGTGTAATTCTGATACATAAAGTTGAGGAGAAAGTAATTTCTGTTTTCCCAATAGATAGGTTTAAAGTAGCATATCTCTAGCAATACTTATTTAACAAGCCACAGTATAGCGCATTTGACAGGTGACAGTCCATAGAAAATTCTCGATATCAATAAAGTAGTGTCAAAAGTTACTGTGCTCTGAAGTGGAGATTCCACAAAGTCATTGTTGTCATATTTTGTTGTTTTACTTCCGAAAAATAAAAAGTGCAGAGCATGTTCATCGAAAATTGTGTGGTGTGTTAAGTGAACTCCAGTGTTTGCTCGTTTTCGGGCCGGAACCAAATACACTAAGCTAAATACAACTAGTTCAAAACGCTACTGTTTTAACACTACTAATTCACTAAAGCACTATACTGCACACACTAGCACTAAAAACAATTGCTTCACTAAGTCTTCCGCTCGCTTGATAATCGCTATTCGAATTCAGAACTGTCCGCACTCTCTCCGTCGGGCTATTTATACTTCCATTGAAATTTCCAGAAGCGACACCTTCCAGGCGCTTCCAGCTGCCTGCAGCTCTGGTCCACAGATGGCTCTGACTATTCCTCTGGCACGCAACAATAATAAAAACTCACCGCAAGAAAATCTAGTTCATAAGCAGATAGTATTTACCATTTATTGAACAATATTTTTTTTACCCCTAAAAGTGATCGTGATTACCGGAGTGTTTTTCAGTAAGTATAACAATATTTTTACAATTTTTTTATTGCTTGATAAAGGAAGTTAAAATACACATAATCCTATCTTTTTTGTTGCATGAAAAACTGCCTATTTCTTCTATTCTTCTATTAATAATATTTGAGTCCTTACAAAAGTGACGTAATTAGCGAAAACTCTGCTCTCTCTTGATTTCAAGGGTACAAAGGAAATAGCAAAATGCTTCGTTTTGTGGCAAAACATTCCGTTGTACACTACGTATTAAACATATATAAGTAAAGATGTTAATTCACTACTGAAAACTCACATATGGGAAGAAATTTCATCCTCCTCAAGGCACTTTCGAAATGTAGTAGCATCATTTGCGTTTACTACGGATCTATACTAGTTTGCTGCAATGCCATTCGGCCTATGCAATACTCCGTCTACGTTTGAGCGACTAATGGAACTGACGTTATGTGGACTTAAGTGCAAAACTTGTCTAGTCTATCTAGATGATAACATGGTTATGAAGCGCACCTTCGAATATACAACAGATCCAAAATAGCGTTCACTTTTCCAGAGAAAAGGGGAATTCTTTAGCCACACTGATTCGACGGGTGAGATCTAGACCAGCGAGTACAAGATTAATACAATTGGAAATTCTAGTTTAGCGTTTCTTGAAATATAAATATAAATGTTTTGTAAGCAGTCCAGTACTGTTAAGAGGTTTGCTTAACTGTAGCACTTCTGTAACTTTTACTTCAGACAAACTGCCAGTAAAGATCCTCTTAGGCCTCCTCTTTCGATGCCTTCGATCTCTTGGTGCCCACGAATCCATTCCAATGTGTCATCTAGGCATTCATTTACCACCTTGTAGCGTTATAGTTGTATTTTCCAAAACTGCCACCTAGCTGGCGGTCATTATTCAGATGCGCTTTTTATATCAGGCCCTCCTTATCATTACCCTAAAATGTGTGTGACTGCCTCGACTTCAGCTTGAAAAACGGTTGCTGCCTAGGTTTACGCTTTCGCATATTGTGTTGTATGGCTAGCGTCTCCGCTACGGCGAAAAATACCATGAAAGGTTTCTGAAAGTCAAACATCATGCTGCTTCTGTCTGAAGTCGTGCTCACCATGTAGCTAGCATATAAGCTCTCAAATATTTCGGTGAGCGTTCCTTTTCTAACGGCTGTATCTCCATGATTACTGGTTTTTCATTATTCATGATGATTGCCATTAGTACGCCTGATATTATAACAGGGTGCAACGGAGGCAAATCCAGCAATTCCAGGCATGCAATTTTTTTGTAGCTTGCTCAGCTTGTCCTTTGCACCCTTGTTGACCAAATGACGTATATCTAACTTTACGTAATACACCCAGTTAGCATTTTCGGTTTCCAGTCATGTACTTTCAGGTCGATGAAGCTTTTGTTCGATGACTGGTAAGTGAGGTATATGAGGGTTGGACGTCATCCTAGTATCTAATGGCATTTGACCTTATTCTTCAGCAGTATACCCTTTCCTTCCTTAAACCGTTCAAGGTATCTTTTTCTAATGAACACTCTCGCTGATGTACGTAAACCTCTATGGTTCAGTGCCCTTAAGAGATCATCTACTTTCTACTAGAAGGCTCCACAGCGGCGACAAGATGCCTGCCTGCAGACAACCCTTTATAAATACAATTTTCCAATTGCACGTCCTACAGAAGCCTTTGCGATTCAGCTTATAAGCACAGTTCTCTTAATTGAGTAAAATGAGGTGCTATTAAAGCAGTTCTTTTTTCTCGTTAACCTTTCCAATTTTATTAGTTGCTCATGTAAAGCCGGCAATACAAAGGATTTTCCTGCTTGGCCAGCAAACTGGCATCGATGCAAATGCATGTTCACTGAGGCGTTGTCCGTGATGTGCCTATCAAATAATTTCTTCATAGCCTTTGAGAGAAATAACGTTAAACTGACTGTCCTGGAAACTTTAGCCTGGGCGTAGGAATCTCGCCAAGATTACCTAAACTTTTTTACAGCTAAGGCGAACGTAACCGATAGCTATACYCCCTCTATATAGATTGCATAGGGGTGTCGCCAGTTCATCCAACYCCTTTTGAAGCATAAGATAGTAGGCTACATCAGTTTTCGAGGATTTATATGGTTTAACTCTAAAAACGTACCATTCAAGCCTGGACCTGTTTTGTTCGCCAGTATCAGTCCTCTCTATTAGGTTCCGAGATAGGTCCTACCGGATTCGCCAGGGTCAAAAAGTTCAAAGGGCTATGTTCGAAATAAACTTTGAAGAACTTTTTTTCTATCGATACTTCTTTAGTAAGATCCACCAATCTTCCATAGCGATTTACTGACAGAAAAATAATTAACAGTAGTGAAGCATTAAAGAATATCCATGAAACTATTAAACAACGAAACTGTTATCAAGCTACACACTAGCTATATTATTGTCCCTCTAAAACACAGTACAAATAATGAATTTTTGTCGCAACAAATGGCAGTAAATAAGCAATACGAGGATACTATCTGACATGAAGACCGCAAAGTCATAAAACATGGTATTCTTGTTTGTCTGTCTCCCTTTACTGCTTACAAAATGTTAAAAAAAGAGGAGTTGTGCAACAAACCCTTTTAGATGGAACATCACATCTAGCTCTTATATTTAGAAGCTTCAATACACAAAACAGTGCTTATTTAGATGATGCTTTTGCCTGAAAATGGCATGCAATGAAACAATGCTAATTAACTATGATATTCCATTTCACTACAATTAATTATGCCTTCAAGGAATGACGTTAAAAACTCTTCAGCACACGAATAATAATACGATAATATCCCGCAGCTGCTCTTTAAGCACCACTTCAAGTTCATAGACGACGTTACGAACAAGCGTTTCTAAAGCGAAAAAAAGGTAACAAACAGTGCATAATACATTTATCTCCATCGGCCTACCTTACAGACAGAATTCGCCCGATACAATGCTAAGCGAGGAATTAAAATAAGAACCCACGCGCCTTCGTTATACAGATTCGTTCTAAATAAATGAAATAGTTGTGAGCCACTATTCTCCAGGATAATTCAATTAGCGGACAAAACTTTAAAACCTACACAAGGCAATTATTAAAAGTTGGATCGGCATTTCTATATGTAGGGCATAGGTATGCATCATTAAATATTTTAGTCCAATTTACCGTATCTCACTTTATTATCTTTAGAAATAATTTGCAATTTTACAGACATAGATACCAAAAAGGCGTATTTTGCCAGTGCGTGCGTTCCTTGTAGCGCGTATCAATTGGGAATTTGCAAACCACACGATGAACCTGATAACTCAATATTCAAAAACACCTTTATTTTGAGACGACTAAAACAAAGCACTTTGGTACTACAACAAAGATATGACGTCATCAATTTTTTAAATAGAACCAATGCATTTTTAATGCGTGCTTAAATTGACGTTAAAAATTACATAGAGAAATAGGCAATAATCTTCAAAGTGTGATCAGTCAATTTACAATTTGACACAAGCACTTGTTGAGTATATTGAATCAACGAAGACAGTTCCAGAAATAACAAAAACGTCCACTAGAATTAATAGACAAAAAGTTATCATCTGTGGGTTCCAGTGAAACTGAGAGAATTCAAAATCTACAGACGATAACTTTTTGTCCATAGATACCAATCGAGTTCTTGCAATTTCTTGGAATGTTGATGTTCAACAAGTTCAGTCTGAAGTATTGCCAAATTTAACAAAAGCCGACTTTCTAAAAATTAGACATTGATGATTCTCAAACATAATATTTACATTGGCAATTCACAAACAAGTAATTTAAATATGTGATCTGCATGTTTAATTAAAACGGTGTGTCTAACGTACACTAAACGAATCCAAACAATGATGGTCTGTTCGCAGACTTGTTGCACGATAGTAGCCGGAAGGATGCCAAGATCTGGTCATTCCAAATTAAAAGGATGACGGAAAATGAATCATTTTATTAGAAGCCGAGGAAAATCGAAACCTGTGTTGGCAATAAACAACGACGCATACCACTCAATCAAAATTTTTATTTAAACGGTATACAGGTAGTCAATCACCACAATTTATTGTCGTTATGGTCACGAGAAGATCCACACTGGCTTCACAAGTACACACGAACGTCCTCAGAAGCTGAAGCCAGGCATTATAGGTCCTTATTTTTTAAAGATAATCTTACGGCATATAGGCATTTAGAATTTCTCAGGGGTGATTTGAAGCTTGCACTAGCTGAGATATTTCCGAATGAGCAGGACAATAGTATTCCCAGAAGACATTGCTTCTAGCAAGATGGTGTACCACCACATTTTGGTGTAGCTGTACGTCGCTACCTTGATGACATTTTTCTAATAGATAAGGAGGTCGCAGGGGAGATGGAAAATGGCCACGCCGGTGTCCAAAGTGTCTATGTACAAATTGGACAATGTCAAGACTGCAATAATTCGGACATATCGATGTGTAAATAGCTATTTAATAATAAGTTACGAAATGAGTGCCTTTTAGACACGTCGAAGTGCCTAAAAGACAAGGTTTCCTAACGAGTTGTTACAATAATGAATAGTAGATGTTAATCAATGCATTATTTTGAATATTCTATTTAGACATCAATTGAAATTATCCAAAAAGAAGAAAGAAGTTCTGGGCGCCAATATTCAATTTAGTAATGTAAGCATTTGTATGTTTCATATTTATAATAAATAGACAAAATATGTTTCCTTTTTATTTTTTTGCGCATTTTTAACTACAACAATGTGTCATTTGTAGTGCACATATGCTTTTAGAAACTAGTGCTTAAAAGTATGTTTTAAAACCAGAATGACAATCGAAAAGTGGCTTTTATAGAACGTCAGTAAAAATGTGTTTTGCTAATTCTAAACCTCTTCTCAATTCATTAAATGTTGATATCAGTTACTTGATGACGTACTCGTATTTTTGTATTATTTTCAAACTTCTTATTTATGGATATGTTAATGATTTTTACAATTGCTCCCATTTGACTGTTTTTCTGCCAAATGACGTAATGGTTGTATTTCTTAGATAATGAGGGCTAGAATGACAAAAATGCATATGGTTTTATAAAAAACTCTTGACGACGTTATAGTAACAAACTACTTTGTTTTAATCATCTCAAAATAAATCTCTGTTTAAATTTTAAGTAACTTGTTTCGCGTTATTCTAAATTTTATGCATTGCTTTATTGACAGTCTGTACAGTACAGCAACTTCTCTATTTGAATCTCTGTTGGGAGGTTGTGACCACCCTTAGATTGTAGCAGTGACGTAGACAGAAAAAATAATGTATTTGAAGCAAAAATAGCAAAAACTCGAAAGTTGTAAAGTCAAGCAAGTACGGTGGGTATCTTTTTTGGTAAAAACTGGAGAGCTGCACGATAAAGAACGATCAGCAATAATCCGTTCAGACAAACGCTTTCAGCACATCGTTCTGTAGTAAATAGCAAGTTTTTTATGAGTAAAAAATAAATAATATCATCTCGCTCCGTTACATGCACACTAAGACAGCACGAGTCATTGTCGAACTGGATGTCAACAGCTCACAATTTTTTATCTATTATATTTTAGGACACGGACAGTTTACAAAACAGATCGTTACGTAGCGAATGAACTTCGATTCGGCTGTAGACGAAGCAACAAACAAAAATTTTCAAATATAGTAACAGTGGCGTAGATAGGACTTCGGAGAATTCAAGAAAGCTGTTTGTGTGCACAAAATGTTTTTCTGCTAAATTCTAGCTGCAAGGAAATTGGAACGGTAGTGAACTGAGATTGAATTTAATACAAGACAACAATATAAATATCTCACTTATTCAATCAAAGGTAGAAATCCGACAAATTTAAAACTAGGGTAGAACAAACACCTTCTCRAATTTAAAGTGGAGAGACCAATTAAATATTTCAATAACATTCATAAAGCAAATAAAAGCATATCTATTTTTGCCAGTAAGTATTTTATCAACTTATTGCCAAAAGTTCACAAGCATGCAAGGACTATACGAAGTTCCTGTCTTTATCGGATAAAAAAGAAGTATGCAGAAATCTTATAGATTTATTTAAATATTTTTGTGCTTTATTAACAATTTAAGCAAGAAAACTTTTTTGTCCTAATATCAAGATTATCGTATATAAAAAAAATTCTATTCGAATACAACTACTCAAACATTGACAAAAAATTATTTAAAAAGTGAAAACTTCATACTCTTAACAAGGCTACCAAATAGAAGAGACCCATCAAAGGACGTCGAGTGAATAAGCATAAGGTTGCTAGTTGGTGAGGAATTCACTGGATTGGCCAGATATTCGGTAAGGAAACCAGAGTCCAGATTTTAAGCAGAATGTCCCGCTGAACATCCTTGTGTACAAATCGAGATAATCATGCCGGTAAGAATCATTGAAGGTATATTCGTGCTCTATGTACGCAGAAGAAATACAGACTTGAGTTAATACAAGGTTCAGTATTTAATGGTTCAGAAAGAAGTAATAACAAAACTGCGACGTTTAAAAAGCTTAGATAATTGATGTGCGACTTTCTCTCTAATGGACTAGTTTTGTTCGGCAGCGAGTAGTTACTGACCTAGAGACCCATGCATAGTCCAGATTTAGCCTCCTTTAAACATATCTACAAATATTAGAACTCTTCCAAGAATACGTTTTACAAAAACAAGTTATAATACTAAACCGAACATCAGGAGCGCCAGCTTTTAGAAAACCTCGTGGGTGCTCATGCTAACATAATCGTGAAAATAGTATCTATGAATCCGTCCAATAGAGCTCAATAGGTACACATGCAATATGACAGAAATATGTATGATATAAATAGAAAGATACGTAAGAAGAAAAAAATAAGTACAAAAATGCTAGATTTGTCCTAGTGCCTTTGTTGGTACCAGCATTAGTCATCGACAAACTTTTTTATGAAAGAAACTGTGTTCAATTCACTACAGAACGAGAAGTAGAATGTGGAGTACTCTTTTTTGAAACCAAAGGTATACGAAAAAAATATAAAATAATACTGTATTGGTAACGGAAACCAACCTCATCGGGGAGGTATATAAACTACGTCTCAAATCATTCGACACAAGTTAAAATAAACTGTGTAAAACAGATGAAACATAGAATTATTAAAATAAAATATTCACAATTTATTGAAAAAAATTAAAAAATTAGAAAATTTACTAATACACAATTCATACCCGAGAGCGTTGATACATAAAACTACTGATTTATCAACACTTCATGTAACGCAAACACAGCTAACGGTAGTATGCAGAGTAACGTGGGGCAGAGGGTAAATCATGATCCTATGGTTGACAAAAACCTACAAACAGTAGATCATAGAATGTATGTATCCCTACCAAACATTACTGGATTGACAACAAAATTATTCAGAACGTTTAAAAAATGAAAACATAAAAATTACAATTGAGAACAAGAAGCATGGCTCAACCCTACTCGCAACACTAAAATCAAAAATACCTGCAAAATATCATGCAAATGTTCTATAATATATGTTTGGAATGTGAGGATTGTGAAGGCAAGTACACATAGTACAGGTATCACAATGGATGGTTAATAGATTGGCCGTCTACAAAAGTGATATAACTAAACAAAGGGATAGATGCTCACTTACTGCACACATGGACATCATATTAAGTGGGATAATGTGAAAATTTAGGATAAAGAAAGTAATACAAACAAGAGATTAATACTTGAAATGGTTCACATAAATCAAAATTCCAATATAATAAATAAAAAAATCAGATATTAAAAAAGTGAGCTACATTTCCACGTACTTGCTTTCACAAGAAATTCTAAAACAAGGCTGGGTGGGCTTGAATCATCTGATAGCACTGTAGACGCTCTAATTTGATAAATTTGACAAAGAGTTCTTTTTTATATCTGTGATAAATCAGTTTGAATTTATGGTACATGTGTTGAAGCCTATTTGGTCGTGGGTGCTCCGCACCCACAATTTACTTCTCGTGGGTGCTGGGGCACCCGAGCACCCATGGAGTCGGCGCCCCTGCCGAACATGCTCCTCTAGTTCTGTCTTTAGATGTTGAAGGCACAACAATCAAAACGTCTCTGTTTAGCTAGGCAACTGCTTTGAATTTTCAAATGTTGTTTTAACACAAAGTCCTGATGATACCAGATGGTTATTCCTTCTACCTATTGGTTGCTGGGTATCAATAATTAATTTTACATATGGTAAAAAACTCTTGTATATATGATTTTGAAAAATTATGGAAGAAAATATAAAATAGTTAACCGATCGATAAATCTATTATTTTTTGATACAATATTAAAAAAATGGAAACAATTAGCTTTAAAGTTTAAAAATCTTAGTTTTTTTGAGTTAGACAGCGTCTGTTTTTGGAATAAGGTCGACGTTTCGCCAGCAATTGTAAGGGACATCATCAGTACAGGAACAAGGAGTGTGGAATATGGTATGAAAGGTTAGACTAACGTTTATATGGCGTTATGAGGAGAGTTGGGATGCTTGGACAGCAGAAGGGGATGTAACCAAAATATATAATTATCATTTTTTCACACACATTTAGCTCTATGTAGGCCACCAAGGCAACAACATCACGGTTTTTGTGTAGTAAAAGAGCGGTGCTTATCACATATTAATCAGGAATAAATCGATCACTTTGTTCTGAGTATCCTCTGTGGTATAAGCAAATACAGTTACTCCCAATTAAGTTTTACCTGCATGGCGCTAGATGAGTACATAATCCATAAAATTACTGTTAACGCATTACGGGTAGTTATGTGTATTTTTTAGGAATCAAGGTGTCAAAAATACATCTGCAAATAACAGCTCCCAATAAAAATCTACTTCACATTTTCACATTCATTTGTTATCACTGCAAGAACCCCCAATAACCCCTGAGGCCGAAACTCCGTTTTCGCTCTCTTTCCTCCTTGGGATTTGGTTCATCTCGCAGGTGTTTCTCGCATTGTACCATATTCCATACTCCTTGTTCATGTCCTTGCAAGTGCGGGCGAAACTTCGACGTTATTCCAAAAACAGACGTGGTCCAACCCAAAAAGTCTAAAATTTCAACCTTTTGTTTTTGTCATTGAAAAATGAAAAATTATTTAAAATGGAGAGTTAAAATTTTTAATTTCATTTAAAATAGAAGACTGGTCAACGCAGGTTGCTTTGGATTCCGGTAAGTCCGTTACAAAGATAAAAGTCAACTCTAAAATCTTTCAATTTTTTTAGCTTTTCTTATAATGATTGTGCTGCAATTTATGTGGGACTAACTGAGGGATGTTAATGATTAGCGCTAAACAGCACGTCAAACAGTATGAAAAATATAAAAATACTGACGGTCACGATGCATTCTTCATTCTTCCATGACCAACCATTTATTATTTAATAAGTATGCTACCAGTTTCATAATGTTAAAATGATAACCAAAATTAAACTTTTAATTCTAAATTACCAAAGTGTTACAGTTTTAAACAAAATTCAAAATTTCAACTCTCATTTTAAATAACTTGTTCAACTGTCAATAATAATAAGTTTTACTATTCCAGTACCGGAAACTTCTGTAAATTCACGGTGACATTTCATCAGCGCCTCCGTCGGCTTGATACGACACTTCTATAAGTAATGTAGTGGAGTATTTAGATCATCTAGTTGGGTCCAAACCAAAACGCTTTACCAAGGTAATAGCGTGGTAGATATTGACCATTTTGCTTGAAGCGGACAGTATGTGAATTGTTATTTCTAGTGCCAACGCTATTCTCGCATTTTTTGCCAACTTTCTTGATAATATTTATTTTAAATTATCGTCTGAAATAGTAGAATATCGTTTGCAGCTATTCATTGGAACGGCGCTATCGGCGCTGTCGCCAAAAAAGCCTTACAAATCGCTGAAGCCTACCGTATTGGAATGATAAAGTATTTTCTACAAGCAATTGCGCAAACTACACACAAGAAACAACTTTAAAGTATAGATAGGTAGTCGCATTAAATGTTTTGACATTCTATAAAAATTATTAATCGCACTTTTTAAATAAAATGGAAAAAACTCATTTTTTCATTAATCATATCATGATAGGCCTATTTATATCTTGTATCTGACATTACACCTATTCGAATTTAAGGTAGGAAGTCTGAGACTTCTGCTCAAATGTATAACAGGCAACTATTGAACCACCTCCAGAATTATTTTAGAGTTTTATTGTTTAATGGAAAATAAAAAAATCGTGACTTCTTGACAGGACATTGAAACCATCCAAGCCTAGGTACACCCCCTAAGGATATTTCGGTTGTACCATCCCTCCCCACTATCAACAACCGGCGCCGCTGGCGTCGAGGGCCTCTTCGGCGCCGCTATCACGCATGTGACACGACCTGTCAGGATGTCCAAAAGACGTCAAACGGGACGCACAAGATGCAACAGGAGGCTGGAGGTGTTGTCAATCGCGCACCACTCGTCAAAGAAGAAGCAGCCGAACTGCACGGGACACTCCACCAGAAACAAAGTGAAGTGTGACAGAAGAGGAGAACATCCATCAGTGGAGCACAGCAACAGGTGAGAATAAAGGTGCCGAATCGCGCGACTCTGTTTGAAATTATAATTCTTGAGCATAGTGGTGCTGTATTAAAAAAATATTCAATTATACAGGAAGTAGGAATTCGTGTTAGGCATTCCTTTAATTGTATGTATCAGTTCCTTATTTCCAACACTCTGTTTACTTTAAATTTGAGTAAAGCAAAAGAACTTTCATGATATACTTTTTAAATCAACCAAATATGTGTGATCTGCAGCAAAAAAAAGTAAAACGCGAGTGAATGCAACAACAGCAACTAATACCGATTAAAATTAATTTACACCGGTAAACCAGAATTAATCATTTTTCGCTCGTTATAGTCTGCAATCGTTACTCATAATTTCAAGACATAATTCTAACAAAAGATTAAATAAAACCACGTGCCCAAAAATACTGAAAGAAGAAAGAAAAGCATTTTCACAGCAAACATCCCGCATCCCATTAAAATAACAGTGTACCTAAATACTTACTGAAACGAAATGTACAAGTAAAATATCCATCGTTAATATAATTTTCTTTACAAATATGCAATTTTCTGTGCACTTAAAGGCATGATTTTGAACATTATAGTCTGAAATAAAGATGTAGGTACTCAGTCTGATGACGCTATCAGTTATAAGTAAAATAATGTCCAAACCATTTTAAAATTTATTGCAGCTTTTTTCCAAAGGCAATAAGAGTATAATATATATCTATACATAACAGGCTAGCACAATTTTCAACTTGGCAGACGATATAAATTTAAAGTTCACAAATACTTCAAGCTAAAACTAGATTGACGATAGTAAGCGTTTAATGTTTAACTCATCCCTTACCAGGTATTCCTAGGTTTAATAGAATTTTTAATAAAAGAGAGAACACAGCTTAAAGAGGGGTGTTTCAAAATACAAAAATAGAGCAAATTCTTAATTCTTACTTTGTAGAGTAAACGGAACATGACAACTCACAGCAGTACGTTTTAAGTACTCGATATTTTAATTTTCTGGCAATTTGAGTTTAAGAAGATACTTAACCTTAAAGGTATTATGATTTTTGAATGGGTTAATCCTGTAAATTAAGTACTCAAGCAAATAAAATAATTATATTAAGTGTTCCATTTAAGTTCTAATTTTTAATAAATGTTAGATACTATCCACTTTAGAAAGGGGTTCATAATCGCTTGTTCAAAGTTCGATTATTGGATTATCCTAGGCTATAAGCATTTTGAACTGAAAATTTACACTCCCAGGCTTCTTTGGTGATTAAAAGCGGCTCAATCTTCCTTCTTGTAATTATGACGATTTCATAGTAAAATATTGTTAAATCACGTTTAATTTTAAGTAAAAAAGTTATACTTAAAAGTTGAAAATCTCCTATTTGACCACAATTAATTTACCGATGCATCGCACTAACTAAAAAATTGTTTTAGGCAGTAGCATATATAACCAAAGACTCTTGCAGAAAAAACAAATTGCTTCATTCTATCAAGTAAATGGTATAAAAACATGCCTGGTTTTTAATACCTGGTTATAAAAATTTTACAAATGTCGAAATGCCAGATACGTTTTGTGTATGGCATAAATATAATTAGAAACCAACAATGTTAGACTAGGTACAAACAAAATAATTTGAAAATGTATTGATGTACCTACCTAAGTGGGTGGGATTTTGAAATATTATTTTGTCATTTTGTTTTTTAAATTAATGCACTAAAAGTGTTTAAATTTATGCTTCTAAGTAATGTTCCATTTTTTAACCATCTTGAAAAAGAAAAGGTTTTTGCAGATGATACGTTGAATTTTTCTACTTTCTTACAACTTTCTTTTGCACTTCAAACAGAACTAAATATAATCAAACAATAATGTCATAAATATAACTCTGAAATTATAACAAATATATATTTTCTATTATCAGATATACTGACGTGATTTGAACACTTTTTGTTTGCCTAAAACTATTAAGTAATAGTTGTAGGTACGTGCAAGCGGACGTGAGGTAAATTCCATAAATATGCTTCGCTGACATGATAGAGGGTTGGCGAAATAACATTAAAATTTCGAAACGTGACGGAATTGTCTGAGGACTTAGGAGCCAAATACTGCGTTTAATTAAAAAAAATAAAGTTCCAAAAACGTCTGTCGTTCTGTCGATATTAATTTAATTAATATATTTAATAATTAATTATTTTGACAAATACTATTAATAAGTTAGTAGATATAGTGTTAATATGTACAATTTTTAATATTGTTAAAAATATTCAATTAATTTGTTCCTTAATAATCATATAAATTTTATACCCTATCTGTCCAATGTTATTATGTATGTTTTGTAATATACAGGACATATTTCTGAAAATCTTGTGCATATTTCAGGTACAATACAAACATATACATGCAAATGGGAATGAACATCGGGTTTCCAGTACATCGAAAAATCTAGTTGCGCAACTTTCAGTTCAATCTACATAATTTGCCCCTTTAAAGTACTAACAAACTGACAATTAACTTTAAAGCTCTATAGAATGAAATTGGGCAATGATCGGATAATGATCATTGTCTCCTTTTAAAATCTTCTTTTAAGCAATGTGCCTTTACTAAGTAGTAGTCAAAAGTATGGAATAACATATTTATGTAAATATGTAACGTATTTATGTAAATATGAACTTTACAGCAAACCAAGCTCTTTTTTGTAGATTTGCATTGCTCTCCTTGTAACGACCAGGTTTTTATTTTCTATGGTGTGATAACAATTTTTTGTTGTGAAAAATCGAATTTTCAAAAATAAACGACCAAAACTGTTATCAAAGCAGATTCTGCAGATGTCATTATAATTCTCAATCAAATTAAATGCGTTCAAATCGAAGACCACCTGCAGCTTCGCAATAATATCTTGTCTATCACAGATGCACAGAAATTGCGCAATTAATTTTGCAGCCAGTTATGCGGTATTTTTTTTAATTTCGTGTCTGATTCTGATTTCCACCTCTTGGAGAATTCGTGTTTTATTTGTACACATGTAATTATATAATAATTGATTTCTTATTAATAAATAGTTTTGTTTTAAATAATAACTTTAAAAGCAACTAAAAAGGGATTATATTCTATAACGATATAAAGATTTCTTCTTTACCAGGGAAAAGACTACTTGGATTCTTGCAAATTTTTAATTTTCAATGCTAAACCACACTTTCACCTAACTTGACACCTAAATGACGGTATATCTTCTCTCTCTTGGATTAGCATTGGTCATGTCCATCATCATCGTAAAAATTGAATTCTTTTGTTAGGATTATCTTCATTTAGTTCTTGCGGAAGGTGTACTCTGTAGAGTTTGCATTTGTTTTCTTTTTAATACGAACAAACAACGATTGACTAATGTTGTTTTCCAAAGCAATTTGCGTGGTTGAAGTAGATAAGTTGTCCATAACGCTAATAATCAATAGCTTGATCTCCATAGTCAACAATTCTTAATATTTCAATTCGTTCAGTTTCATTAAGTTTCATCACGCTTGCGAATTAAAATTAAACTGTTGCTGTAAAGTTACCCTTTCAATTTGAAAAATACTTTAAATTGGCATGAAAAAATGAAGAAAAAACAGAGAACACTACCTTTTTGTAATTGTCATCAAATGGATAAAACCCAGTACCGAAATTACAGAAAATGCGCTTTTTCACAAAACCTATCAAACCATACAAAATAAATACCAGGTAATTTCAAGGGTAAAAAAGCAATACAAATCCGCAAAAAATCTGTTGATTGCAATATAAAACAAAGAGTAGAAGAAATGCAAAATAATTAGTAAAAAAACTTTTGTTAACAAAGTTTGCATTTAGATAAATAAAGCGGTTATTTCATACTTTTGACTGATATATTGTCAAAACTATTAAACTGTGCGTCAATTTGGTAGTAGCTTTGTATAAATGTTATCCTTTAGTATAGATGCAGCGAAATAATTCAAATATAAACATTCACATCGATTGAAGAGACCTGTAAACGAATTACTTCTAGCATATTTCCTTCACGAAACATTCGTTTCCACGCGCCTTGGAACATTGACTTAAAATAATCTGATTACTCGCGAAAGACGTCTATACTGTAACATCCGATGAGACGACGTCGTCAGAATCATTCCATAACAAACTGTGAAAATCGCGCATTCCGATCTGTCGTTTCCCAACACGAAAAAAACAAACACTCTGCGTCAAAAATCGACCTTATCTATGCGCCAGGAAAACAGTCAATTTGTCGCCCCTGTAATAATTGGGTCAGAGATCGCGGACTTCTTTTTTGCGCTACGTCTTATCACATCATTAGCATTGGTCAATTTAATCGGACAAATAGAGTGAATGCCAAGGCGGTCGCCGTTCCCGTACGGTTTGCCCATCATCGGCTGGTTAGAACCAATCGGATTTTGGGAAGGCGTAGAATCGAACACCGAGTAAATAATTAAATGGTGACCGTGTAATCGCCTTCAATTAAGTAATTAAAGCAAGGTGCGCTCACTTAGGGTTTATTCTGAATATCCAATTTGTCGTTATTAATAACGTTGCGTTAAATGTTAAATTCAGTAGAATGACATAGGGAGACGTCATAACCTGAGGGTGTAAAATCAATACAGTATCGCGGTGGTTAAACATTTTGATAGGCACTCGTAATCACGACATAGAAATAAGAATACCCGGTAATATTTGTTTTATTCGAATGAATTTTGGTACGAAAGTTATGTTTATATTAGGACAACAATCGATCAATATTTTAGTTTTAAGATGTACTGGCTTTAGTGTTAGCATTTGTTTTTATTTTTTTTCATTTAATAATAATAAAGCCTTTATTAATCCCAAACATAAAACGATGAAACGGCGTGGTTCGGGTTACAACTTGAATTAGCTGCAAACTGTTCTTCCACTCAACCGTTACTCAGTCTGTCTTCAGCTTAACTATAGTATTCCAGTACGCTGCGATTCACTACGGGACTATATCTTGAAAAACACCGCATTTTTTGTCACCCTTCAGAATTCAAGGAGAAAATTAGTTTTTATATTGTGTCTTTTGTGTACCAGGTATATTTGGCAATAATTTCAAAACGAAAAATGACAGTCGCCTTAGGTTTTCGCCACTCTCATTCTTACATAATAGCCTACAAAACGATGCAGAAAAATTATACCGTTCTAATTTTTTTTCGAGGAAAGTATGACAACTTTTCAAATGGCGCCCTCTACAACCAATTTCGAAACATTTACCATTAATACTGAAATGAGTCGTAGTTCGTTAAATTCGGTTGAGGAGGTTAGAAGATATAATAGCGTCTTGAAGTTACGGGATTGTATCGATTTCTAGTGTCATTACCATGGCAACCAGATAAAAAATGTAATATAACTTTTAGGTAATTAAAAACAGATCCTAACAATTTTTCTTCTTCCAACTACCTTTTATTTGCGTTTATTTATAATGTGATGTCAAATACGCCTCCTAGAGTGAACCTTATATAGTAACTTAAAAATATTAGTGAACTTTTCTGTTATGTTTCTATCTAAAAACGATTTACTCAAAGCGTGAAGTGTTTTCACCCCGTATATGTGCAATACCTAGGGCCTGTTGCACAAACTCGGATCAATTTGATCGCGATGTTATCCTCGGAAACGGAAACCATGGTAACAGCGAATTTTAAGTGTTCTTATTGGTGTTGCCATGATTTGATCCGAGATTAACACCGCGATCAAATTGCAACCAGCCCATGCAGTCGCGAAAAACAGCTTGGTCATACTGACAATAATCAGTTATTAAGTATACTTGCAGCCAACGATTTGAATCTAGAAAAAGCAGGACCTGATTTAATGTATAATGGTAGAGAGTTCAATTTTCGCCATATGCTAAAGAAAAAGACTTCTGGTAAAACTTGCATCTGTACTTAGGCACGGAAAGTAAATCTTTGCACGTCCGTTCTGAAGGTAATTTTGTTGTAAAGATATGGCGACGTCTTGGAATTGATAGGTAATAGTATATAATACAATAATACATCAAGATTGCAAATGACCATCAATATTCAACCAGGCAGCACTCTTTAATTTGTGAAAAATCGGCTGTTGTCGGTGAATGCAAAAGGCTAATATGAGGCAGCAGTTCTGAAACAAGTGAATTTTACTGGCTAATTGTATAAATCGGTAGCATACATACTAGAAGCATAGGTAAAGCGCAAATTCTTGTCATGATCCTTGCCGAACAATAAATTCATCATTTCTGCAGTTGCGACAAGATGCGAGTTTGCCTTAAATCATTGTTTACTACTTGGATGATTTATGGTAAGAGACGCAATCGCATGACAGCAGTGAGTAACGGTTTAAAGCATATTATTGGGGAAAAGTCTAGTGTCGAGTTATTTGCAGTTGCTTTTTACAATACTAGAAAAATAAATTAAGCTAATTGCTGGGAATTGTAAACATTTACAATTCTTTTCCTAAACGCCTTATTTCGAATCCCCGTCTAAAAGGTATTTTTCAATACTCAAGCTTCATATACAGGGTGATTTTTTGAAAACTTCACACCTTAAATAACTTTAAATAGAGGAAAAATTTAAAATTTTGCAAAAACAGGTAAACTTTTGTTTGCAGGGGGACAACTTTTGAGATAAGTTTTTAATGGATAGCGCTTACCCTCTTAGCGGCATAGATACCCCTTCAAAAATTTTAAATGAAACTACCCATCTTACGATACATCATTTAAAAGCTTATTACACAAGGAGTCTTGCCATGTAATTAGTTTTACTATTTTTTACCCATTGACGGGGTAGTGGGTCAAAAAGTGCATTGTAGCAAGTGGCTTATAAAATGGAATATTTTTACTTTTTTTTAACAAAATTTATTGTCTTGCAGTTACAATAAAAATTGTCCTTACTTAAGCCTAAAAAAACTTGTTAAAAAATAATTGTTACACCTAAGCAAAATGCCAAAAATACTTAAAATTTTCTTTCGACATTACTTGATATTGCAACTCGACAGTTTATACTGAATCGGCTAAATAATTATCTACTTTGTGTTTCCAATTTTTTGTTTCAACTCTTTGGCTACTTCTTTGGCACGACCATCTTTTTGTTCACATTCCTTTTTATAAATCGCTTGAAATTTTAAAGTGAGAGTCCAAGTGATAATGGTTTATTCAACTGCCGAAAGGGTAGAAATAATTTTTATTTACGGTGCTGAGCATAGCTGTGCTCGTGCGTTAGCAAGGGTGTTTAACGAAAAATGTTGACGCTAGGTACATTCTCGATCGCGTGCAGAAATTTCAAGACACTGGATCTGTAGTAAACAAAAAAAGGGCAGGGAATAGAGTCGTTGATGAAATGGCCCAACTTGAAGTACTTGGTCATTTTGCAATGGATCCAACTAGCTCTTTGCGTAACATTTCTACAGCCACTGGACTTTCTTATTCATCTGTAAGGAAAGTTACAAAACTGCACAAATTCCATCCCTATAAGATGAAAACTCTCCAGGAACTCGGCGAAGATGACTTCGATAGAAGACTGCAATTTTGCGAAATTATGACAGAAAAGATTATAGTAAATCCAAATCTAATAAAAAATATCTGCTTCAGTGATGAATGCACATTTTTTTTTGAACGGCTCTGAAAATAAACATAACGTCAGGTACTGGAGTGACGAAAATCCTTATATTTTTCGAGAAGGTCATACACAAGTTCCTCAGAAGCTGAACGTCTGGGCTGGAATACTTGGCACTGCAATTGTAGGTCCAATTTTCATTGATGGGACGCTAAATGGGGGAATGTATTTAGAATTACTTGATAACGTTATTGATCCTTTAATCACAGAGCAATTAGAAAACCAACGTGACCCTGAGGGAAATCCAATGTTGGATGAATACGAATTGTTTTATCAACATGATGGAGCCCCACCGCATTACGCCATTTATGTGCGAAATTGGTTAAATCATAGATTTCCTCTTCACTGGATTGGTAGGCGTGGAACCATTGAATGGCCGCCACGATCACCCGATATGACTGCTTTAGATTTCTTTCTATGGGGTCATTTAAAATCTGTGGTTTACAAAACACAACCTACTAGCCTGGACGATCTGCGAGAAAGAATTATTAACGAGTGCAGGAGGATTCCACCTGAAACTTTCCGAAAAGTGCAGCAGGAGTTCGAGAACCGTCTGTATTATTGTATGGAAAGAGGTGGTGCACATTTTGGGAATCTATTGTAAGGTTTGAATTTCTATGGTTTTGTTCACACTGTTTTTGGAGTTACAAATAAATAATTTTTCTTTTTCGTGGACATGGACTTTCTAAAAAATTACATGATAAATACTTTAATGTTAATAATAATGTTAAAAGAAAATTTTCAGTATTCTGGGAGTTTTTTTTAAGTGTCATATTTTTTACAAGTTGTTTGTTTAAATTTTGGGTTCTCGTAAGGACAAATTTTATTTCCGCTCTAAAATAAAATACATTTTGTTGAAAAGAGTACAAAATATTCAATTTAATGAGCAACCTGTTTCGTAGGCACTATTAATCTATTACCCCGTCAATAAGTTAAACGTGGTAAAACTAATTACATGGCCAGACTCTTTGTGAAATAAGCTTTCAAATGATGTATCACAAGATGGATAGTTCCATTTAAAATTTTTAAAGGGGTGTCTACCCTGCTCAGAGAGTAAGCGCTATCCATTAAAAACTTGTCTCAAAAGTTGTCCCCCTGCAAACAAAAGTTTACCTGTTTTTGCAAATTTTTTAATTTTTGCTATATTTAAAGTTATTTAAGGTGTGAAGTTTTCAAAAAATCACCCTGTATATTGTTTGACATACAACTCATTTGCGTAAACTCTTTCTTATTATAGTAAGTTTTTTAATAAGGCAAGCGATGCTCTTATCATCTACCATTGCACTTGTTCTAATGATTAGTGTGTTGTATGTGCTCTTAAAGAATCGACAACACTATTTTGTATTCTACACCTAAACTGCCATAATATGATTGCACGTAACAACTGACAGCCGTTAGCATTGTTCAGTATCACGGGATTTCCTAACCTAATAACAAAATTACGCCTATACCATGTCGTCTGCTTCAAAACAACCTGTGGACAGCTGTTTCGGCTTATAAAGCCTCCTCAGCACAGCTATAATCCCAACGCAGACAACACGGCATAGATCTGGCTTCCCTTATATACGCCAAGGTAGGCWATATGAAGTTGTTATTAAAATAAATTACAAGTCAAGCGACATTTTTATCTAATTATCATAAAAGTTAAATTTAAACTCACATTCGATAAAAATAATTATAATTAAAGGTAACAAGAAGGGCGGTCTATTGTTCTTATTATAAGTGACTGAATGACTATGGGAAATGCTTGTTAATTTTACCACTTTACCATTACTAAAAAATAATAATAAATTCGCTCTAATATTTTCTTTCCAGAAAATTATTTAGGTGTTGTTTTTATATTTTTGTTAATTCCGAGTTCCAAGTATAAATAGTACGTGCCAATGATTTAACTGTCTCGCGACAATAATTGTCGTCCCCACCACGTCCGCCTTGTTTCCTGGAGCGCACATTAATACCCACGCATTTTTCTTCTAGTTTCTTACCTAGAGGGCTCAAAATTACATCTGTTCGTGGAAATTCTAATCAATAAACCCATTCAATATCGCAATTCGTAATATATTGCATCTATAACACCTGCATGTGACAGCAAAATTTTTACGCTCTGATTTCGAATAGTTTGTCGTTTCTAATAATTTGTTGATGCAGTCATTTTTTTATATTTAACGTGAACCACTTTGTCAAGTAATTAACTCGTTGGCACTCACTGAATTTATAATTTGTTTTCACTAGTCTTCGTGTTTTCTGCAATATTGCATTACTACTTTTAACAAATGAAGCATTTGCTGACTTTATTTAGAAACCTGTGGTTAAAATACGAAACAATTACACATTATTATTAAGGATAAGTGAATAATACACTGTCTTTATGAAATTTAATTTAGTTGTGAACCGAAGATAATTATTATATTTTATTTGAAAAATAATAATACTCCCAGTCCCCAAAGGGCTTTTACTGTCGATAGTTCCAAGTACAGTGGGTGTCTTTCAGCTTATTTGATCTTCTTTCGCACAAACGATTAATTTAATGGCCTAATTAGCACCCTCCCGCAGCTTATGTTAAGACATTCATCAGTTCTAAAATGAGCAACGATGAATGGAGCCATAATATAATCAAAGCAATCAAGAATATTTAATTCTTTGTCAATAAGAAAACTGCGCTGTGAGATGTATTGGTGAGCACGGTGATTTGCTTAAAATACCGCACAAGCGGAAGTTTATTAAAGGGAAGTTCTAAACACTAAGTTGGTATTTGCAAAAGGAAGTCGATAACTGTAGCTACTCTTACGTAATACAAAAAAGTAAATTCTGTTTTTGTTTTTCGGTATCTAAAAATAGGATCGTCGATAAGGTTTATGTACGGTGTGTAGAAAAGGCATGTTTGACTTTGGTAACGCACAAACGAAAGCACACGTTAAATCCCTAATACCACGAGAAAGTTAAATCAACATATCTTTGATCAAACGCAAATCTCAAAGAAAAGAATATAACATGTATTAATACAATAATAGGTAACAAGAACTAATTCGCATTTGAAAATTACGAGGACCATTCAATAATATATGAGTAAGAAGACTATGATACTGTTACTAGAGAACGATAAAAAACGAATAGTTAGGTAGAGATCGTCGTAGTGAACACACGCAAGCGAACTGTCCTCTGAGTTTAACACTTTTATTTGTATGAAAAAAAAATAGTAACCAAATAAACTATATAATTAGTGAACATTACATGGCCCTGTGTCAATAAACAATTGTTATAATCATGTCACATCAGTACTATACCGACCAGATTGCACAGGTTAAGCCGTCCTCACTCATGCCGAGCGTAGCCAACAAGAGCAGAAAGACAGTGGGAAAATCGTTGACTAACATAATAATTAAGAATGTTGCAGGTGCATGTGTAATCAAAACAGCATTATACAAAATAAACACAGCAAAGCTATGTCAAAGTTCAAACCAATCTCGTGCCCTAAAGAGAGGGAGGGTGTCGCTTCTGTGTGTAAAGAAAATAATAGTCCATATGGAACGGAGGGCTACAATAACATTCCAACCAGAGGAAAGCACTGAAGGGGCGAAGGATATTGAAGAACAAATAAATTATACAAAAATACCTGGGAGACGTGAAAATAAGCTCAGCCACAGAAAATCGGGATAACCGTAAAGAATATCCGATAGAAAAACTAAAGCACACAAACTAGAAATATTCCGTAGAGCACCATAACCCTATCCCCAGAAAAGAAACGGAATAAACACATATGAAATCACTCAAAGAAGCATCAACCCATCGCGTAAGATGTGTCACTTGCAAAAGACAAGAAAGTAATAGATGGAGATCCTAAATCTGTACACAACTCCAGACAGTAGTACATCCGAGCCGAGCTAAGCCAACATCAAACACAGAACTATCTAAGGAAAACATTCACTGGTTGGGTGCACCCTGAAAATATCCAGCTTCTTATAACATGCGCTACGTGGGAACCTATTAGCAAGAAGCTTGTGGACCCTCCAACCCAGCGTAAAAGACCGGCTCGGCGGTATATTCGTGAGCGGCAGAAATGCCTACGGTAGACTGGTATAATTAATCAACAAATTGGTAACCCCATGACGACACAAAATATCATTTTGGGATAACGAGTCTTCATGTTCGCGAATTATGTAAATGTAGACGTATTAGGTGATTGAGATGCAGTCATTTTAATACTTTTTGTGTCGCAGACTGACTGAACGTTGCAGTATACATTCCCATCAATGATACGTTCAAGCATCAATCTTGTTTTCGTCGCTGTGAGTGAAGCAATCATCACATTTTTTCGGGGGGGATCATTTCCCGCGTATTGCATTCCAATGACCCTGCCACTTTATTACGAATTAAAATTATTCCTAATTTATTTATCGCGCCCTCTGTAGGTGTAAATAAGGCGACAAATGTTAAACCGCTGGGATAATAATTACCACATAAATTGGATGTCACAAAGAGAAAAACAAATTGGAAGACGTTGCCACTGAGATATTTTTAACCGAGGTGGAAAATGCTACCGACGTCGCAAATGCAATTATAAAACCGCCAAGTTTTATGAGTTAGCTCAACCACTTCTGAAGTTTCATTATAAAGCATTGCACTTCTTCATGACAGTTTGACAAATCGGTGTGTGAAAAAATGCATACTAATACAGCTATTGAAAATAAAAGTTTCAAAGCTACAGCGACTTCTTTTGCGCTTTTTGCTATATAAAATGTATATCAGTAAATCTATTGCCGTACTTTCTGGTGGAATCCACTAACTCTAACGTCACGTAGATTATTGTACTCCTGCCTGCAATATGAAGATGTTATGGCTTAATGTACGTGGGACTTGACATTTACGCCTGTATCAAATGCCTTCTTATATTCAATAAAGGTTTAGTATACCGTTCGATGAAATTTATTACTTGATTCTTTATAGCTTTTATTAATCCCCATTTTAAGAATCTTGAAAATCTATACATAGTTTCTTGATACCCATAAGTATAACGACCACCAAAGTTTATGGATAGCTCATAATTCATATTGCAACTTTCAGTTTTTGCATTTCAAAATAGAAGGTTGAATGCTCCGGTTATTTAGACCATTAACACAAGAAATACGAAAACGAAGTTTCCAAAAATCCATTATTCTTATAGAGGACTTCAATTCACACCTAAGGAGTGCGGATAAAACCATGTAGGACAAAACAATAATAGGACTAAACACATTCCGTATTTGAACAGAAAAGAATGGAAGCCAACTGGGAAACATCGTTCATTTATTCAACCTCAAAATAAAAAACAGCACCTGGAGTAATTTCAAATCCTGCTTTATACGTGGCGCAATGACAAGAGTAAGAAACAAATAGACCAAATATCGACGACTGGTACTGTAAATATAAAGAGATGAAAGATAAACGGATTGAAAAGTTAAGAATTGACTGACCATAAAAWGATGTGTGCCTCCTTAGAACATAACAACTACACATGACACAAAAGGAGACAACTACCGACAAAATACGTATATTACCACTAGCCTACGGAGGATAGAAAAATATGCAAAAGTTCTAAAAATAAAACTCCAGAACAGAGAAAATCCCCAAAACTGAAAAGAAATAAAACGTATAAAAGCAGAAAAACAAATGTTAATATTAATTAATAATGACTATTCTCAGTATAAACATAATATGCGTCACAGGTGATAGATTGAAAGTCAACATCGGGATGTCTTGGTCATTTGTTTCTGAAGAGGAAAAATAAAACCGTCCCTACTTTTGAAGAATTTGAGGAAGATACTTATTCGTCAGACCAAGACGTATCTGAGGCGTTCTAAAGATATTTTTCATCAGTTTTTGAAGATTCCAGTACTCCACCTCTTGTTTAGAGCGCGAATTGTTGGAATTTAATGTTGACATTGACAGCACTGAATTTGGAGAGATGGATAAACTCAGAACTTTGAATTGCTAGAATGCTCTTGGTGCCGATGGTGTACATATTTTCTTTTTTAAGTCTTGTGCGGAACTTATTGCTGTACTTCTGAGCATAATTATAAAATCACTTTCGTTTGGTGTGCTTCCCCAAGAATGGAAGGCGCCGCAGATTATGTCTGTTCATACAAGCGTAAATTGATGATTGTCAGTATGGTTTCTGCCTCGGGCGATCTACTGTCAGACTGTCACCAATGACTTCTGTTCAGAGGTCGTTGGCCGATATGTAGGAAGGTTCGAACGTGGATGTGGTGTATGTGGACTTTTCAAAAGCTTTTGAGTCCACCATAGTTATCTACTTGTCAAGCTAAAATGAATGGTTTAATTCCTATTTGACAAATAGAATCAAATTATTAAGATCAATAGCGTTACTTCCTCTCCTGTCGTTCCTATCTCGAATGTTTCGCGAGGCTCGCATCTTGGTCCACTTTTGTTAATGATATTAGCACTTGTTTCCGGAACTCTCAAAACTTCAAAACGATTTTAGAAAATTATATGAATACTGTGTATTTTTGAATACTAAAATATGTAAGTTTATCCGTTACTCAAGACTGACTAGCAATTGTTGACAACCAGATTGCCATATTAATAACGTAGCTTTGACGGGAGTGGGTGAGGTGTGCTACTTGGATGTGAAAGGGAAAAACGTTTAGCGTAGGGCGTCTATGTAGATATTAAGGTGCAGAAGGCATTCAGACTGTTTGGTCTTGTTCTTAGAATTACTCATGACTTTAAGGAACCCCGTTCTGTAAAACACTTATATAAATATCTGGTACTTGGCACTCTGGAATATGCCTGACGTATTTGAAACCCTTATGACGATAAATACATCAGTCATCATCAGTCAAAGGTTCAGGTGAAATTTATTAACACTTTAAACCATAGATTTAGTAAGCACTTATATTATAACTCGTATAAGTTACTGCTTCATAGGTGCGGTTGTCTCAGTTCTGTTTCGGCATAGACTGCTAAATAATAGGATCACGGTGCCTGAAATTCAAAACACGTAAATATGATACCCGCTCTGCGGAATTATTTTGTCTGCCGACTGTGTCGAATATAATTACGCGGCATGTTCACCTCTCTTAGTGCAACAATATACACTTAAGCATATAGACGTGTTTTCCAACTTCTTTTAATCGGACAAGACGACTGGCTCGCGCTGTTTCTAATTAATTTGGATCATTTTGTTATCGAAGAACCTGTCTTTCAGTTTGATGAAACAATTTATTCTATAGATAATAGTTGTGCACCTGGTAGAAAAAGACGAAAAATGCAACCAAACTAAGTCACAAAAGAAAAACATCTTAGGAAAGCGTCCACTAGTTGGATGTACCCTGAATACACCTCCCTAATCCGGGAGCGGCAGAAATGCCTACCGTACGGTGGTTCAATCAATCAATGAACTCGATGTCTCTTCTCTCCCACACAGTGCCCTGTGACCATTACCGTTTGGAAAATAGAAAACGAAGGTTCGTAGCGGAAGAGAAAGTTTCAATACAAAACCAATGCATTTTAGTAGTTTATTAAAATTCTAAAGTAAATTTTTGTTTTGTGGCGTTTCCAACATAGGACGCTACTGACACAAGTTATTTTTCGCTCCACTGTCGTCATCACTGTTTTCCTTTACTCCTAGCAATACGATCTTGATTATCGAGTAATCAAAAAATGCAACGTATCGCCTAGTTTCGCCGTAATATCCTGATTCAATTACGAAAGTTCCTTGCAGAAAACGAAGTCTAATTGTCCCCGTACAAGCTCTCAAAGAGGACTGCCTTAATTGTCTATTGCAATACCACGAAACTTAAATATTCCTTACTCCCATTCAACGTAGGATTCGGATGGTTCATTTTTCCCATACTAACCTAATTATAATTTGTTATCGGGCAAACTGAATGGCGCTAATATTAGCGCCGTATAGACGGAAAGGTCAGCCGGTTGAATTTTTTCTGTGCGATAAATGGGCTATGAAAATAGAAATCGTAATCGTGGAACTTTGGCTGAATTAAAAATAAAGTGATGTGACCGCAGCTGACCGTCTAAGGTACAGTTCTTGACACACATTTGTTTTCCGAATACGGTTATCTTGCTCTCGGTTGTGAAACTTTTTTACAATTGCATTCGTAGTAATCTGTCAATGTGATGCAGTTAAAAAAATTGGATTAAATTAAATTTCTGCGATCGTATAGTTTTGTTTCAATACCTATATAGATGCCCATTTTTATTGTGGGGTTCCCCTACTTTATACTTTGACATTTGACTGACTCTGGACCAAAGACATATAATTTCCGAAAGAAATCTCACATATCTCTGCTATAAACTTTCAACACCATCGATTAGATTCATATATTCTTCAGTAACCAGTTACTGGGACTCCTGCGTCCAGTGCATATATATTTTTTAAATCATGATTCACAAATCACAAACAGTTGTCAAAGTATCATGTACTGTTGTAAAGATACTTGCCTTTGACACTTTCAATGACGTTAGTCCACTGTAAACCTTTAATTAGAAGTATCTGGGAAAATAAAAACTAGAAGATTTTGAAAGTTGGCACACTAAGTAATTCAAACAATGCCATTTGAACTAAAATTATCAAACGCTTACAACTTGCGTTATCCAGAAGTAGCCGTTAACTTCCGTATATTAAATGGAATCATTATTGCAGTTTTTCTACTGTAGTGATGCAAAAGTTAATTCTACATACATTATATTAACTTTCCGTATACCTATTGACAGCTATTTAAAAAATATAAACAATTTTCTCAAAATGTGTGCCAATTTCACGTTAAGGACAGATAAATTTGAATTCATAGTGTGCCACGATAATTATAGTTTTAATGGAAATCTTACCGCTGTCAAAACGGAAACAACCTACAAACGACTTGGTCATGAACCATGTGATGAACGACCCAACTCTTATCAGTCACGAGTCACGCGTCAGAACATTTTGGGTTCCATGGTTTTCTATGCTTGCTTTGGGTGCCCCTCGGAAGCCATATTGGATGATATAATCCTAAAAAGCCTAATACAATAGAAAATGTTCATGTGGTTCTATTTGAGATATGAAAGATATCCGAGTTCAAAGTTGACTATACGTAATGAGCAATTATAAGTGACCTGTAGATATTTAACAAAATACGAATATGTAATTTATAAATTGCATATTAATAGCCCTTGGGAAAGCCAAATACTATCTTTTAGTGTTTGCTGAACTTTAAAATGATTAAGCTGCATGTCAATTTGTCACAAAAATTCAAAGCAATTGATTTTAGAAATATCATAACCTTGAACAAACTCGCCCTTAAATAATCGAGGATCGCAAAAATATGAAAAGTCAGGTGTTCATTTAAAATACGGAAGTTGCCGGCTAGTTCCGGTATAAGCGGAAGTTGTAGCAAAATAATTTAGTACGAATGGCACTGTTTGAATTAGTGTGTCAACTTTCAAATATCTTCCAATTTTTATTTTCCCAGACACTTCTAACTAAAGGTTTCGTTGGACACCTTACATGAATTAATACCAATACAATGAATTATACTTAAGTATTTATTAGGTAATGTTGATTTGAAAAAAATATCTAAAATCAAGCATTTTAAATTAGTGTCGAAAACGGATGTGGATGTGACGAATAACGTAGTATAACCCCTCATTTTTTTGCAATGTGTTGGGTGTCCATTCTATTGTAAAACTGTTAGGACTGATTATAATCTATACTAACCCAGAAAACACCATTGTCAATCTGACACATATGCTAAATGACGTCACACGACTATGTAACCGTAGGAAACAGTTTGAAGCGGGAACTTTTCATTTTGAAAATAATGCTAATTTTTAAAGCAATTACATCAAATAAAATGTTCAAAGTAGGTGCGTGATGTGCATTTAAGGCCATATTCACGTGCTCTGCGTGCCGCTGTCCACCCTTAACTGATCACTCTGTACAGGGTGTCCCATTTTCGTTGTAATTGTAGGGTATCTCGGTAACTCGGTTTCGACATTACTATATTACTTTTTTGTTCTGAGTTCAGCTGTACCGTCGCGATTTTCGTATCGTCTTTTGTTTTAAAGCCACAGCCAACTTTTGGAAAATGTAACATTTCTCCAGCTCTTAATTTTTCGCTTGGGTATGTAGATACAAAAAAAAACTGTAAAGACATTTTGTATAGATATTTTATTAGATTTTATTTAGAATCCAGTGKCGTACCCCGTAATTTTTTAGGAGGTCACATTTTTGATATATAATACAAACTTGCATTTTTTTAAATAGAAACCATAGTTGGTTTTGCTATGGTTAAAAAGGCCTATTTTGTCTGATTAAAAAATGTATACATTGTTAGGTTAATTTTTACTAATTTTGGAATTATTCAAATTTTTTTAAATAATTTAATCATATTTTACGTTTACATCCAGGAGGCTATGGGATAAGAAAATACACGATATAATTTATATTATTAAGTAAAAATTTTCATACTTTAAAAATAATATATGCACATTTAAATACATACATAAGACTCCTAAGAGCGCTCATGCATTTATTTATCGATAATCTAGGAGGCCATGTAACTAATGAAAATGATTGTTTACTTGGAGATAAGGACCTATGCATTTTTTATCATCAAATATTTACATCCATTTTGACGAAAAACGTAAAATCTCATTAATTATTACAAAAAATGGAATMATACCAAAATTAGTAAAGATAATCCTAACAATGTATACATTTTCTTAATCAGAAACAATAGTTCTTTTCAACCATAGCAAAGCCAACTATGGTTTCCATTAAAAAAAATGCAAGTTTGTGTTATATCTCAAAAATGTGACCCCCTAAAAAAAATCTGAGTACGCCACTGAATTCAGAATAAAAATATCTATAAACAATGTCTTTACTGTTTTTTTGTGTCTACATAGCCAATCGAGATATTGAGAACTGAAGAAATGTTACATTTTCCAAGAGTTGGCAATGGCTTTAAAACAAAAGATGATACAAAAATGGCGACGGTACAGCTGAATTCAGAACAAAAAAGTAATACAGTAATGTCGAAACCGCAACCCTCTAGCATTAATAGTTACCAAGATACCCTACAATTACAACGAAAATGGGACACCCTGTAMATATCAATACATATTAGAGCACTTCTGGTGTAATCATTAAGACTAATTTGAAGCCAATTACGAAACTAAATTACACACCAGATACTTATATTTAATTATGATTTTATCCTTACGATTTGTTTTCTTTCCAGATCAMGATGTATCTTCTACTAGCATATCCACTCACGTTACTGACATTAACATCCCTCTTTTCATCGGAAACACAATGTCTACCCATAGACGTTGACTACAAATCTAAGTTTTGTCCTACATGTCCCATTGAGGAAGCTACCCAAAAGATGGAATTATCAAAAAAAGAAATCGTCCACAAAATATGCCCAACATGTCCCATCGAGAAGAAGAACGTATTTATCTCTAGGGGGTGGGCGGCTGGAGGAATGCCTTTTAGCGTTCTGTATATGAATCGGCCTTATACATCAAAAGCTCCTGCTGCAGCAACTGTTTCTACGCAGCGAAATGAAGAAAAAATAGTGCAGCCAGCGAAGCCAAAAATACAGACAGAGACAACGAGATATCATAGAAGGCGGCCTTTTCGTATACCGATGGTGTTTAGATCTTATGACTGGACCCCATTGGGAAAATAGGAGACCTGCTGTTAATGTTGAGAAGAGTATACTCTGTTCAAACAACTGATATAAAATCAAAAAAAAATTATGACTGTTGTCGATGTGAGCTTTAAGCATAACTATTATGATATAAAACATCATGAAAAAGGTTCGTTACATAGCATGTTCTCCAGTTTTAAGTACCATACTCAAAAAATAGAGTGGACACTTYKCAATTATACACAAATTATTTAGTATTGTATGTTTTGTCCTGAAAGTATTTCCACAYYTCTGAAGTGAACAAATACAATTTTGTAAAATGTCTCGAGCTTTCTCTCTGCATTAAAAATATCTATATTTCCGCAATACTTTACCAATGTAATAGATGAAACTTGTGTAAGAAATATGACTGAAATAATGTAATCTAGGTAATTTAGTTAATTATATTGTATTTTGTATGTGTTTTTATGTGAAAAGTATACGAATAATAAAACATTAAGCAATTTTGACTCTTTTAATAATATTCTTTAGAATAATTACCTAAACATAATGTTTTTAGCTTATGTTGTCACTTTAGTGATTGAGGATGATTTGTCTTTTCTGTCTGTTGTAATTTTAGTTAAAATATTAAATAAATAAACGAAGGAGACAACTACCTTTCATAATGGGAACTGCTTCCTCTGTTCACTGATTTTATATTATGTACTTGCATAAAAAATCATTGTTGGCAAGAACAGATACCAATATACCAAGCCATTAAAGCAAACATTAATAGAAATCTTTTAGATACTTACCAGTACTAAGTTTACAATACTATACTTGCATACTTAACAATTCTTTAAACTAAAAGTATAAGAAGTTCTATATTATAATAGTCAAAATGGAATGCCATACTCAAATACGATGGTATGGTAATAGGTGAAGTGCAAGGACGAAGAAGGAATCTAGGTTTCAATCTTAATTTTTAGATCCTTTTGAATGTACTTTATTGATAAACGCTGATGGCAGAAGCACATTTTCTAATCCCTAACACAATTATTTAATGTACTTCTGAAGCCTGGTGTGAAATAAGTATTACCTTCGTAATGTGAAAAAAAAATGATTGAATATACATATTTTTCTACTTAATTTTTCACTATCTGATCCAAACCTATTCTAAAATTATTGCACAAATAACAACAGAAACTATGATTTTCGCACTTTCTGGAAGAATAAATAACCACCGCTACTATTCACTTAATTTTAGGTATGAAATAAATATTATCGGTACAGTGTGCGCCATAAATGGAACGACTCCCACTATGCTTTATCTCTCTCTAATGCGGCAGGCTACGGAATTGACCCACTCCGCACAGCATCATACCTCTCTATTTACTGTGGTCACGGCTGCCAGATTTGGTTACTTGTCACCAATTTGGACACTTTTATTGCACATCTATTTGGCGACTAGCTCCAAATTTGGCTCCTTTTTTTCTAAATCTTGGCATCTTTTCCCTAAATTTGGCGACTTCAGCTAGTGGATTATTTTATTTTATTTTCGTGATTATATGTATTATTTTGTGTGACATGAAATGTGGTACCGCTGGACAAGTCTAACGCGACCTTACATACCATATGTTAATTGTCATCTGGATGTTCTGCGGTCATCTGTCAATTACCATTGCTATATTGACTCATGATTATAAAGCGAAGCAGTAGTTTTGATCCCACTTGGCATACTTGTCAAGTGAAAACATTGATATTGGCGTTGATTTTGATTCAAAATCAACCCACATCAATGACTGATTTAAAAGCATTTAGAATGCGACCATTTAATTTTTTCAGAGTTCTTCTGCAGCAAATGAGTTTAAGACTCTAAAAAAATATGAAACTATTCCAAAGTGTTCGATGTTTCCATGCTTCACGGTACTTAACATTATTTCGACAAAAGTTTAATGAACTTTTAAGCTTGAAGAGTTTTTTGATCCAGCTTTATCACATGCAAAATATGAAAAGCAATGGAAGAAGTTGCCATTTGTTGATTGGAGGAGTCATTTTAATAACAACATTCCAGAATATGTCTTAGAATTATGGCCTTAAATTTATTGTTTAATAATAATAATAATATTATAATAATTAGAATTAAAATGTCTTCAAAATTTCATAATAAATGCTGCACTATATTTGAACCTACTGAAGAGATGTTAAAAGAATTTAACTCGGTAGTATTGTAGAAGAAAGCTGGAGACTGATGATAATTCAACAATAACTGAGATTTTAAATGTGATCAATCAAAATGAAGACTATAATTTATAAATAAACCTTTTTTTATATAATACATTATATATTCATTTACAATACATAATAACATATGCATCTTTTGAGTAGCGAGTTAAGTTTTGATTTCTGTGATTAAAGTGACGTATTGTTTTGTTTCTTTAACTCTTAAGTGGGAACCTGCCGTCTGACAGACGTAATGTGGTAACAGTGGTAATGCCCACAATGTTGCCATTTCATGTATTCCAAGCGCGATTGGTCTTTAGTTTTTACACCTAATTTAGTAAACCAGCGTCTTAAAATATGGGGGTATTCTAGAGATTTAGTTAACGAGTAGTCTCACAGACGGCACGCCCGCGATTACGTTATAAAATTAGCCGGGAAATTGCTGCAACAAATCGGTGGACCTTCAAAAAAGGCACACACTTTCGGGGATCCAGACTTTGACGAAACAGTTTTAAATGGGTTTAATGAAGTAGAAAGTGATGCCGGTGATATTGACGATGTCCTAGATGAAAATTTTGCGAATCTGATCACGACAGTAACTTTGAACAATCAGCAAGCAGTGATGATGAAAGTGAAAGGTCAACTATAGTAAATCCGATGGTGAACGGTTCTTTTGTTTTAAACATGTACCATATAATAAAAGTATTAAAACTATACCAATGCTATGTTTACTCACATGTATTGAACATACTGTAATTTAAAGCACACTTCAAAACAACTAGTCCTGTCATCAACTATTTTATATATTTTTTGTTATCATATAATTTAGCAATAGTACAAAGATTAACAAAAAATATGGTTACAAAATTTATTTAGAAAATTTTAGGTTTTTCGCCCTGATATATTTTGCCGTCTCTCAGATGGGACGTCCGTGTTTACGTTAGAAAACCCCACGTCCGCACTTAAGGGTTAATATATGTATGAATCTGTATAAAAATATATTTTTTATCCTTTCTACTTTCTTATTCATAAAATAACGCACAAAATAGGACATTTTTGGATAACTTTTTGCGATTGTCAATATCACGCCATCTATTGACAACAGAGTAAGACGTTTTTCAGGCAAATGTAAATGTGACAAAAATTTGGCGACTTTGGCTACATTTATTTAGACATCTGGCGACACATGTTCGAAATAATCTGGCAACCCTGACTGTGATTAATAATTAGTCTACTTACCATTCATTTCCTTCATGGCCTTCGTAAAATCTGCCGGGTCCTTGAAACTAATAAACCCATAACCTTTTGTTTTGTTCGTTCGTTTGTCTCTAACAACTCTCGCTCGGATAAAGGAGGGATATTTGTTGAAAGTTCTAGTAAGCAGTTCGTCCGTAACGTCATTACCCAAATCACCACAAAAGATCCTAAAATCGTCATCAGGCCAGTCAGTTAAGCTGAGATCCTCCCAAGATTGTCCGCCCGCCGTCCTCATCAATTTACGATTTTTACTGCCCCTTCGACGATAATCATCGGGGCCGAACGACTGCAACGCGCTGCTAGCTTTACCTTGTGAAATGGCCAGTTCAGCCGAAACTTTCTCGTTTTTCAACTTCTTAAGCTTCTTTTCGACTTCCGTCTGAAGTGAAGCGAAATCTACAGATGGCTGGGACGATGTAGTTGACGTGGAGGTTTTGGGTGCCGTGTACAGCGTAGGCTTTGCAGAAACTACAGCTGGTTGACTGACAGCTGGGGTTTGATAAGTATTATACGTATTCTGAACGCTGGCCTGGGCGATTGCTCGTTTCGCGTTTTTGTTCACCTGATGGGGTATGAGGATTGGTGGAGGAGGTGGAGGTGGTACGTTACCAAAGCCGGGTATAGCAAACGTGTTGTAATCATATGCTGCGGCTCCGATCATTCCACGACCGGCTATTTCGGCCTCAAAGCTAAAAAACTCAGAGTTACAGGTTATCTCGCTTTAAGCTCATTATTTATACTTACCGGCTCATCTCATCCTCCATTTGACGCGTACGATCCATGTTATGACGAAACTTCTTCTGCAGCTGCACTTAATGTAAAATTGATTGCTCAATATCTATAACTTTCCTAAAATTGTTCTAGAACCCGATAAACACAACAGTTGAACAGCAGCTGACAGTAGCTAGCAGGCTAGCACATTTGTCAAGCGTCATCTGCCAAGTGCCAAATGCCATTTGTCCTTTGTCCACTCAAGGTTACTAGATAGGTTGTCTGGTAACTTCTAACCAATCAGCACGCGGCACCTAACCCGTCATCAGGGGTGCCGGTTCAAATTTTTATGTATTCGAATAGGATAAACCTTTATTAAATATGCCAAATAATAAGTGTGAGTAAAATTCTTGCAATTCTACAGAGTATTATAATAATCATGTTGCAGTATTTTACAAATTTTCATACAAACACCTCCATAAATTTAAAATGTGGCAATCTATACCTAAGGTGACCAACTTCCCAAACCAGAAAATCCGGACGCCTTCATGGTGCTATTTGTAATATAGGATAAAGAGGGATGGCCATATGGCCAGGCATTAGATTATGCCGGCTAAGCAATTGCGTGCTGATACCACAGAACTAAATACCTAGACTTAGAAATTAAATGTAATAAGATTTTGTGAAAAATAATCCTCGAGGAGGTAGGGCCAGACGCATGCGCAGTAAAGATTATAATATGGAAACGTCATGGCAACGGTACAGCAAACAACAGGACCTGTCGCACATATGGCTAATCGCTATTCATTTTATCACACCAGCGAGTTACTGTGCAGACTCGCTGTCCTACGAACGAGCAATATGACGACTTACAGGTCGTTACAATATTTTCTCGCGCACGCCATAACAATTAGGCGTCTACATAATACATGAGATGTCTGTGGTTGACATTAATAATGTGACACAAGAAACTATGAAGTTAGCTACGCCTGACTGCATGAAAATGAAAAGACAACTGGCAACAATGAAAAAGTAAAATACCATGTACACATTTTTAGCTCAAATTATAAAAAACCAGACAAATCCAAACAAAATTTTGAAAATCCGGACAAGTCCGGATACCATATTAAGTACGGACTCATAAACATAAATACAAACCTGTCCGAGCTAAATCCGGACGGTTGGTCACCTTATCTATACCTGAGATAGAAAAACTACTTGTACGTTTACGTGTAGCTTTTAACATGGTTAAAAAATATATAAATTTTAACCTATAATAAAAAATAAGTTTTGAGGTTAAATGTTACCTCATTATCGGACGAAGGGTACAAAATAAAAGCATGCATATGAATATAAGCCCACAAAAGTGTAGTTTTTATAAGTTATTTCAATTAGCTGAAGGCATTGGGTTTATTATTTCGTTTACATTATGAAATATAATCAAAGGCTCAAAGTATTCTGTAATTTCAATTTCAATAATGATCAAAAGTAACAAACTGTATTAGTAAACATTATATCTATTACATAAAGTTGTCATTTTTTTGTTTTGTTATGCCATTATACTTTGAAATGTTTGTATTATTCTATCATATACTGTGTGTGATTCCTAATTAATGTAATTTATTGACAACTATGTACTTCAGAGAAGATAATGGGAAAAGACACATTGACACTGCATAGTCATTACCAGAATAAATAATCAAATAATTTGGATTAAGACATAAATTATAATCAGGTTCGTCATTAGGAATTTTATTGTGTATGCTATTACTGCTTTTCTACACCTTGGGCAGTTGTGTAAATTTCATTATCGGCATTATAACTTCTGCCTCACTGCTGTTGCATATCCATCAAAAATCATAAAAATCGAGAGAAAAAACAACAATAATTTGTACGATTTATTTGCTTGTAAGACAGTAATAAATAAATAAATAAAAACAAAAAGTCTGGCAAATGCACCATTTAAAAAAGAGCTGTGAAAAGAAATTGCTGCAAGTAAAGTTTATAAAAGCATAACTTTGTACATTCTTAACATCCTTATTTAGCTTTCTTGGTTGTAATTTCAATAACCTAGCTCGCATTTCATCCTCGAAATCACATGGCTTAAAATGAACACTGCATATCTTTTTATTGTCAGCAGTCCATTTATCTTTACGATTATATTTTCTGATCGATTATTCCTTTCGAATTTTAAAATCCTTAGGAAACGTAAAAAACATTAAATTTTCTCCTTTTTCCTTAGCCTTTTTCGAATTATTCTTGCAGACAGCCACACTACAAACAGTTCCACCAGGCATATCTGTTATTATTTAGGTACCTATAATAATAGTTTTAACTTGACTTCTCATTTCACAAAAAAATATGATAAAAATTTTCTCCTTAAATTCTGAAGAAAAACTAAACAGGAGACATGTTTTTTCAATTTGTTTTGTAGGCTATTATTTAAGAGGAATTATGGTAAAAGCCTGAATTTGACAGCTATTCTAATTTTCAAGTTATTACCAAAAAGTGTACAACTAACACATAACACATCAATTTAATTTGCACTTCCAATGACTGTTGCAAGAGATAGAAATTCACAGTAAAAACTATGAAATTTATTGGTGAAAAGAGAAGACCAACTGCGAAATAATCGTGTCACACATTATGAGCTGGATATGGACATCCGTAACAAGGAAATTAATAAGAGTACTTCTGAAACAAAATTAAAAGATTTGTTCCATTTTTTAGGTAAGGTGTGGCCAATCTTATGATCACTACAGGCGATATTTTGCATAAAATTTAGATGGAGGGTTATCAACATCTTTTTAAATTTTAAAGAAATAAAAGTGTTAAATGTAATTATTCATTTTACTAAATGTTGTTAATTTAATAATATATATTGGTGTCGGCCAAATTTTTTGCTGCTTATGGCAACTTTTAAATAAGATTACAAAAGATGCTTTTGACATAAAAAATGACTAGATTTCAGAATTTTGTCAGATGTTCCATAAATATTTTATTGCCAACCATGCATAGTTARGTGCTCGACATTTAAGAAGTTCACACTCTGTTTTATATTTAAGTATATCGATGGATGCGATAAATRTGACGCTTATAAAAATCTTGGAGGCTAGTGTTCTGCAGCAAGAAAAGTTTAGAGACCKCTTGTCAATGTTATTATCATAAATTGAGTTGGTAAAGGGSCTTAGTCTTTATGCATTAAAATGAACGGGCTAACTTGGTGKTTTTCAAGAATTAATAAATAATAAATTTATCATGGCCATGGACAAGTTGACCTAACCACAATGGACATGCTTAACTTATAAAAAACCATTTACCCACAGTATATCGATTGGAAAAGTAATTTTTGTATTCCCGGAATGTAAGATCACGAGTTTTGAAAGTTGACTATTTTTAATTGGATATCTTTAAGTTTTTGACAAAAGAGCAGAAGCCCTATGACATTTGTGCCGACTTTACTAAAGATATCTCTGTGATTTTAATTTCGATTAAGACCTTGTCAGAAATGCATTAAAAGACTACGAATATGAACTGATAATCAAATTAGTTCAATTAAAGTGGATATTATGCAATAACAAGAACTATTTTTTGTCAAAAATGATACAAGAAAGCTAAAATGGTTTTTAGTAATTTAAAGTTGTTCCGATGGTCATATGTAACACCCTCTAGAATATAATATTATTTTTGATATCCCGTATTTTGATTAATATCAGGTAAGTTTTGTCTCTGCTATACGGATTTGTTACTTGTAATGAATTGTCCTGTATAATTTAATCGTATCAGTAGAATTCCAAAGAAGTAAATGTGTAACATTCTCAATTCGAATATTAGTACTCTTTACAAAATGTTCACATCATACCAGCATTTTATATCCGTGTAGAAAATATAGAATATCACAAGAGTAACTGGAAACACTGTTAATGCAATTCTTTATTGTTTCATACTACCTACAATAAAAGTAACCAATAAATTTAACAACATGACTTTAATGATTCAACTTTTTTATCTTGGATACTACTCACAAAATATAATCTATCCATGTAAAGTACTCGTAAGTTCCATAATTATAAATAAAAACAGCATTGCTGGAGAACTAATTTACATACAATACTAAATAGGCTTATACAACAGTGTTGTTACATATTTCTTTCTGTACCTATGTGTGGCACTTAAAACCATGACCCCATCCTTAATTGACAGAGCATACAGGTGGTTTAGCATAACATGATTAGGTTCTGGTAATAACGTCGGTTCACACTAAAAATAAAAAGCATTAGAGTCAAATGACAAACCGTCACTATATTTTCTTACCGATAGAGGTGTATCCTTGTTTAAAATAACTTGCAATAAATGTGGTGGTAAAATAGGTGGTCCTGAAACTTTTTCCCAAGGCCTATATGGAGGAATATCTTGTGAATATTCTTTTTGCCCATCATTAGTTATGTTCTCACTATCCTTGTCTAAAGCCTGGAATACCTCAAAATCTGATTTTTTGACTGTGATTAAATTATTCTTTGTTCCGCTGTCAGATTCTACAGTTTTATTGGTTGGGTCGTTTTTCCACTCTCCGTCGACGTAAAATTTATACTGGTGCTCTCCCTCAGGCAAATCTACTATTGTAACAAAGTCTCCATGGCTTTTCACCATCGGAATCGTCTTCCAGTTTGAAAATGTCCCACTGACATACACATCTTTGCCACCCCCTTCCCATCGGAACACAGTAGGTGTTTTGTCGTCTGCAACTGTAACTGTAGTACCTTCTGAAACGGTGTTAGCTCTTGGACGTGGTGGATCGTAAGCCTCTTGAGGTTGTTGGGGGACTGGTTTAGTAAAATATGGCTCTTCGTCATCTTGAGAACCTTGGAAAACTAGTTTGCTTTCTGGTTTCTTGTCGAAGTTAAAAGCTTGATCTTCTCTTGTTGGAGAAGACGGCGCTGTTTCACCAGATTTTTGCCTTTCTCTAGGAGCACTGTTGCTACCAGCGTTACCCATTTTCCAGAACAATAAATTTCGTAGTGGGAATCGATACAATTACGCTAAATAAAGATCACATACTTGAGAAAAATAAAAACGCTGGACATGTTGACAGTTGGTATTTACGACATTATTGACAACGACAACAGGAAACGGATGCGCCATTGCCAGCATGCCAGGGGTTTGTCCGATAAAATGAATCATAATTCATACAGCGAACAGTAGAAATTTCTTAATACTCAGAAATGCACGATTTTCTATTTGTCGATAATATTTCAAAGACAAATACATGAACATGTTAATAATTATTGATTAGTTTCGATCGTTAAATTTGGCAAGTGAAAAGGAGGTCTTGTTAGTGGTGCCATCCACAGTGGTTACATTTACTACATTGACATGGATTATAAGCAGAATTCTGCAATTCCTCGAATTTCGACACATGACTTGCTTGTTTTGATGCGTACGTTCTTCACTTTTATTGAATCGATAAGTAAAAGAAGCCTTGAGTGGTAATTAAGATTGCAAAAGCCTGGTAATACAATCAAGTTTATGAATATGACGAGGTTAAAGTAGCTGTACTGTAATTGGACAAGTCGTTTACGCAAACGGAAGCCAAACAATTGCATGTTGTTTATTGTCATTTATTTTTTTATGTGCATAGTGTAACCCGCTTTTAGCTGGTAAAATGAAAGATAACGAAAAACCACAGTCACCAGTTAATGAAAGGAGAAGTAGAAGCCGCAGCAGTTCAAACAGCAGCAAAGTAAACAGCAAAAAGAGCGATGGAAGCAAATCAAGTCTGTCCCGCTCGAGATCGAGGAGTCTGAGCAGCGACCCTGATGGTTACAGGCTGCACATAGCAGATATTGGTGAAGATGTGCGGAAGTCTGAACTGGAGAAATACTTTTCGCAGTTCGGAACACTCAAAGAACTGTGGATGACGAATAGTGCACCATGTTTTGGGTTTGCTGTTTACAAAGAGAAAAAGAGTGCTGCAGCTGCCTTAAAAGAAGCAGATGGGGTGTAAGTTGGATGTTATAAATGGTTTGCTAAGTTGATGCAATTTTGTGGTTTAGGGAATTTGGTGGCAGTCGTATTCGGGTGACGAATGCAAGGCCTCGAACGAGGGGGTCAGGGAGGAGATTCTTTAATCCAAATATGAGGTGTTACCAGTGCGGATATTCTGGGCATTTTTACAGGGACTGTCCAGAACTGGGCAACGGAGATAAGCGGTATGCTTCACTTTACATTTTATTTTGCACTCCATTCCAAACATCTCATTGATTAAATGTCAGCTGCAAGTTGTTAGCAGAGGGTGGGACCAGTTGCTTAGTGGTTACCATGACATCCATTGTTTGTGTCTTCTATTGGATGTAACGTTTGTTTCAGGGTAAGGTAGATTAATGGAAAATTTTATTTATCTCTATCTGTGTTACAAGACCATTACTATAGCAACCATTTGAGTTGAGTAATAATAGTTATTTATCTATTAAGGGCATAGTAAGATTAAAATGCATGTCTATGCTGTGCTGTCTACACCTCAACCAACTGCAATAAGATGTTTATGGTCCAAGGCGCTATTCTGTAGGACCATAAAAATCAGTTACCCTCGCAATGCATAGAAAACTTTATGCATGATTACTATATCGAATATTTAAAATAACTGATAATATAACCTCTTATCAGTCTTTAAGGAAATTTCATATTTATGATGGGTAATAGAAAGCAAAGAGAATCGTAATTCATTTGACGTTTTGCCATTCGGTTTTCAAAGTGATAAACTATCTTCACAAAATTATGATAAACGAAACTGAAGAAGCTGCCGAAAAGGCGACCTGCTGCCGCAACATAAGCATGACTAAAGTGCAATGTAAACATCAAAATTTAGATAAAACTTTGAATAAGCTCATAGCGTTGTGTTTATTTTTAATTTTTGATGTTCATTATGGCCAGCTGGGTCATAATAGCGTAATAATGCCCACGGACTATAAAAAGATGTTTACGTCAGAGAAATTTGGTTATAGTTTTCATGTTATAGCATGGTATAATACGAAATCTCCAAACTTTTATTAACGTGATTTTGTTATAATGAAATATGCACAATAATAGGCACTTAATTTAACTAAATTACCATTTCGATAAATATGGAATACACATTTTTTTTCAGTTGGTAGAATTAATGGCAGATGAAGTCGCCTGATATGAATTGTTGCTAATCTGTCCTCCAAAATTTTTAAGACTGTTTTTTATTTTTTTCAATTATAGTACCAATGTATTCCTCCCATTCAGCATTCGACCACCAACCATCATGGCACTGTATTGTTAATATGTATTCTTAAGCTTGTGGTAAATTAAGAAAGTTGTCATCTTCTTTAGCATTGCACTAAATAGGAAGCTTTATGCAATTGCCACCTCTGTAACCGATGAAAAACCTTCTATGAACAGCTTGATTAGGACACAACACATACGTTTTTGAATTGGTTTAACCATTTTCACTCCTTCGAATCCTCTGACAGTAATTAGGAATTCTCGGGATATTTTGGTCTTTATACTTGAAATGAAGATATGGAAAAGCTGTCCCTCATTTTTCACACTTTTTAATTACAGGTTAGGTCATCTATTATTACAGCAACCTTAAATACGAATGTATTAGTTTAATTATGTCGAGCATTCAAAAAGTTTTTACCTTTATTAACAAAAATTCTTTATCTCCATCTTGACACACCCTCTTTTGTTGATACTCTGGATTTCTTTGGCCCTTGTCCCACAGATTGCTTTTAAAAAAAGAACAACATTTTGCTTCATTGAGATTGTAGCTAACATCATTGAATAGAAAGCCCAAAGACGAGCATTTAACTTCTTCAGTAATTCTTTAAAAAAATTCCAGTATTACTTATTCTACTTCATTTATCATCTTCTTGGATGTACACCAATCAATGAACCTTTTATAAAAATTTTCATAGCTTGTGACATCCAGTAAAAGAGAAAAGACAACATTTGCAACAGCTTCTTCAATTTCTAAGTGTAGATATTTAATTTCTTTATCACTCACTATTATGGGATTACAATGCACAGTTTGTACCAAAAATAGCATAATAGTGTTACTATCCAACTAGTAAAGTAAATAACCATTTTTATTGCTGTCACAGTTGTGATTTTAGGTGATATAAACTAGTACTAAGTACTAGTGAAAATATGTTATTTAAGGGTGCAGGAATGATACCACATAGAAATTTCGGTAATTATCCAGTATATGTAACTTGCATATTTTTAGAAAATTTTGCATAAATTTATAGTATTTTGTATCATATCCAAGTAATTTTAGATATGGGCGGAACCAACTTTTTCAGAAATGACACGTTGTGTTCCCTGTATGTTGTGTAGTGGCACTACTAATGTTCGTCTTCTTTTCTTGAATAAAATTACATAATGTTTTGAAGGACGAGTCTTTGTTGTGGACTCTTAGTAGATTTAATTAAAGGGTTCAACTGTGTTCCTCACAATTAGTGAGTACACACTCTGACAACAGACTGGCAGTGTTTGTAACTGTAGTTTCTGGCTTCTGATTGTATTAAATAAAACAAACTTGTGTTTATAGAACTTTTTAACGTTTTATTTAGGTCTTTTTCAAATAATTGCAATTGTAAAATAAGTAAATTTTTGAAACTGACCTAAATAAATGGTTGAAATGAAAGTTTGTTTATTTTAATACAATCAGGAGACAATTACAAACAGTGTTTTTAAGTGAAGTCTACGATATCGTCCTTTGCTTAGGCATGGTTTTCTTCCAAATTGATGCTCATTATAAGAATGTCGTTCTAGCTAATGCTTTTATTAACAGATGCAGGATATCCCAGTCAACTCTTCTACAATTAAAGAGAAATATAAATTTTTATTTTTAAAATGATGTGACCAAACTTTAAATTTTATTGTATATTTTGAGACCATATGCTAACTTATTGTGGTAGTTGGAGAGAACCACATTTTCAGAGGGTAAATTTATTTATAAGCTAAATATATAAGAGAGGAAGTAACACAATTAAACAAAAATAGAACACACTTGGAATATTTTACATATTCCGCAATAATATCTTATAATAAACAATAGTGTATTGATAACTAATGAGAAGTTTGGAGTGGATTGCTGCGACTGTGATGCAAATAAAATTTATGAGCATGTTGTAGCGAGAAAAGCACCAAGAATTGTTGCGCTAATTTTATGGTTTTTATCAGGCACATGGCGTGTTTTAATGGTTTGGTTGTCGGTTGTAAATGGAATTTATATGGTTTTTCTATACCGCAATTTGAACTTGGTGTGGACGTGACATGAGCTCTCTGTTTGTTAAACGGAAACAAATCGTAGCAAATGACGTTGGGTGCTGATAATGGTACATATTTTTAGTTACGACTACGACCGCCGTAGGCGGAGTAGGCGGGACAGAGACAGGGACTACTACGAAAGGGATTATGGGAGAAGACGTCGGTCATCACGGAGGTATGATGACTATGGTGGGCGCAGGACTAACCGCCGCCATCGCTACTAGTTCTTAACGGTAGCCATAGTTTTGTCATAGTGTAGTGGTGAAGTAATGTTGAGTTGTTTATTTTTTTCCTTTTTTGAGTGTACTGGGTGTTATTTTTCATAAAGCGACCAAATAAAGTTTGCGATTTGCAATATCTGTTACAGATGCATTTTTATCTTTTGTAGCAAAAGACTGTGATTAGTGATTAACCCGTCCAGACTTCTACAGTCTGTACTACATTTCTAGCAAATATAATCTGTGGTCTGTGGGTTTTATGCAATTTTAAATATCATTTAATTAATAACTGTTTTAAACTTTTTATTTGTACTAATACCTAAGATTCTCGTGTATGCTTGTTTACAAAATCGCGTTTTTGTAAAACCGCACAGAAACCCAACAGTTAATAATAATATTCGCCCAGTTTGCATTTTGCGCCCAAGGTGACGTCACATGCAGTAGATCTACAAAATCTGCCACCTACTTGGCACACCATATAACATATATACTATGTATATATGATCTCGTTAAATTTAATGAACATGAAATTTTTTTTTCTGTGGCTACGGTCAAACGTAGGTTATTGACCCCAATGTTGTATTGGAAACTTGATGTTTTCATGTGTACCTTGAAACTATAATGAAAAGTGATGTTTCTGTGTGAAAAGAAACATTATTTAAACTTTGACACAATGTACAGAAAATTTTTACAAATAAGCAGCAATAATAAGAGAACTAAAAGTAGGTAATTGGCAAAATTTCACTTATGATTGTGGGAAATKATTTATTTCCTTAACAAAAATAAATTTAATTGTGTTTTAGTGATTATTGTGTTTAATAATGGTGGAAGAAGAATTTTCTATTACCCCAACARAAATAAAACGGCAAGCAGAATCGGCAGTTGCTACCCACCTGAAAAAAAATTAAAAACGTTATAAAATTGTGTACCACAAATTTATGTTTTGAGGGCACATAAAAAATGTCCAGAATATTGAGTCTTGAAAAAAATTCACAAATTCATGCAAGAAGCACCATATGAAAAATACTTATTCACAAAAGTGAATATCATTTTTTATTCCTAACTATAATTATTAACAAGAGGTTGTAGAAGAAATAATGTGTTTCACTCGTGTGAAAAGCTTTCTTCATTGCTCATGTTTAATACACCCTGGGTCTGTGGCCTCGTGCACAACTTAACACTTGCATGAAAAAGAAGCTTTACATTTTTCAACACCCCATAAAACAACTATTTACTTACCGTTGAGAAACTACTCTCGTTTGTCGTGCTTTGTGGGACAATCCACAAATGCTGCATGATACCATGCTGTCAGATTAATAATTGTTGTGTACCTACTTTAGAGCTAAATTGCATAGAAAAACCTTTTGTAAATACAACGTAATCGCGAACAAAACTAGCAAGGAAAGTATACGAAAAAGCCCATTCTCGTAATTTGAACATTTCCTATTTAAACATTTTAAAAACAATTTACTGTTTTTAGCGCACGCATGCAATCATCCTTGACGACTTGGCAATCACGCAAAGTGGCACTTCAATATGGCTGTTCCTGTCTACAAATTTTATTACCCCCACGCCCCACTAACTATTTGCTCCCCCCTGTACTTGTCTTTTACCTCCTTTGTTGTCCTAAAAAAATGAAATAGTAGTTTATCTAACCTAAACATGTAAGTTTCAAGTTTCGAGCAGTTGGCTGGCATCCATAAAGCAACACTTTATGGTACTATACTCCGATCACCGAATAGATGGAGTGATCACGTGAATTGTGTTCATCTTGCACGTTATCGGATTTGATGTTGTGTATTTAAGTCCGACTTAATCTTTATAACAAATATTTAACTACTGAACAATTAACTGAAAAATTATGAAATGTTTATGGTTTAAAAATTGCGTGAAGAATAGGCATCATCATCACTCCATCTGTTCGGTGATCGGAGTATAGTGCCTTTTACTTTATTAGAGATGCTAAACAACTGTGATTAGACGTCAGATTTGCAGAACAATTATGTACAAACAGCATAGTTTATTCCTAATTTTAAGCTTCTCGTATGCTACTTCGCGAAATCTTGCAAAAGCAACATCTGCCAAACGTTAGAAATAGCAGTCACGCAACGTTGTCAGATGTAAAAAATAGTCTACATGTTTAAGAACTTTAAGCTAGTTATGTGCAATATCGATTTCTTCAAGTCAAACATCAAGCTCTGTATGCAACTCGTACTTTATTACGTTCTCATTGCATAAATAGTTATAGTGGCGTCTTCTAAACAGTGTTAAAAATGAAAATGTCGTTTGGGTCAAGTACAGCATAATATAACAGTTATGTGCTGGGTTCGCCGTAAAGAGCCGAGTACAACGTATTATTTTCTCTTGCAGAAATCGCTAAAATGGTAGATATTGAACCAGTGGCATTTATAAAAAATGAATATCTTTGACAGTGTAAAATTATAGAACCCTAGTTTGGCGCGTTAGAACTGTGGAGTTCTACAGGGTTTCTATAAATGATTCATGCATCCAGAGCGCTTATGGAAATTATCGATTAAATCAATTTGCCGCCTCTTAGGAAAGTGATGTATACTACTTATCTGTCGATTTTTTAATTATCTGATATATTTTAATATGAGAAAACGCCTGGGAGTGTATATTTTCAACATATTCTGTAGTGTTTTGTGCGATAATTAACTTTTGGGTTGCAGAAAGCTTACATTTCGAAGCTGTGGTGTGACATTGATCTGCAACCTTCAGTACTATCGCCGTGCATATCGTAGCTTGGGCTTGGCAGCAGTTACAAGAAGGCGGTACAAAGAATTCGCAAATAAACGACGCCCGCGTTACATGAATCATTTATACCTAGAATTTCTGTAAAATACATAGTATAAAGTCACTAGATAGATAAAGTACCGCAATTCATTGTCCTTATTTTTGTACTAAAATGGCGGATGATACCAAAACCATATAAACCAAATAGGTTTGATTCCGTCTTCTACATAAACATTTAAATTAACCGCTGCTATTTTGCACTAAATTGGCGAACAATTGCGGTACTTTATCTATAAGCTGACCAACTTTCCAAACCAGAAAATCCGGACGCCTCCATGGTGCTATTTGTAATATAGGATAAAGTAAAGAGTAAAAAGGAATGGTCAGGCATTAGGTTATGACGGCTACGCAATTGCGCGCTGATGCCACAGAACTAAATACCTACAAGTTTACTATAATACTAATAARATTTTGTGATAAAGGATCCCCGGACAGATAGGGTGAGACGCAGGTGCAGTAAAGATTATAATACGGAAACGTCATGACGTCACAACAAACAACAGGACCTGCCGCACATCTCACCAATCGCCATTCACATTATCAAGCCAGGGAGTTACTGCGCAGACTCGCTGCCCTACGAACACAGCAATGAAAAAGGAAAATACTATGTTGTACACATATATATTTTAGCATACTTTTTAGCCAAACCCKAAAAAAACCGGACAAATCCGGATGCMAWATTAAATACGGACTCATAAACAAAAATACAAACCTGTCTGGGCTAAAGCCGGACGGTTGGTCACCTTATTTATCTAKCTAACGACTTTAACATAGTAGCTCAAGCAGCGACACGTAGCCGCTGTCTGTGCTCTATGGCAATAATCGGGTGACAGCTGTACTTAAAAGCACTGCTGATCATGATGGAGTTAACAAAAAATGTTTTAAACGCTAAAAACGGTCAAATCAAAATTGTTGTGGGGTGAATTGCTCTAATACTAAAAGAAAAAATCCTGAACTGTGTTTTTACAGGTACTTAATCGTCCGTGAGGAATGAAGAATGCAGTGGATAAAAGCGGTGTGTCTTAAGTACTAATATGGGGAAAAATAAGTTAAAAAATGGATTTTACGATCGTTACCATCAGCAATTTTCACTAAATAACTTCACACGGTAGCTCTTCATCATTAAATCCGTTTAGAATTAAACCAAGAGACGACGCGCGTGTCAGTGACTTGACGAGGAACGTACCAAAGTTATAAAATGCCAGTCACTGATAGAAGAATTCCTATGTTTCTATAATGACTTGTAGGCACCTGTCCTTAAAGTCCTATTTACCAGGACATGATCATAAATACGCATTAAAGTCAAGGGGAATGAGGAAATAAGGTATATAATAATCACATTATTATTTTGGATGAAGCTTTTATTTCCTTTGTGACTATTACGCAAGTATGCCATGTAGTTATACTTATTTCATATTTTAATTTGTTACAATTAAATACCTTTTATAGGTTAAAAAATATTCAAAATTACTACAATTTAGAGAATATTTTGTTTTCAAGATATGTTTTGTAGCTTCATGACATTTTGCAGTCATTATGTAAATGTGGTCTATTTTTCAGAAGGTCCTTTAAGTAATGGGTTAAAGGGTTCGAGAGTAATGCAATATTTTCGATATTCTGTAATAAAAATATTTTATTTCAAAATATTTTGTACAAAAAACGAGCACATTAAAAAACTACGAATTACACAAATAAATACCTAGAAAGAACTTAAAATATACAAATACCTATACATAAAACTAAAAAAAAGATGTAGGTACATTTTAATGAATTTGTACATGTGGCTTTAGCGAGGCAACGAAGCACTTTTCCCAGTGGAGCTATGTTTAAAAATGGCAATTTTGGATTTACAAAGACAGGCACTCTCGGAAGTTATCTTCTTACTGGTGGCACTTCTTCTAGTTTTCGCCAAACGACCTGTCAAAAAAACTATATCATGATCAACAACTAAACGAGTTAAAAGGAAGAATTAACCAAAAAATACCCAACAAGCAAACGAGAATAACACAATGTTAGACAAACAAGTGAAAAAAGAAGCTTACATTGCACATTTCTCTCACCAACGCCTTCTCTCCGTCGTCCATGTCTGCAGACGCGGTATCGGACATGTTTTCTGACGGTGCTCTTCCTTCTCTCTCCAGTTGTTCTCGTACTTCGAGGACCTAGAAAGCCAGAATATCGAACACGAATCTTTAATTTTGCTTTTTCTACTTTACCTGGAGCGCACGCACTACAGCTTCCGGTCGCCCCGTCAAAACACCGCTTCCCGCATCTGGAGGTACGGCTAGACTGGGATCGCCAGTTGTAGTGGCTATTTGGTTGATTTTGTGAGTCAGGGCTCGTTTGTCGTCTTCTAGTTGCTTCACCCGTTGCTCTAAGCTCCTAACATACTGCATTATTTGATCTGGAAAAGATTTATTGGAAATTATACGTAAGAGATGTGTTAGTTTTCCGTCAATTGGGTATTTGCCATGTATTTATATTTTATTAAATTGCATATTAATAGGTAGCATCTAATCCACAAAACAGCTGTCACAGCTTATAAATTCGAAAAAATGGATCGTAAGGTGCATTTTTAATATTAAAAATGTGAATATTTAAAGGGACCGCCAAAACCCGAACATATTGGCCGTGACGTCAGGTGTCTTGTAAATTGGCCGCTTGTTTACATCTGGGGTCAGCGCGTTATGCGTCAGCCTCAGCCACAGAAATCTTATTTATAATATAAGATTTCTGTGGCCTCGGCCCGTCAATTTATCAGTTTGTTGTTTGCGATCATTTTGTGACAAGCGAATTAAAATACCCCTAGAAAAAGTGAAATACTTATCAGTTATGACTTCTGAAGGCATGTTCACTGTTATGAATAGAGGTGGGAATAACGGTTACTCGTGTGGAACGTTCCATAGCGTTCCGTTCCAGAAATGTAACGTTCCAAAATAACGTTATTTTTTGGAACGATGTATTTCACAGTGTTGCGCAGTTGCGTGCCCGTTTTGTACTCAATCTTTTACAATTTAAGAAAACGGCAGGTATTTAACATATTAGATGTATTGTATTGCACTTTGATTTGTTTATATTTATCATACAATTTTATGTAATATAATCTGGTAACGCTAAAGTAGTTGCCTAGTAACGGTCTTTGCAGGAATGAGGTGTGTAGATTAATTATTTCATCATTTTTTCGTAAGTTTCAGGTACAGACAATCAGATCTTGTTTGTAGGACATAATACAAAAAAAATTAGTTTGTTAACAATAATTTACTGCAAACAGTTAGATTTAGTTCATAGTAATCTTATTTTATTTCTTGTGTTGGAAGTTCGCTGTGAACTAAATTTTATAAGTTAAAGTTCTTTGCATTTACGGATTTTTTGTTAATTCAGTGAGAGTTGCTTTTTCGTTTGCCAATAGGTACCTATATATTCGACTGTTTTTTTCTATTTTATGGATTAGTATTTTCTGTTTTGTATTTGTTTACACTTAAGTTTATATTTTGTTATGTTTATACATAAATAAGGAACTTGAGGGTTTTGTTAATCAATTCGATTAATTAAATACTGACGCTATAAAATACCTAACTACTATACCCCTATTAATTATTATATCAATTTCTATAAAAAAAACACTTCTAAACATTTTAGTCATCACCAATTGCATAAGTAACCTAATTTACTTAAAAAAACCTTGCTGCTGAACAAACCTAGATGTATTTACTCGTTACTTTACGTATCGTCGTTAACGATTGTGTTTTCCATTAGTTCCTTTCACGTTTCTCGTGCGGTTCCACGTTCCACGTTATGCCGGTTGCCGGATTTACTAGTACAGATTATTCGTGGTCGCCGTTTTTCGTACCACGTCGTTTCCGACCTTGAGTCAGCTTGCTGCGTGACTGCGTTGCGCTGTTTTGACGGTCCAAAATATAACGAGTTCCGTGCACAGTCGGGAACGTTACGTTCCGTTATTAAATAATAACGTTCCAAAATAACGTTACTAAAATAACGACCCGTCTCTAGTTATGAAATTTGTGTACAGCGACGATCGGTTCAACGCGGCGGAGTTGAGGAACGTACAAGCAACAAAGCAACAGCATAAGTGAACTTTTTATGAAATTAACGTAGCATTGATAATTTGATAACAGTGGGTTGTTGGAAACATACTATTTGTAAACATAAAAAATGTAAGAATCAAAAATGTACCCTAAACTTGACATTTATTTTAAAGGTCAGAATAAATATAAATTGCCATTTATTTTCGGGGCTCTTGCGGCTCGTTTCCGGTCTGGCTAACAGTCGAATATATGGGGAACAACGTCGTTCTTTATTATAACATTTCCCTCTATCAACTTAAAACGCATATAATTTTTCATATCCTCTTCAAGCAAAAAACAAAATGGAAACTGAATGGTAAACACTTATTACCCCAAAAAGAATAATAAAACTTACAGTAAGAATTAAGATGATCTTCACAACAGAAAAACAAACTTTGCGATTTCGGCATATCACGTCTAGGGTCCTTGAACAACTTTTTTATACGTTGATAATCTCGAGGAACGACTACAAAAATTTTGTTAGCAGTACTGACCTGGGTACTTTTATAACCATGTACAAACCAACACTTGTTTTGTTTTCCATACGTAATAGATGCTTGTAAAACTACACAAATCACTTTTTGGTGCGACCTCTTACACCGTCCTTTCAATATACACCACACAAAAGCGTTTACAATACAAGAATGATAATACACCATTAAACAGCACGCTCCTCGGTAATGTTTACATGACACTTGACGTCACGAGTTGAATAACCTGGGATAGAAGCGTTTTGGCGGTGACTCCTAAGATTCGAATTTCAGACCTGAAATTCTCTACCTACAAATATTTTTTTGTTTTTTTTAACATGGCGTACGATATATATGCACTTCAAGATTCAATTTACGTAATTTTCAAAAAAAAGTGATAATACCTAATTTTTAAAATTGTGATATGTATTTGTATAGGGTCGCTACAAAGTATGGAACGAGCAGGATATTTCCGGTTCTGTTTGACCGATTTTTCTGAAATTGTGCATGGGCCTATGGGTAATTAAAATGCATTTTCTGGAATTTTTTCAACTCCAAGATATGGGCACAAGTTGCATGTTGTTTAATGGGAAGGGGGGTCGGTCAAAAGGCACATCATTTAAAAGGATATTTTTTTTATTGCAAAAATGCATTACACTTATACAATTTATTGCTTCTGAGTTGAGAAAAGCGTAAATACAATAACTGAGAAAAGAATGAAAACAATTTTCTTTATCGGTAAAATGGACAAAAAAGTCAGGTATAACAATTTTTCCTTGACTGATGATAATTTTCGTCTAGGTTGATCAATTTGTTGCGAATCGGCTACCCTAAAAGTGAAAAAGGAAAACATGATTCCGTGAACAATGCAGTATTTTTTCAGATTTACATTACAGAAGATGCTCAAAATGTTCCCCATTTACTTCCTGGCAGTAATGCAGCCTTGAGAAAAAGTTTTCTAATGTTCTTTGTAGCATATTTGGAGGTAAGTTCTAAATTTCTGCTCTGATTCGACCTTTTAAATCTTCTGCATTATGTGGCCGATCAGCATAAATATGATTTCTCCGATACTCCCACAGGAAAAAATCACGCGGCGTCAGATCAGGGGAACGTGCTGGGCATTCTTCTAACGTTAACTGCAAAATGGGGCGGGGTGCACCATCTTGCTGAAACCATATCTGTTCACGATTAGTGAACAGGCGAATAAGTTCTGGTATAACGTGTTCGCGCAAGAGCTGTAAATAATTGACCGCATTCAAATTCCTATCGATCAAAAAAAGGCCCAACAATATTCAGATTAATATTGAGGCAAAAAGTTGCTTCATCAGAAAACATAATTCTATTTAAAATGTTTCTATCTTCATCTATTATGTTCATAGCAGTTTCGCAATATTCTATCCTACGATCGAAATCATCTTCGCTGTGAATTTTGTATGGATGGAACTTCTCTTTTTTCAAAATTTTCTGAACAGATCTTTTGCTAATATGGTGAGTGTGAGCACGGTCTTGTACGGAACACATGGGATTCTCTTGTACATTTAAAAAGACATTCAAGCTACTTTCCTCACTCGTAGTGACGTCCTGGTTTTTGACGATTTTTAACACCACCGGTTCCGTCAAAACGTTGCAACTACTTCCGAATACCTTCGCCTTCTATCTCCATAACCAATCATTATCAAAATTTCCATGCGATCATGTTCGGTTAACTGAGGCATTGCGATTGCAAATAACAAAGTGAATGAAAATTATCACCATCAGTCACGAGGAAAATGGAGACCCCTGGAGTTTTTGTTCTTACTTAGCGTTTGTTTCACATTATTCTCAATTCAGAAGCAATAAATTGTACAAGTATGATACATGTTTGAATTCGGGAAAAAATGCCACGCCCATATCTGGGAAACAAGAACTGACACGGAGTTGAAAAAATGCATCTTAATTACCCATAGGTCTATGCACAATCTCAGAAAAATCGGCCGAACAGAACCTGAAATATCCTGCTGGTTCCATACGATGCAGCGACCCTGTATATACAGGGGATGATTGGTATAAAACGCTACAATATATCCCTCAAGACTTTCACTTGTAACATGAGCATAACACGTGCAAACCACTCTCAGGGCAAGAAGTGGCTTCGAAGACCTTTGTTAAAAATCTATTTTTGAAATTATTTTTTCAATTTTGAAAACAAGTAGTAGTCATTCGGTATTAAATCGAGTGAACAATGCGGATTATCAAATAATTCAAAACCAATTTTATCAGTTTTCTCCGTGCAAACAGCCGTTGTAAACAATGTGAAACATACATTTTTAGGAAACACGCAGTTGCGATCTAGTAAATTTATGTGTCATTGACAGAATCAATATTTTCAGCAGTAGCTATAGTAATTATTGGTCTTCAAGAGCGGTGCTCATCTTCACCAGTACCTTCACGTGGTTTATCAGTATTACCAAGATTTTGTTGGATTTTTCAGATTGCTATGATTTTCGTGATGTTTATTCTAAAATTTTTGTACCCTTTTGTAGCTAGCTATTGATAAATATTTACTTTTACAGTCCTAATAATTTAGAACACCAGGCATGAGTTGGATCTATACACCCCTGTTTTGAGTCAAGCAATTACCGTATTACCAAATGCGTTGTTAACACAATAACAGTAGTGGTTCTTGCCATGTGTATGTTCTTGGCAATAGCTGGATGTCCGGATGATGTAAAAGGGATACAATTTGGTAGGTACTTTAAATAATGTTTTAGATATTTTAAAATTTTGCTGAATCAGAATAGCTACCTGACATCTTGATTAACACTTTTGTATAGTAGATGGAATCTATCTTCTAAATTAGACACATTGTATGAAATATCAAATTTCAGCGTAATTATTTTCGGACGATGTACTACAATATGTCCATGAATCCATTTTTGCGCATCTCGGCACCTAAGTGTCGGATTGACCTCGGGTTTTCGCCAGATGGTACCTTATGGTCTGCAGACGTGCCTAAACAACTTCTTTTTGAGGTACGGCCACTAGGATGCTGCTCTTAGGGTCAAAACGTCCACATACATACAAAATTTGATATATTGTTTTACGGATGTCGTTAAACGTGATTTGATGTGCTCTTTATTTATTATTTTGGTAAACAAGACGTTCGGATCTGGGGTATGAAAAGTGATGTTGAAGATTTTTTCCCGCAAACGTTTTGGGTGGCTATACTATGCCACTAAATTTTGTCAACAATTTGTAATGATGGAAAAATGCAGATTAGTGCCTTAATCAACTCTGGTCTTTAGTAAGAAAACACTAAGAAATATGTTTATCCAATTCACTTAAAACAAACAAATGTATGTAAATGTAGTTTTATTTAGGTTAAGCCCTTATTTACTGAGTAGATACTTCGTATTTGTCCCTTTTATTTTCCTTTAGTTTTAGTTACCATTACCGGCTCGGTTACCAGCAACCAGCATATCAAAAATCTTTTATGACAAGGATTTAGGGGCTGTACTTCATGTTTGTGTAGCTGCTTCTTATGACTTGTACGTCATAGAAAATTGGTAAACCAAAATGCTACTATTTGTCGAGCTGCTAAAACTTCATTTCAATAAATACGGCCCTGCTTTAAGTAACACTAAACACAAAAGAAGCGAATGAGCAAGATATAGCAGCTTCTAAGTAAATTCACGTTATTTTTAATTATAAGATCAAATTTACACAGGGGAAAGTAGCATCCAACTGCTTAAGAAAGCTATGAACATGGAAAGTAGTAAACGCCATCTGTTTAATTATTATAGTTACAGCTTGATTTACGGACAGCGTGCATTTGATTCACTTTCCTCCCCTAGTCCGGAGGTAAAATGTTCCTAACTCTGGCGATAAGTGTTTTTCGGCACTCGCGGATCGTGCTGGAAAATATCAGTTTCCGCCTTTGATAGCTAAAGAATTATTAAAGGCTATTTAGTATTACGCGAGATTTACTGATTTTGAATTATTTTGTGGTTTGTTTGTTATGGGTATAGTTTCAAGTTTTAGTTTACTTTTTAACTTTAAGGGGCCGCAAGCGGGTACAAAGTTTGTTATGCTGGTAGTAGCATTAACCAGATAGGCAACTTCAGTATTGAATACGTGACAAACAAAAACAAAATTTCAGATCTTTCTGGCTTTCATTGAAATATAATTATTGATATAATGAATAAATAAATCAGTATATCGAAGTACAATACGTATTGTGGTTTGATATGAGGCCCTTTAAGTTAATATTCGATGTTTATAAATAACTATTCGCACTTTGTTTTTCACATTTTCACTGGGGATCAAATTAATTCATTTTACATTAGTTATGCTGCAGATTCGTTTAAGCTCCTCTTTTATTTGTTGCTTCTGACTCAGTATTCTGCAATTCATACATTTTTTACATTTTCTACAATGAATAACGTCTGTTCTCGATTAATTTGTAGTAAAGATAAATTTTTACTGTTAAATCGTTACCAAATTTTCGTTTCCCCTGTAATGCTTGCAGTGCAGGACAAACTATTCTTCACACTTTAAAACCAGTTCTACCGAGTCCACTATACTTATGTCAATGGAAAGTTATAGGATACAATAGCTAATATTAAATTAGTACATATACATATGTAATAAGTTTACGAATTTCGAAGTTTGGACATGGGAATACTACAACCAAGAATACGGAAATTTGGAGCTTTACATAACTTGCTCATGATTTTTAGCTTGTCTGTAAAGCATGAAATTTAATTAATTATTAATTTGTAGCGATAAGAATGGCTATAGTGTTGATAAAAAGCTATCTTCTAACTGAATTTGTAAAATCTATAATAGAGTAGAACAAAATACTATTATGCTTGGAAGTTTCAAAAACGCATTATTGATTACTCTTATCTAGAATCTAAGACCGCATATATTGATAGACACTAATACCGTTGTTTGAATATTCAGACAACGCTAATACCTATCAGAAACAAAAATACTGTTTAAATACTTGGAATGGATCGGCGTATAATATTGATATTTACACATTAGGAGATAATGGAGTTACGATACGTTTGACATATCGATATTAATAAGCAAATTAGTATAGAAATATCAAAATATCAAATACTGCCGTTACAGTATGTATGGATAACGGATATATCCATGCTACCTTGCAGTTATAATTAATGATCACACCATTCTACAGTTCCATCTTTGTTACTTAAATAGTACTGACATCATGATCATCTTATTATTATAATGTAAACGTATATTATTTCCTCATTAAAAACAAGTTCTTTGTATTTGCTGCATTAGGTATTTTTATTAAATCATCCCGTACCGTGGAAAAACTGCTACTAAATGAATAGATAGCTCTCATATTCACAACAAAATGGGACTTATAAGGTTTAAAATTGCAACTTATGCTTATACGCCACATCCGAGGCCAGACCTAACATTTTTGAGTAAGTAGATAGTACGAGTATTTGTATAAAATTAAAAAAAAAACAATTTGTAACTAAAAACCCTTTGGGGATTTTTTTTGAGCATATAATAAGACAGAAACTGGGCTAGCGTTTTTTAGTTCACATTTTATCGTATGAGTGATGTATAATACCAGGCTCACAAGATTTAAAGGTCAAAGAACTGGATAATAGTCTGATGCGGTGGAGCCTGGGGTTTCTCAAGGAATAATTGGGTTTTGTAAAGCAAGCTGTAGTTAAGTATTGGATTACCACTCCAACACTGCGTCTGTGTCTAAAATGTGTCATGTTCACTAACTAATAAAGCACATAAAGTCATGAGAATATTGGCAAAGTTGCTTAGCCAACAGTCACATACTTTTTCTGACAAAAAATTCGTATATTGTGAAGCAATGTGCAGCTTTATAGCAGTGGTGGAAACAATACAGTTATATCTGTGTTACAAATGTAAAGTCACACGACTTGTAACAATGCAATAGTTTTATCTTTTTAAATATCTCAAGAAAAAAAATGTCGTGTGAATAAATTATAATTCATTAGAGAAATTCCGACTCCCCAGTCCCCACATATCAAAGCTAAGAGGAAGTTATTTAATTGTGTTTATAATGTCGACTGCAAGCTGTTTTCTATACATCCATTCGTAAAATACATTTCAACTAACACAGATTGTCTTAAATGTGCTACATAAACGCTTAAGTAACATCACAAATCAAATGCTTTAAAAATTACCTTCACGAAAATTTTCCCATTTTGTTATATATTTTACAACTGTGTCTACTCACAGTATTCAAACAAGTTTTGCACATCCTTTCAAGAAGTGCAAACCATAAAATAAATGGAACAGTAACGCTGACATTAATTACAGCCATATTAGAATATGATGTAATAACAGTGCATGCAATTTTAATGCTAATGAAATTTTACTGTATGTATATTCTTGTGTTTGTACCTTACATTATTTAGGAATAAACAATGTATATTACATAAGGTGTATATATGCATCTTTAAATCGCTGTTATATGTTAGCAGAAATACATAAATAATGCTTTTCCAAAATGGTTGCCTTGCTGAGATTATGAGTGCATTAGAGATAAATATGGCGGAGTAAGTGTTATAAAAACCTTTAAGTAGGTAAAAGGCAAGACCGAGGCATAGACCTTAGGTAATGTTATTTAGATTAGAAGCCAAATAAGGACTAAAATACAATTAAAGTAACTTCTTTAGCATCTGTTTAGTTACTTTATATAATTAGTTGTTGAAAACTTGAACTTAATTATAAAACTTTAATAGAACACTAGTTACGTTTTGTAAATGGAACGTAATTATCAAAATTACTCCCATTCTAACCTGCAGCTGAATTGCAGTGTAGCCAGAGACGCCCAAAATACTTTTCAAAAATATTTAGGTAATTACTTTTCAAATACTGCTATATTTAAATACAAGTATGAAAAAGTATTTCAAATACAAAATACTTCCGCATTTAAAATATTTTTTTTTAATAAAATACTGAAATATTCTTAAAAAGTATTTAAATATTAATAAGAATCACAGACTATTTGCATAATGGTCTGCAGTGTTACAACATTTTAAAGGATAAAACAATTATTTAAAGTACTAGAAAAGTATTTTAAATTCTGAGAGTATTTATGTAAATACTTTTTAGTATTTGAAAATACTAAATACTGATGTTTATTATGTGGAGTCCTTTTGTGTTAATTTTTCTTATTGTATTTATTTGTAGGTTCTGGCTCCTTTTTTTATAAATTAAAGACACTTTTTTCTAATAATAATATAACGTTTCGACCTATAATTTAGGTCTTTGTCGAATATTTTACAAGGACTAAGTAATACCTACTACACCGTCATTTAAACACACCCTCTCACCGTCACATTTACCATCCAGAATGATAGCAAAGGAACAAACTTGAACGTACATTTTATATTCATATCAAAATTGTAAATGTCATATTGATTTTCATAATAATTTGTCAATCTGCAAAATAAAAATATTCGACAAAGACCTAAATTATAGGTCGAAACGTTATATTATTAGAAAAACTTTAATTTATAAAAAAGGAGCCAGAACCTACAAATAAATACAATAAGAAAAATTAATACTAAATACTTTCAGCTTTGAGTGTAGCACAAAACCTTTAATGTATATTAATAAAACCCTAAAACACTGTTTTATAAATTCCTTACAAAATAGTTCTTACAGTCATGTTATAGTCTAGGATAGCCCGACACATTGATACTATACCAAGATATTTTGGACAACTGGGATATTAATGTAAAGTACTAAAGGTATATGAAAATTGTGTTGTTTGTGGGAAAATCGCGTATGGATGTGTGAGGTCTCGCTAGTCATCAAATTTCTGAATAGATTTTCAAGCATTAAGAATATCAACTGGTCTACACATATTACTTTGTCCTTATACATGTGCATATAATATTAAAGCAATGGTAGGGATTTGTACATTATTGTAAGAAAGTAATATAACTTATTTATGCCATTAATAAAACCCGTAGACATCTGTTTGGTAAGTTTTTGCAATTACATGATAACTGCAAGTTTAAATAATAGAAAGGGTACGAAGTAAATTTAGCAATGTATTCTTATTGAATGTTTAGCTAAATGTGTATTTAACTGAGAATTAACGTGAACTCATTAGTTGCGTAACAAAAGCAAATTTGCTGTTGTTGCAAACGAACGCGTATCTCAAACAAAAAATGACTGCAATGCCCTTGGCATTCCAAGCAAATATTTCGCCGATGATCTCACCATTGAAAGTACTCCTCTGTCGAGCCAGATTCTCGTGCAGAAGCCTTTCTCTACTGGCACTTCTTCTAGGCACATTACCACCCGGGGAAAACTGCTGGGGCACAGCTGGCTCGTCGGCATTCGTGCTAGAACTGGAACCGTCACCGTCGTCTCTAACGTTCGTCGTGGTGGTGCTCCCACAGGAAGGGCATATTCCGTGACCACCACGTTCCTCGTCGAGATACAAGCATAATTCCTTCAGTTCGAGATTGTCTTTAATCAATTCTTGCTGTTTATTGTCCAATTCGCGCAATTTGCTTTGGTAAGCGGACACTTCCTGTCGCATCACGCTGGCCGTGTATCTTCCGAATCTCTGCCACTCCCTCGCTAGCTTCCTTCCTTTCTGTCTGTCGTCGTCGAGGAAACAACACAAGTCGCGTAGCTCTTGGTTGTCATCGGCAAGACGTTGGTTCGCCTCTTTCAAGGACCGTATTTCCTGCATCATCCCCTGGATGTGCCTGCTCTGATCACTTATGATCCTAGCACTGTCTGCCTCTGGCTTCCTGACGAACTTCAACATGTCTTGTCGCATGAATTCCTCTTCGGGGTACCTCCTCGGCTGCAACGGCACCCCGGGCTCGTCCAGCGCTCTCTGGGGCACCTGGTGGACCTGTACTCTCACCTCCTCTTCACCGGGTCTGCGGACCTGGGGCACCCCCACCGGATAGGGGTAGGCCTTCGGCGAGGCCGCTGGGAAATACTTCGGGTCGACGGGGTAAGGAATTTTGACGGTCACGTTATCAGGTAGCTTCGGTGGGAACTTGCCGACATCCTTCGGCTGCTTGAGAATGCCAGGGGTGGTCGGGGGTAGCGGCGGGGGTTGATAACGCGGCGGCACCGAGTTACCCGCGTCAGATGTCGTCTTCACGATGTACTGCGGCTGCTTCTTGTTATTAGACATGTTAGCGCTATATCACGACATGTTTTCCTTCCGCACGCTGTGAGGACACTGCACTGGGTGCCTTTTAACTGCGATGTGGGTCACCTAAGTGGCACGATGGTCGCATATTCTCGTGGATTTTCACTCAGCACCTACTTTGCGACGAGGTGACACCATAAACATTGCTGCACTCAACACTTAACGGCGTAGTAAAGCGAAAATGCGGACATAGCAATTGGAAAAACCGACGAATTCGACCGTCTTTGGGCCGTACGCGCGCTGTTACCACAACATGGCCGATGTAGTCGAGTACTATGTGCTTTAGAACGTCATCAAGGTAAAAGAAGCGTGAATAGCGTTCGCTGTCTCTTTCTCAGCCGTCTCTTTCCTCTACGAAAGTTATCCTGTTAAAGGATTTGGAATCGGATATTCTTACCACATAACGAGTACAGAAAGACGTTGTTGTTTCAAACAGATACGAATTATACATAGAAGAATCCGAAGAACATATGTTAATTAATCCCCGCACCACATTCATTGACCCTGCGCGAAGGAATGTGCTGGCGAAGAATTTATTGGGAACTTCCCGCTTGATACAATCATTAAGGCATTTGTAGGAACACTAATTTCAGGATACCTTTATTAATGCATAATTATAGTTTGTACAGTTATAAACCTGTTCTCTCATTCTTGTTTAACAATAGTGCAAATGAAACATTTCACATTCAGGAGCAGAGTACATAAGCGAATTCAAATGTTTACGTCACCAGTTATAGCTGTAAACAGCTGGAGTAATTCCAGTATTGAAGGTAAATGAATTAAATTAGAAAGTAGTGTAATACCCACACATCGGTGCAATGTGGGTACATCGTGAGAAAAAGGAAATTAATTTACTGTCGCTTATTGTCTTATGTCATCCAGAGTGGTCACTACAGAGTAAATGTGTTCTAAGATTCTGATGTCACAACTTTTTAATTGCAAGGTCTTCATGATAATAGCTAATTCCTATTTTTTTTTGTCAAACTCATGTTATTTTTTTAAGTGATGTACAAAAATATATATAGGTACCTACTATTGTATTTGAAAAAAACCACTGTAAACTTGCCGCAATACTGCTTTTTTACAAAAATATCCGATACCATAATAACACAATATTTTAACACAGTCGCATATGATATAAAAAATCGAATTCAACAATATACGATTGATATCTACGTCATTCTTGGTATTTATTGCTATGTAATTATTATTTAGAACTTGTTTTGTAAAAGACCTAAAAAACCTAAGAGAAATATACTCCGAGCAAACAAACCCAAATAAAAATATTATCCACAACACCTAAAATAATTTACTGTCACCCAAGAAGTCGAACAAGCTTTTGTTGCTTTCTGATAGGTGATCATCATGGCAATGAAACAGGTATTAATAATTTTGTTGTTACTCTCGTTCTTATATTGCTCTAGTCTTTTGGAATGTATTTTGTGAAAGCTTTCCAGAAAAAATAAGACATAATCCAAAACAATCAGCTAAAGAAAACGGGAGCGAAAGTAGAAAGGTTGTATAAGCCAAAGCAGTACCTAAGTACTTATATGATGAGTATTTAATTCACAAAGATATCACGGAAGAATTTCAGTAAAGAAATCCCTAATTAATATTAAAATTAAAGAGAAAATACGAAAGTTTTTAATATGTATCGTTCATTTTGGCAAATCTTTTTACAGAATAAAGTAAACTCAACACTTTGGGTGGGATGGAAAGGAAAACTGCGGCGAAAAGTCGAAGGATTAAAACATTAACATTCAGTGCCAGCTATAAAACTTGGAGGAGAAAATGATTATAAATTAATTATTATTATTCTATTGAATAATAGATTATAAGCAATATTTGAACATACCGTGAAATAATGTGATGTAATCAGCTTATTGGAGATCGTTGGACTTTTCAACAGAATAACGATCCTGAGTATACCTTAAACAATCAAAATTGGACGCGATTCGATCTTATAACCCTCTCGGCCGGTAGAGCATCTTTATGATGTACCTACTGTAAATGAGAGAAATCATATTACTACCCAAGAATCATTGAAAAATGCTTTGCAAATTGCATCCTAGCAGAAATAACAGAAAGTCTGGTGTTATCAATGGCTAGGAACCCTTAGGCAGTGGGTAGATGAAAAAATATTAAATTTTATAAATACTGTAATTAAAAACTGAATTTTGTGATTACTCCATGTATCTAAGTATATAATTTTGTTGAATACCACTTGTACATATTTAATAATATTTGTTTCTAACAGTGATGCTTCAAAGTTGCCATTTTTACATTATGTATTTTTATATACTATATGTATATTATCGTAAGGTAGTATATAATACGAATAAATAGAGTAGTTTTAGAGATACAAAAGAAGAGTTTTAGCAGACTATTTGCGTTTTTTTAGTATGGATAAAACAACATTTATGAATATCATGGTCAGCTTGAAAATAACAAAAATCCATAGTTATACCGTTGTTGAATGTATTATCCAGACAATGGTTATACTGAAAAGGCAAAAAATATTGTTTTAAATTTATTTACAGCTAAATCTTTAAAGAAGTAAGTGAAAGAGTAGATCGTATTCCGTGATAAAAACGAAAACAAACTGGTGGTTGTAAATTAATCTGTAATTTTGACATACATCCTCGTAAATGTCGGTGTTTTTGTGAAGGTTATAGCGTTTTAAAAACGCAGTTCAGTAGGATATGAATAAAAAATCTAAATTATTAATAAGGGAAGAATTAAGAGTATGTAACGTAAACGTATATAGATGGAGACAAGTGGAGCAAGGCTCTATGCCATTATTTTCGATGATAGCGGAAGGTGAGATTGTTAGTAATCCAGTGGAATTGTAAAAAAGAACTGACGCTGTTCATTTATTGACAGTTATTTAACGCACAAATTGAAATTTACAATAACCACCTTATATTTAATAATCATTTCCAATATAAATATATTAGAAAAAAATTAAACGATTGTTTACATAAGCGTCACTTTCGTAACTGGATTCATAGTCCACAGTAATAATTAAAAATTTAAATAAATTAAGTATTTTGTATTAACAAAACAAGTGATGATGTTACACAACTTAAAAAAATGTTAAACGAAGTCTTGAGAAAGACTACTTTATAACCGCTAATTGCTCAAATGATTTACTGCGAAGATTAAAATATACGAACGAGAAACGTCTCAACACTCTAGTGTCAAGAAAAACAAAATTCGCATCGGAGTACTTAGKTATAAAAAAAGGTTATTTATTTAGATACTATATKTCTGAAATATCTTGGAAATACTATAATTCATAATCTTTTATTAAAGTACCACGAAAACAGCTATTTATTTGGTTATATACTTATTTTGCCGCTTTCTAAACATTAGGAAATACAAGAAAACTAATTTTTGCAAAATCATACAAATGTCGGGTACACTAATAAAATAATTAAGACTAAGATTGTTATTATGTTATACGTTATGTGTTTGAACCATCAGCTTCAAGCGTGTTGACGCTGTTTTACGATGGGGATGTGCTAAACTTATTAAAGGATCAAAACTGTGAAAGGTCGAATACAGAGACTATTTTTGGGTAAACTTTACCTCTGGTAATTTTTGCGCTATTGCTCGCACAACGAAAAAAAAACCACAGTGGCGTCAAAATTCGCCCGCTATCACGCCCAAACGCTACGCGTACGTTTCCGTGGTTTATCTAGAATAAAACATACAACAAATGTCATAGAAACAATCAGATATCTTTGAAACCATCGTAATCCGTACGAAACGGCTTCGAGCGGCATTTATTGTGCTTTCTCTGTTTAGAACGGGGCTTGGGATCACAGCGAAGGCGCATGCTTGTGTGTTCGTTAGCAAGGTGACCTTCAATTTCGTGATAATTCACAGTCGGTCGCCGGTGTTGGTGTCCCGTCCAGTAACAACTATAGAAGCACGATGTCGAAGCCTCAATCGGACACCGACAGAAGAAAGCAGATCAGCGTTAGGGGCATTGCTGAAGTTGCCGATGTGACCGAAATAAAGAGGACCTTCAACAGGCACCTCCACTACACCCTGGTGAAGGACCGCAACGTAGCGACCCCGAGGGATTATTACTTTGCCCTTGCCCATACAGTCAAGGACCATTTGGTGTCGAGATGGATAAGGACCCAGCAGTATTATTACGAGAAGGACCCCAAGGTTCGTGGAATTAATTTCTATTTATAAGACTGAGTTTACTGCGCCAAGAACTAGGTCAAGAATTGCTAGCCGTAACCGGCTTGAGGTACCGCCTTTATGGTTTTGGGATTACCTGATAAGATACTGTTCTTAAAAGGCAGTACCTAAGTTTAAGTGTCTACCTGTCGCTTTTTAGCCTCTGGTCCAATGAACTCAGCATGTTTGTTAATTTTTATAGAATTGATTTTTACCTGGTGACACAATTTAAAAATATTAAATGTTTAGGGAAACTTTTTAGTTCTGGATGCGCTCCAAAACAGCTGCGAATTTCTATTTTTAACCGGTCCATTATTGTGAGTTTGGATATTTGGCAAATTTGATGACAGGTTAAATAAAAACGAACAAGGTGGGGATATAGTAGTATAATATAATAACTTAACATCTTACACAAACCTAAACTGCACTGACGAAGTTCAAAAAAGCGAAACGGTTTTTTTTGTAATTGGTTGCGCCGCAGACAGCTAGTACATATATTTTAAAGTGGAGATATTTTCTTTATATTTTTTTACAAAATGAAATTTTATTTATGTCGTTTAAAAGCGTTACTCTAATTCTTTTATTATATTAAAAAAACGCATTATTTCGCTGTCAACTAAACAAGTCAACAACAACACTAAATTGGTAGGTAGCATTTTTATTACTGGAACGTATCATGGCTTATTCACATGTAAAAAAATAAACTCAAAATGGTACATTATTATAGTCACGCAATGTTGTTGCAATCGCAGGTATAATTTAGGTAGGTACTTCTCCCTCAGATACCAAACCATTTAAAGTTGATCGTTATAGAATTAACCACTCTGTATTTAAGAAACTTCTAGTAGCAACAAAAGAACAGTACGTTTAGTAGCTTATGAGAATGATTCACAAACTTTTTTAAGTCGCGGCTCCCTTAAATAATTTGAGGGTTGTCTAGAGATCCCTACCCTAAGTTTAAAATAAAAACAGGTCTAGTCATGAGCATTAGAGGTAAAAATAAATAAAAGCCGAACAACACTAGAAAAAGATTAATATAAACATGCAGAAGATTAAAATTGGATATTAAATTAATGAAATGGACGAGCTTGCTGATCAGTGCACATTTTTTCCAAATCCTAGAATAAGATTGGACACATCAACTCTGATTTCCTTTTCAGCATTTGTATTCCATCTATACTGCCTCTTTATAACTGCAACTGCCGCAAATACAGCTTCGCACAAGTGCGATGTTGAAAATGCAAATTTGGGTTAATTCTTTTGGGGCCTTGCTGTTGTTGAAATCCAGAATTCGGTCAACTCCATGCTGTCAAATTTCGCTTCCAAAGTATTATCGCAAGACAACTTATTTAAATTTTCTTCTTCTGTAAAAGTAAATTCAGGTGGAGCACATGCATTGAAATGACCTTGAATCTATGTAAATTTGTCAATATTCTAATTTTTTTTAAATTTCTCAAACCAGTTGTTACGATGCATCAAACTTACAATGTGCAGCGAAAATAATAAATTCAAAGGGAATCAAACATCAATCATTATAACCGCAAGTATTTTTCTGTCGAGGGAGAAAATCCACGATGAAGAAATAAAACAAAAGCGCAAAAACAATCTAACAAAATCGTCAGGTCAGACATGTTAACGTGTTCTAATTGTTTGTATTTTTTCCTTGGATTTGGTATGTATTAGAAGTAGCCCCAATTGTCGACTTGCTACTTCGATTAATTATCATATTGCCCATTAGTAAAAAAGATAGCTCAATTAATTCTGTTCTTGCAACTACTAAACAACCTACTGTGACCAACTAAAACTAGATTCTACTCTAAAGCGTTTGTAGAACGCAATCTAGTTTAGGCTAGCAGGTTTTTAAGTTCTGGATTAATACCATCTCCACTGCCTAGGTAGTGCGACTTCTCATAACTGAATTGAAAATAGGATTAAAATTATGAATTATTGCAACATTTCACAATTTGGGAACCACTGGTTTATGACACAAATCCGTTATAGTTTTCTACTGCATTTTTTTCAGATTGTAGTTGTTTCATTATTATTTTAACGTATCTGTAATGAATTTGTAAAATGTTACCATTTAACTCCTTCAAATCCTCTTGCACAGTTATGTGCGTTATTTAATAAATAAATTAGTTTATTTCTTTAAAAAATAATTGAATCTAGCTCTATGTGCATTTAAATTTCATTTGAAAGAAAATTGTATTTAAATTAAGTTTTTTCTATTTGTAGCACTTACTGTTTACATTGCAAAATTAAAATATTTAGTAATTATTTTCTCAGACTTCTTTCAAATGCGATTATAAACTGTAACGAAAGATGTATACAGAGTGACACATTAAATGCATTATTTCTTTATTTAACCTTTTTTTGCAAAACCCTTGGACACGTGGATTTTTGTTCACTACGGTTATTTACCTAATTTACAGGCTAGGGGTGAATTGAACCCGAAGTATTTTAAATAGGAAGAGATATAGATATAGATATAGGGCATTACGAACTTCCATATAAAAATGACTCCATAAAAAAGCTGATGGAGATAAATCTGGCGATATTGGGGGAAGAGAGAAAGAACATACCCATCACAAAAACTGAGCCGAAAAAAGAAATTAGGATCACTATTAATTTGTTGCTTTACACTCTTACAAACTAGGTCATAGTTAATTCTCTGTAATGAACTTATTTTATCATGATGGAACTTGTTATTCTTTAAAATCAGCTGAATAGTGATCTGTAAAACGGGTGTTCTTTTAAAAATGTGATCAAATCGCTTATGACTAGTATTTTATTTTAAAGTAGGTACCTATGTAACGTCCCAAAATATTAGCACCTATATGTAAGCGTCTGTAATGCTATATTTTATAAAGTTTTGATAAAAGAGCTCTGCACCAAAATAAAAAGATTGCAGTCGCGGATTGGATTTGATACCGGCAGCAGGAATTTTCTCGTGGATTCCTCCACTTTGGGTACAAGGAACGACCGTTCGTTCGCAGTTTGCCCTTAATTACAGACATTTCATGGGAAATGCAAAATGTGCATTGATGACTTTTTATTCCTTTGCGAAACACTCTTTTTAATTGTAAGAAAATACACTTGAAAAGCAGGTACCTACTTTGCAAAATCTCCTACATTAAAGTGACCATATTTAACTTGTCATAATGGGCGACACCTTTAAGTTACCGAAGTTAACCCAGTTTAACAGAAGTTTTTATACTCGTAAACACCACATAACGTAACGAAACAACCACCTGGAACGATAGTACCTATATGTTTGCAAATTGAGACAACCATACTGTCGAATACATTATGCTTAGGTAATATACATAACTCATCATAAATAAGTACATACTTTTTGTAATATAATATAAATAAACGTCACGTTCAACATAAAATTAAAGTTTCGATTACCTTAACAAAATAATATAGGTAGTAGGACTTACGAGAAACTGGTTATATAAATGACAAGTAACTAAAAAAATACACGAACCTTCTGGACTATGAATCTGTCAAAAATTCGTTATTTATCTTAATAAAAAACTTAATGGCAAGTTTAATTTTGTAATGCTTCGAGCGTTCGTACTTGTAACTGAGATTTTTATACTGTTCACGTTATCTGTGTAAAAATTATTATGGTCTGGCCAACAATGGACAATAATAAGTACGAGTATACTAATATGGAATGGGGGACGTTTTGGAGGACAATCTGGCTTGGGGGACATCGTCCAAAAATGGGGGACGAATGGTCCACTTTATCTTACATCAATTATTGTAAGCGTTGTTCAGTCCCATTCTTACCAGCCTGCTATAACAAATACTTTAATTTCGTTTTCTCAATCTGGTTAATATTTTGTTCCGAGTACACAATCTATTTAATTAGATGGACAAGGAAGTATGTTTTTATGAACGTTAATATGTCAAAATAGAGCGAGTTTGCAAGGTAACTCGTACAACAATGAACTGATAGCTTTAAAAAGTTAAATTTTTTATGTCTGATCAAGAATAAAATCGTCAGCTTAACGTTGCCACTAAATTTCTACGAACACGTGTGTCTTATCAGCCTACCACAACCCATCGTACATTCATCGCGGATGTTATCGAAGATCCGACGTAATCTATATATAGCCGAGCTAGCGGTACCGATAAAATTAACCTTGGCTCATGCCAAGTCCATGCATAATCCTAATGGGCTTATCTCTTTTTTCAGAGGGTGTACTACCTCTCTCTAGAATTTTACATGGGGAGATCCTTAACCAACACTATGATCAACTTGGGTATCCAAACCGCAGTGGACGAAGCGTTGTACCAGCTGGGCCTGGACATCGAGGAGCTGGAATCTCTGGAAGAAGATGCCGGTCTCGGGAACGGTGGTTTGGGTCGTTTGGCTGCTTGCTTCTTGGATTCAATGGCTACTTTGGGAATGGCGGCGTATGGGTACGGTATTAGGTACGAGTACGGAATTTTCGCCCAAAGAATCATCAATGGGGAACAACAAGAGGAACCTGACGACTGGTTGCGCTTTGGTAACCCGTGGGAAAAGGCTCGACCTGAGTACATGATTCCAGTGAACTTCTTTGGAAATGTCATCGATACTCCTGAAGGAAAGAAGTGGGTCAACACCCAAGTAGTTTTTGCGCTTCCTTACGATAATCCGGTGCCCGGGTATAACAACAATGTAGTCAATACTTTAAGGCTGTGGTCTGCCAAGTCTCCCGTAGATTTCAACCTAAAATTCTGTAAGATACTCGCTCCTGTTTTCGTGCTATACTTCCTAACATGATTATCTACCTTTCAGTTAATAACGGCGATTATATTCAAGCTGTTTTGGACCGGAATTTAGCCGAGAACATATCAAGAGTTCTGTATCCCAACGACAACTTCTTCGAGGGCAAAGAGCTCCGATTGAAGCAAGAGTATTTTATGTGTGCAGCTACGCTTCAAGACATTATCAGGCGGTTCAAATCGTCTCGCTTTGGCTCGCGCGATTCCGTTAGAACCGACTTCGACATATTTCCTGATAAAGTCGCCATCCAACTGAATGACACTCATCCATCCATGGCTATCCCAGAACTGATGCGCCTTTTAGTTGATGTCGAAGGTCTACCTTGGGAGAAGGCTTGGGATATTACTGTGAAGACTTGTGCCTACACCAATCATACCGTCTTGCCTGAAGCCTTGGAGAGGTGGCCCGTCACCATGTTGGAGAGTATACTCCCAAGACACTTGGAAATCATCTACTTAATCAATCTACTACATCTGAAGGATGTTGAGAAGAAATGGCCTGGAGATCTGGATAGACTGAGACGTATGTCTCTCATAGAAGAAGACGGAGGTAAAAGAGTCAACATGGCACATTTGTCTATTGTTGGTTCTCATGCTGTTAATGGTGTCGCTAGGTTACATTCAGAAATCATCAAGAGTGATCTGTAAGTAATGATTTAAACGCTTGTTCTGTACTTTAGTGTCCTTTTATGATTAGGTTCAAGGACTTTTATGAGCTGTCCCCGGAAAAGTTCCAAAATAAGACAAACGGAATCACACCAAGAAGGTGGTTGCTCCTTTGCAATCCAGGACTGAGCGATTTGATTTCCGACAAGATAGGAGAAGACTGGATTGTTCATCTTGAAGAACTTGCCAAACTGAAGCCTCTAGCCAAAGATCCGAACTTCCAAAGAGCTGTGATGAAGGTCAAACAAGAGAACAAGTTAAAACTTACCCAATTGTTGGAGAAAGATTACGGAGTTAAGGTGAATCCGGCCTCTATTTTTGACGTCCAAGTTAAGAGGATCCACGAGTATAAAAGGCAGCTATTAAACTGTTTGCACATAATAACCTTGTACAACAGGATAAAGAAGAATCCAGCTGCCAAATTCGTTCCAAGGACTATAATGGTTGGTGGAAAAGCAGCTCCTGGTTACCACACGGCTAAGAAGATCATTAAGTTGATTAATGCCGTTGGTAATGTCGTTAATAATGATCCTATCGTGGGGGATAAGTTGAAAGTCATCTACCTAGAAAACTATCGTGTCACTTTAGCTGAAAAAGTTATCCCAGCATCAGATTTGAGTGAACAAATATCCACCGCTGGTACGGAGGCATCTGGTACTGGGAATATGAAGTTCCAGTTGAACGGAGCCCTGACTATTGGCACTCTTGACGGTGCTAATGTTGAAATGGCCGAAGAAATGGGCCGTGATAACATTTTCATTTTTGGAATGACAGTGGAGGAAGTAGAAGAGCTGAAGAAGAAGGGATACAATGCTTATGATTACTACAACAAGAACCCCGACATAAAGCAAGTGGTGGATCAAATCCAGAATGGCTTTTTCAGCCCAGGCAACCCCGACGAGTTCAAAGACTTGGCTGATATATTACTCAAATGGGATAGGTTCTTTTTGTTGGCCGACTATGAAGATTACATTAGGGTACAGGACGAGGTATCGAAAGCTTATGAGGTAAATCATTTATAGCTTGAAATAGCTTCAAGCTGATATGGCATTTTGATTTTTTCTTTTAGAACCAAGCCAAATGGGCTGAGATGGCTGTTATGAACATAGCGTCGTCCGGAAAGTTTTCCAGTGACCGTACTATAATCGAATACGGCAAAGATATATGGGGTGTGGAACCCAACTATACAAGGCTTCCAGAACCCCATGAACCACGGGAATTGGCCTTGAAGGAGGGCAGTTAATTTATGCAAAGCTTTACAGCTAATCGTAAGCTTTCATAGAAGAGCGTTGTTCGTATAATGGCCGCATTGCCGGCGATAACTATTAATACTCACTTAAAGTAAACTTAAACCTGTTGAATACAGTGTAGTTTTTATTTTTATGTTTGTAATAATGCAGTTGCTGTGCCATTTATTGAAATAAAGCGTTTACTAGTTTGGAGGTGCTATGATTTTCTACAACTGAAGAAATGTGCCTTCATAATACAGAAATGTGCTTGTTGCAATTTATTTCTTTTTTAGATATCTGTACCTTAGAGAGGTATTTAACAGTGCTTTTAATATGAAACATCTTGCCTCGAGTAGTCAAAAAAGTATTTTAGATTTATATAGGTTGTATTAAGGTTGCAAAATTAATAACAAAAATTATAAAAACGTTTTAGTTTATACCATTGAACATAATTTGTAATAATAAAATTTTCGAACTTTCCAGCTAGCCAAATTATTCATCACCATTGATATGGAACTTTGATTGTTGTGTCTTTCTTTTCAGTGTGCTTGCTCTTAATATTGGTCTTAGGATTATAACCATAGACTTATGATTCATTCTCTGTTATAACACTTTAGAAAGTTTGGCTAAGAAGTTACATGATTAAGAAATTCCAATAAAATGAATAGACATTAAAATGTGTGGAACAAATTTGGCCCTCATTAGCTCCATATAAAAATTTGTTGCACTAGACCAAAACTACCGAATTTCGTAGTCAGTCTTTTCCACACTTCTTTCAATTATAAATGCAGGGTTGTACACTTGTTTAGGAGTGTTTTTAAGTTAAATTATAGAAAGGTTATAGTAAAAAATTGGCAGATTGGTAGACCCATCACTGTAGCTGGATTCACTGTATTAAGTGATTATGTCTTATACAACAAAAAATACATAATACCTGCAAGATATTATGGTCAATCATACCTAGCACCTTAGCAAGAACTATTGAAATTGGGACACTAAGTTATTCAAAGTATATTGCTGAATTTACAAAAAAGATTTTGGCAGTTTTTAAATTTTAATTTAACAGCTACATTTGTGTGTAGCATCCTATGGTAATATCATTTGGCTGTCATTTTGTTTTCTACAATAGCATCATTAATAACAAGTTATTAAGAAATTTCAAAATAAAACTCTCATATTGAGATCTCTATTTATCAAGTTTCTAGATTTCTAATACCCATTCAGCATTTGATATATAATACCTTATAAATGAACATACACTGACAGCTTAATTAGTTCAAGTCAAGTAAATAGAATAGGTGTGTAATAACTACTAACTTCATGCAAAAAAATGCTTCTGTTGTAAATGTTCTGATGATGCAAAAAATATATTTTTTAATGAGCTACTTTTAACAGATTTTGTTAAGGAGGAACAACAATTACAATAGAAGCACATATCAAAAATAATTGCATTCTAATTGCTTATGGTGAACCTGATGAATAGGTAAGGAAAAGAGGGGAAGTAAAAGAATAGAAAGAGAAGAAAAGAATAAACACGAAATTTAACTCCATATAGCGAAACAGAAGTGGTTTATACAAGTGATATGTCTAAAATTAAAAACTATAGAATGGTGTGCCAGCGGGTAATCATAATAGTAATGTTTTGAACTAGCTGTGTTTAGTTTTAGTGCATTTCGATGTTTAAGTTGAGGTCAGAAACTGGCAGTTTTCAAACCCAGTACTTGTAACAGTATAACAATCAATTGTAAATGGAAACCTTGTTTTAGTGACTTCCTTTTTTAATATAATTATTAATGCATAGTTACTCCTGTGGCATACGGTGAAGTTCAAGAAAACGAAGCAATTTTAATAGACTTACCTATTTGTTTTCAGCTCTATTCTTCTTTCTTTAACCAATTTCTTGTAATATTATTATTTTGTAATACATTTTTTGATTTTACAAGAGACATTCGGAAGTCGGTCTTTTTTCGTTAAACTTGTMAGTGCATTGGTCTTTTTTGCGATTTGGATTTTATCTTCTAATTTGTCTCATCAAAGTATTTTTCTTGTCGATAGCAGTTTTAAGTTTTTCATATTTTTGTAAAACCAAAATTACCTAAAAAAAAAACGTTTAATAAAAAATTGAAGGGAAATTAGTCGTCATATATTCCAAATCACGTTTTGAATTAGTTTCAGTATCTTGTTTCCAGTTATAACTATTTCTATTATAGATTACTGATATTCATTCAAAGTTTGTTTTTCATTGTAATTTCCCGTACTGGCAAACTAGACGTAATCTTTTTACAGGGGAACGCTGCGAACGTCTGGATGATACAGAAAAATGCAAATTAAGTCACTCCTAATAGTAGTAGTACTGAACTCAAAGTGACGTCTAAGTTCGCATACACTAAGTAAGAAATAACATATAACATTGCACGATTATTTTCATACAATCCATTATGATGACGATGACTTATTTTTAGATGGTTTATTGATCACAGCAGTAATATAATTTAATCAGTGTTTTACAATATAAATTCGTGCGATAAATTATAACTTAAACAACCTCTCGATGACAAAAAACTTCGAGTTTTCTCAGGAACATGAATTTTTGGAACTGCTGATATAGGCGTTCCGGAAAAAAGCTAATACGTAACCTCTCCAATTAAAATGAAATTTCCAAGAGAGGCGTAAAATAAAACTCAGAGGACATACCAAACATCTTATATTTAACCACTCCTAACATCAATATCAGGGTCAGTAGACGTCTTCGCTGTCGTGGAAGACACCACCGGGCGCTTTCCTTCTCTGTCGGTCTCCCCCCAGCTGACCACTTCTTCTTCCTTCGCCTCTTCGTTACCTGCATCTGAATAGGAGTCATAATCAAAATCGCGCGGTGGTGGGGGAGGGGGATGTCTCCTACCCTGTCCTCGCCAACGAGGCGGTGGCGGAGGAGGTGGTGGATAGTCGTAATAATCGTCGTAGGCATGCGGAGGACCTCGCGGTGGACCTCCACGACCCGGAGGCCCGTCGAAATGACCTCCAGGTGGAGGCCCATGGGGATGACCACCAGGTGGAGGCCCATGAAGATGACCTCCAGGTGGTGGCGGACCATGGAAGTGGGGAGGTGGTCCCGGGTATGGACCTCGTCTGCGGTAAGCATCGCGTCGCCAGAAGTCACGGCGATGTGGTGGTGGAGGGTGTCGTGGAGGAGGAGAGTAGTAATAGGGGTAATAGTAATGCCTGTAGTAACGGTCGTAGTCGTAATAGTCGTATTCTTGTCGATTTCTGTTATCTGGGATCTCGGGTTGAGGTGTAGTTGGCTCAGAGGTGCCACCATGGATGGCCTCACGTCGTTTGATATTATGCTTCCAAGGTGAGTCGTATATTTTACGATAGCCACCTGTAATTAATTAGTTTTGTTCGGGATGTCTTAAATCTTGTTAAATTTCGCAAGAAAACAGTAACAGCAACTGAGAATGCTAATTCTGTTAAGGTAAGGTAAATCACCTGTTGGCATTACCAAATTAAGTTGTTCAAGGTTAACAACGATGAGAATAAAGCATTGTTCAGCGAAAGCTTGTGCGTCCTTCCACTTCAGGTAAGTAAATCCCAATTATGCGAACTCAGGTTTTTTTAGAGTTGTTATTTTACCATACACAGAGTAAGTACCTCACTTAAGTCCACTTTTGAAAACAAAATTGTAAAGCAAAAACAAATTTATGTATTTAATTTATTTTATGACATATAACATATTTCAGTATATCGATTCAAATGGTTAAAATGAAATAGCACTATAAATAGTGGATAAAATATACTGCTAAGATCACACCACTTTAGCACAGAGWGTTTCTTTCTACAATGTAATAGGCTGATATTTGCTGAGATTATTAAAGAAACTTAGAATATCGTTAAAGTCACAATTTGGAATGCATGCTATATATGATTTTATAAGTAAAATTTTGGAAACCAAAGGCAAACTAAGATTATTTGACGAAAAACTGAACATCATAAACAGAAGCGATAAAAATGCAGCAATCGACCATATTATTTTGTATGCTACGGTGAATGCCTTCAACGTAATAATCTCATATCGTGGTAAGAAATTATTACGTTTTTTGCAAAATACCCTGTCACTATTCGAATACTGATGAAATCATAAAACTAATGCTTCCATTACTTCTGTAGTTTTTGTCAGAGTTAGAAAACGTAAAAACGTATGAAAACGTTTAAACAGGTTAAATTAAGATGAATGAAGAAGGTAGGTACTTCATAAAAGAAAACTGTATAATTGGTTGCCAAATATCACCTAGATCAAATTTCCATTATCTTTTTAGTTATTAGAATTTTAGAAATTTCTATGGATTCTAGCAGTAATTATCAAAATAAAAATCAACAGTTATTTGGTCCAACGGCATGTCAGAGTTAGGAAGCTTTCTAATTAATCACGTGAATAGTAAAAATCCTGACATAAAATTCACGATGGAGTTAAAGAGCAAAGGTTGAATATTATGACACAAAGTCTACAGAAAGTAAAAATATGCTTAGAAAACACAATGTTTTAGTTGTTGATAGAACATACAATTACGTATATACCTACACAAAATTTTGTGTTCTGCTAAAAATAAAGTACATTTAGAAAGTGAAGATGTTTACAAAATTATTTGTTCTTGTTGGGACCCGTTAAAAACACACATACATACGTGCTACCAGATTTCAACAAACAGACAAACCTGTTCCTGAACATTCATTATTTTAACTTAACTTGAAGTTTTATTTTATCAAATAGTTCACGTATCTAGTAGGCAGGTCAGTTTAGATTTTATCGAGTTGGACGTTGTTTTTATGATGTCTCGTTTAAAAAAATGTATATGGACTTTGTGTCGGACATTTCTAAGGCCCAGTTGCATAAACGTGGTTAAAATTTTAACCAAGTTTAACCCGCTATAGCAACACCAGTTAGAACACTGGATTCATGGCGTTGCTAGGCAACGACTGAGGGTTAAACTCGGTTCATATTTGAAGCACGCTTGTGCAACTGGCCCTTAGAGATTAACAAAGATTTTGTGATCTAAATGTCATTTTGATAATTGAAGACCTTGGTGCAAAAACTGTCCAGTTTTGCAATAAGTTGCCAACTAACATATAAGTTCTTCAATCCCTTCAAACTTGTCTTGATTTTTGCACTAAATGATAAGGGATAGTTGAAAATKGACTTGGGACAGTATTCAATTTTTGTCAGTGTTTAAATAGTGTCAGGGCGTTTTCTAAAAACGTAATAGTACCATATTTATTATGGTCTGGAATTCCAGCTGTGTCGAATTTACGTGTTAAAACGAAATAAATTAAATTTAGCAGATTTGAAGTAATAAATATGTGAAATATGAATGTAAATATTGGTAAGACAACGGGAACAACACTGCGTAAAAACCAGCGGCAAAAGCCGAATGTGTATCAAGGCATTACCCTGTATAGATGGAATTAACTTGTAAACAAAAGAAGGGAAACACGGTTATACTATTGAACAGCTAGAGTTTTGGAACAAGACATAATAAAGTTAACATTTAGGAAAAACAGCAAACTGAACCAAAGCAGCACGATTGTTATACCTTAGTAAACACATACTTATAATAGATCTACAGTGAGCAAAATTTAACTCAATTGTACACATTACATGCCAATGCGGTATTCTTGGAAGTAATCACTTGTATTAATTCCACTCTTGAAACGGATTTGTAAATAGCAATTTAATATTGAAATTAGTGGAAGGCTCTTTGTTTATTTTAGCACGATTTAAATCTAACGATGATGCAATCAGATGAGCTATCGGTACATTAAAATTTGCGAGAGCCTTATACATTTAAAACAAAACAAAACAGGAAGAAAAATATAATGCCCTAGTACTTACTAAATTGGTAAATACCTGTACGTAAACGGGAAAATATTATTTAGGAGCACAGAGAATTAAAAGGAAGAAGTTWCCTGCTTTTAGCTCTTCTCTTTGGATTAGTAGARAAATACATAGATGGAAGCTACGACAGATTGATTAKTATCCACCACCTCTCCAACTCCAYAAATCTTACCACTATATTCGAAAACTCCATCGTCTAATCTATATCCCAGACCATCTTTGAGCACGTACAACCAATAATAAACAACATCTCCTTTTTTCAACCTTAGCTTTTTTTCTTCAAAAACCCATCGCCCACCACGCTTCTTCAGCACGTCTTTGGACATGTGCCCAGCTTCCAAACCATCCATTTCCTTGTTGACGTTTCCATGAAAGGCAAACAGCTGCACTCCATGCTCATCTGGAATCGACACCCTGAATCCCTTAGGTCTAAGGACTTCTATTCTTGGCTCCGGGACCTCGTAATGGCAGAGAGAAGTCGACACAAAGCACAGAAGGAGTAATTTGTGCATGTTTACTAATCAAACTGACTGTTGTGCTCATTTAGCGTTTATATTTATTCGCGGTATTAAAAAGCAGACTGGGAAATCCGATCAGTCGAATGCTGAACCGTTACAATCGTACTGACGAGCACATGTGCTACGTAATCAAGCAAGTTCAAGAATTTTTAGAAGGTCACTAGAGATCTTATATTCGACGGGATTTATGGTTGTTGCGGCAGCGCGATGTCAAGGTGCGCGATATGACGCTAAAGAGTACCTGGGGTAATCCCTAATAAAGGAGTAAACTATCGGGAAAGATATGTGTCACTAGTTTACTTTATTATTGCGTTTGTGGATAAGGGGGATTTTTAACTTCGATTCTTCTGTTAACCTCCATGCCATCAAGGACCTAATTCAGAGAAAGGTTTTACGTAGACCTAAGTAATTATTATTAGAGTCTATAATAATTTACATTTTGTTATAAACTAACAATTGCCAGGATGATTCCAATAACCAAAAACACGGGCGTAACTAATTGTGTATTACCTACAAAGTTGTGTATAAAGATCCACAAGTTACAAAACAACCTCTTTCTCTGGACTCTAACAACGTTCTCCCGTTTTACTATCCTCTTAAAATCTAATCTTACTTAATTAACCACCCATTCAATTTTATTCATGCCTTTAACCTTCACCACAACAAAAATATGTAACACTAGGCACTTCCTGACATGTTCTCGCCCCCAGAACCAACAAAATACTCGTACATATCTACAGTTTTTTTATACATCACATTTTTTTACATCTTTACATTAACTATAACTTACGCTCCGAAAGCACTTTAATTGTATCACCGCACTCGCGCTCTATTTACCTTAGGCTTAATAAAAAACCACTGATTACATATGTACATATTATCACTAACTAGTTTTGTAATATAATAGCATCACTGTATATGTCCTGTAATATATGTAATGTGAATCATTGACATCTAAGCATGCCCCTTTCATTGTAATGTCCAATTACGTTTGTTAATTGTCTATGCTTGTTAATATAAAACTGTATACAAACGTAATGCTTGTTTCATTGGCATCTGGTAAGCCAAACCCAAGCATATAATACATGATGCCAGGTTTTAATGTTAGAATTTCCGTATCTAGTCTGATATATTGCATCATTAGTCCCATACATTGTGATTGCTAGTTTGTTGTGACAAGATGGAGGTATACTTCAAAACACCAAATAGTCTTAGTCTTGATGGTAATGTTGCGGAGTACTGGCGAAATTTCTCCCAGAGATTTGACTTGTTTTTGGAGGCGATAGATCTGCATGATAATTGATAAACCTGAATGAAAAAAGGAAGCAGTGTTCCTAAGTTTGATTGGAGATGAAGCTCTAGACTTGTTTAATACCTTTACATTCGCAGGTGAAGATAAAAAAAACTTGATGATATTAAGAAGAAATCTAACGACTACTATGCACCAAAGAAGAACTTAACATTTAAGAGATTTGTATTAAACAGCATTGTTCAAAAAGGACAAAAATTTGACTCGTTTCTAACTAAACTGAAAAAGACAGCGAAATCTACAGAATACAAAGAACAAGATGAGATAATCGTGACCGAATTGTAGTAGGCATTTATGACAAAATGACGCAAGAACGACTTTAGAGAGATTGTGTCTAAAGATATAGAAGAACACATTAAGTCATGCAAAATGTGTGAAAATTCGCAAAAACATTGTAAGGAAGTGTAATATATCAAAGTTGCCATACTATGTTGGGCATGTTTTGTTTGAAGGATTACTTGTCATAAAAATTGTAAAATAGCTTATTGTAGCAAGTTCCTGTTTTAGAAATAAAGTTCATTCAGTTTATGTTGGTTACTATCTCAAGAAACCCATGCAAACATAACATTGGCGACGAGACGGTTGAAGTTAGGAGAGTAGGTGGAGTTGAAATTAAAAACTGACAAAATTTTGGAAACAGGAAGAAGCAGTAAACGATAAAATGGCTCTAATTGGGTCAATGGAGAAGTTCAACGTTAAATCGGATGAGTGGCTGGTTTATCAAGAACAGTTAGAACAATTTTTTGAAGTGAACAACATCAAAGACTCACAAACTGAGAAGAAACGGGTAGCAGCATTATTAAGCTTGATTGGAGCAGATACTTACAAAGTACTAAGGGACTTATGTACACCAAATCTTCCTAAACAGAAAACTTATGATGAGTTATGTGTGATGCTGAAATCCCATTTTTCGCCATCAACCTGTGTATACAGAGAATGAATAGAGTTTTATGCTGCACAACAAGAAGAGGGTGAAACAATAAACAATTTACAACATATCATTTAATAGTTGTAATCCTGTCTATAAGGTTGTTTCAATCAATGATGTAAATGTATCTATGCAAATTGATAGCGGTGCGGCCCTGTCAATTATAACAGAGAAAACATATTTACAATATTTTCAGAAATGTAAGTTGCAGCAGAGCATTTTGCGTGACTATCCAAAAAATAGAATCGAAACACTAGGTTGCATGGATGTAAAACTAAAATATAATAATACAATTGTTGATTTTCAATTGTACGTTGTAAAAAATGGCAGCCAAAATTTACTAGGGCGCGATTTTCTGCAAAAATTCAATTTCAAATTGAAAACATACATTTTGAATGTAAATAGTGGGTTGGATGGTATTTTGAATGATTTTAAAGAACTGCTAAGTAACAGTTTAGGCTGTTATAAACATAAAATCATTAAATTATCTGTAAAAAATGACATAAACCCCATTTTCGTGAAACCCAGACCAATCCCTTTTGTATTTAGGACAAAAGTTGAAAATGAATTGAAAAGACTGTTGGATGAAGGTGTTATTTCACCAATAGAGAGCAGTGACCGGGGAACCCCTTTAGTACCGGTTCGGAAAAGTGATGGAACAATTAGAATCTGCGGTGACTATAAGGTAACAGTAAATAAGGCTATAATCAATGTCAGATATCCGCTTCCAAGGATCGAGGATATATTTGTTAAGCTGAATGGAGGGGAGAATTTTACAAAAATTGATTTAAGTAATGCGTATAATCAACTTTGTTTAGACGAAGAATCATCAAAACTTTTAGCATGGTCGACGCATAAAGGTCTATACAAACTGAATCGATTACCATTTGGAATAACTCCTGCCAGCTTTATATTTCAGAAGACGCTTGAACAGACATTACAAGGTTTGGATGGTGTTGCAAATTTTGTTGATGACATTATAATAACAGGAAAAACAAGAAGAGAGCATGAAGAAAATTTACGAAGAGTATTTCTGAAATTGCAAGAAGCAGGATTCAGAATAAGGCTGAGTAAATGTGTGTTTTTCCAAGAGGAAATCAATTATCCAACTTGCTCATTAGCTGGAGCTACTCCGGTTGCGATTTCAACATGCTGAATGCCGTGGTCCCGACAGAATCTTAAAAAATTGCGACACGAATGCTGCCCCTCTATCACTAATTATCTTGTCTAGCCTACCACAATGCATAGTAAATTCCCTTATAAAGTCTACTGTACAACTACCACTAACATCTACTTCCTTCAACACTACATACTTGTTGTAACCGTCAATTATCGCAGATACATACGTATTCATTCCTCCTTCTGGAAATACCGAAAGGCCCCAAATGATCAATATTAACCACCTGAAATGGCGAACTTCCTTTATCAAGTAGATGTAAAAACCCTTGTTGCCTTCATCTAGGCGTCTTATACCTAGTAAACAATTAAGGCTCCTATTCAGATACCGAGTAACTAACTCCCTTATTTTTGGAAAATAATAATACTCTTTCATCTTCCCTAAAGTCTCGTTAATCCCTAAGCGCATGAGCTTCTTATGTGCGTTACTTACAATATCATATTATCTCAAATCGACCGGTTTAAAAAGTCTTCGCTGGCCTGATTTAGAAAATTGTAAACCGCTGCGCTATACAATTCATTAACAGCTTTGTCGCCATCTTCTAATTTTTTAACAATCGCCTTGACTTCATTGCACGTACGCTGTAATGCTGCAACCTATTCTATGTTAATACTAAATCCCCAACCGACAAACCAATAATATCAATTTCATCTGCCTCATCAACAGAATTTTTGTTCAAAACATCCGCCACATCTTTATTAGTGCCCTTCTGATGCGTAATGGTATAATCAAACTCCGATAATTTAACAAACCATCTCCCGATTCGCGGATTAAGATCTCTATTTTTACCCACATTTTTAAGCTATTGCAGTCTGTCTCTATCACAAAATGCATACCCAACCACAAATAAACCCTATATCTTTCCATTGCCACAATTATAGCCAAACATTCCAGGTGTGGCCTTTATATTTAGCTTTTCATGTTATTTTGTCTCTGCATAAGCACAAGACGCAACCCTATCACGCTAGCGTCCGCGTGCAGTTCCGTATACGCGTTTGGACTGAAAACACACAATACAGGGCCGCCTGCGAACTCTTTTTGATCGCCCCAAAAGCCTCTTGCTGTTCGGTACTCCATTTCAGCTTAGCCCCATTTCGCAGTATAAACCTTCGAAAATAATTCGCCGGTCTCAAAAATGACTGCACCGGGAAGTCAATAACAGCCCTTAGGTTTCTCTTTCCTGGGGTAATGCCCTCTATACTTAACGTAAACCCCAAATATTCAATTTCTTTCATAAATAAATAGTGTTTATAGTTAAATTTGCTGACCTAAACCTATCAAAAACCTCTCTGTCTAGCTAATCCTTCCTCTACAGTTCCACAAGGTATAATAAAATAATCAAAATAACCATCGCGACCATATATGAATCTTAGCGAACCGAGTACATTGTTTAAAAGTTTTTGCAATTCACTTTACTCATCGGGGGTAATAAAGGCAGTGTAATTACTGTTTGACTCCTCTGACATCGACACCTAGTAATAACCGTTACTAAGATACAACTTTGAATAGTATATTTGTCCCCGCAGTCGATCCAGCTGATCGTGGATATTTGGCAACGGATGATGCGTTTTGACAGTTTTCGTTTTCAGCGCTCTCTAGCCTACACATATACGAACTTCTCCAGTCTTTTTTACACTAACAATGCCGGACTCGCGAAAGGAGAATCGTATGGTTCCACAATGTTGGCTTGAAACAACTCTGCAACAATATTTATCTTCGCGCATTATTCTTTTACCTATTCGACGTCATAAGAGGCCGTACACATGTCCAGTTGAATGAATGAAGGATTATCAGTTAATTTGGCGAATAATGAACGTACTCTGGTTATGAATATGTTCGTAGATTTATCGTTCGCTTGTTCTTTGCCGAATATTTTTTGGTATATCTGATAAAGAAGCTTGGTAGGCCAATAGGACGCACACACTTTATACGATGATACCATATCGCGGCGTTCCGTGAGTAGCACTGAAATCCGCGCATAGCATGCTCATCAGACACATTCGCACAATTCTTAAAAGTTTCAACGGCATGGATAAAAGCTGATATTCTTCGTTTTCTTGACCGGCGAAACGCAAACTACATTTTACGAAGTTACCTGTATGCTTGTCGTTAAAGTATTTGTCGGCGTAGGCGACCTGATACGAAGATTCTTTAGCTGCTGTATCCGCTGGTTCGCAAGATGTAGCTGCAAGGAAATTTGGACAAGCGCGCACGCCTTGAGCTGGTGCAGCTGGTCCTGGTCCTCGTGTTCTACCTCCTGTCATCTCGTCGTTGGCATCATGGACGATTATTTCTTGGTATCACTTGTTTTAAGTATTCATTCTTGACTAATTAACACGGTTGGGCGCCAGTTTAACGATGATGTCAAGATGTTACAAGAATATAACGCAGTTACGTAAAGCCGTACATTAAAATCGAGAACTTGAAAAAAAGAGACAACTAAACTAAGAACTCGGGTATTAACCAACACGATTCTGTACTTGGTAATGCAGAAACTATAACACCTGAAGAAATGCATTTCTCGCACCACTCTTGTTTAAGAACATCTAGTCTATAACTGACAAACAATACACCTCCCAAACCCTTAGGAGGCGGCACATATTATGGCGTGCAGTTCTTTGGTATAGCCAGCCACGGTCTTTTGGAAATACCCGAGGTTGTGGCAGTATATGCTTCATATTTGGGAGCTAAAGCTGTAGTGAAAGCACATGTCGCATTAGAGATGCATTTATTCTTTCTCCAAACCAAATCGCCGATATTAAACTGTTGCTGACGATGACGCTATTCGATAACTTCTCTCAGAAGGGCGGTGAAGTTTCTGATCAGTTTTAGAAAACATCTCCTAAATGTAGAAAATATAAACAGATATTTTATAAACTCGTCTCAATCACAAGATAACCCTGATCAAGAATTATTGGATTTTTTATCTAATAATAAGCATCGTAAGGTTGGTAGTTTGCTTGATTTTACCATGGTAGATGAGGATACCATCCGTGAAACCTTGTTTAGTATTAAGTCTGGTGCTATAGGTTCTGATAACATTAGTAAATCAATGTTGCTCCTGTGTTGTCCATACATATTGAAGTATATAGTGCACATAATCAATTGCTGTATAGAGCAAGGTCAATTTCCAAAGTGCTGGAAGATAGCCCATGTTAAACCATTGCCTAAAATAAATTCTCCAGAACACCTTGGAGACCTGCGGCCGGTGTGTATTCTGCCAACACTCTCGAAGGTAATGGAGAAGATTTTGTATAAACAAATTCAAGTGCATCTGGAACAGTATAAATTGCTTCCTAACCTGCAGTCTGGTTTCAGATCCCATCATAGTTGCACCACTGCCTTATTAACTGTGACCGATGACATTATAGCTGCGACTGACAAAAACCTGCTTACAATTTTGGTATTGCTTGATTTTACTAAAGCGTTCGACAGAATTAATCACAAATTCTTCAAAATTATTCATTTATATCAACTTGTCATCAGCACCTGCAGTATGCATTAACGGTGTTCCTCAAGATTCAGTTTTAGGCCCGATACTTTTTGCTTTGTACACTTCCCGTTTTGAGGAATGTTTCAGATATTGTAAGTATCACTTCTACGCGGACGACACTCAGTTGTACTACTCATGCCAAGCGAATGATATTTTGCAGAGCAATATGTACATAAATAAAGACTTAGCAGCGCTCTTCAATATATCAAAAAAGTATTGCTTATCTCTTAATCCTAATAAATCTAAAGTAATGGTATTTGGTAGAAAGAGCCGCATGCAATATATAAATCAGGTAAATATTAACATTGACAGTGAAACACTTCCTATTGTAGAATCTTCAAAAAATTTAGGGCTTTATATAGACACTGACATGAAATTTAATACCCACATCAATCATATTTAAAAAAATCTTATTCCAGTCTAAAACTTCTGTATCAAAGCAGAGCAATACTAAACTTCAGATGTAAGCGCATCTTATCGGAAGCACTTGTAATGTCTCATATAAAGTACTGCAATTTAGTATATAGCCCCTGTATTACAAAATATAATTATAGAAGGCTCCAAAGGATACAAAATTCCAGTGCCCGGTTTATTTGCGGGTTGCGAAGGAGGGATCATATTAGTGGCGCTATTCATGATCTCGGCTGGTTAAAGGTCTTCGAACAAACTTTCCTTCACTATTGTAAATTGTGTATCCACATAGTAAAGAAGGGCAATCCTTCTTACTTAAAAACTAAATTAGTTCCCAGAAAAAAATGTTCATTGTCTTAACGTTAGAGATACTTACCTCCTTTCAATTCCTAGACATTATACAGCTCAGTTCTGTGGTTCATACTCATATGTTGCGGCAAAAGTTATTAATTTACTTCATACAAATAACTTACGGAATGCTAGGTTAACTATTATTAAAGATATGTTACTTAAAGGGACACTCAATTTAACTTTAAAGTATAATTTTGTATATTCAACAATGATACATTTAGTTTTTATGATTCAAGCCACCAAACAAAACTAATTTTTATTTAGGATATGTGATTAATTGTACGCTCAAAGAATATTTATTTTATTATGTACTTAGGATTATGGGGAAGATCCGAATCTGAGGTCTATAGTAATCCTTAGAATCTGACCATGATCCTTTTCTTGCAGGATGTCATATATTTATTTGTATTTTGTTGTAATTATTTATGTAAAACATTCCTGGAGAATAAATTTATTTATTATTATTATTATTATTAAATCCTATCGGCTATTGATTAATTTGTTTTGACAGCGGGGAAGTCACAGACGCAATTAACTAAACTCTGTCCTGCTAACTTTGTGTTCATGGCCGAAGTCTACGAATTAGGAGCTATATCCAGTAGTTTTGTACTTCGCAGAAAGGGTTGGCACGGGGATATAGTAGTGAGCTGTGTAAATGTTTCACTTGGAATTTACTGCAGAGTTTAGTGACGGCTTCAACTGTAAATAGGCTACATGACATGACATGAGGTATTGAGGGGCTCCATAAACAAAGAATATACGCTATCTTCTATAGAATTTATTACGAACTGAACTGTCACAGAACGACAGAGAAAGCTATTTTCTATCTTTTTTTTGCCAGTATTTGTGTATACTCAGTCGACGATCGAGGGAACGGTCCAATCATGTTTTATCATATGCAAATGTTGCTGAATAGAAGGGCGAGAACCTATAAACTTGCGGGAGGTTTCGTTGAGGTTAATTTGCACTACACGTCTTGCACCGACGTTAATAGTTAGATACTTCATATACCGCCGTGACCCGAAGTTGGATCATCATTACACTATTGCAAACTTTTCTGCGGTTGATCCTTTGGCCGTCGCGTCGTTTACTAAGGTGATTTGTGGCATTTGTGGGTGAAACCTGCTACCAAAAAAAGTTTCTTTAACACCTAAACCAAAGACATTCAAGCATAAAGTTTGCCATGGAGACCGTGAAAGAGGGAAAGCTGGCCTTCCTCGATGTCAAGAAGGACGAATCATTTACTATGATGTCAGATTTACCACAAACCTACCCACACGGACCGCTACCTGAATAAAGATTTTAACCATCATGTTAGGCAGAAAAGGGGCATCATCAAAACCTTGGTTGAGTGAGCACAACAAATTTGCGAACCGCAACATCTACAAACGTATACTTGTGCCACCTAAGCCGCGCGCTACGAGCGAAGGCGATGGAGAAAAACGAGCTATTCGACCACAACCCTGAACAAAGATTTTAACCATTATCCTAGGCAGAAAAGCAGAAAAGGGGCTTTATCAAAACCCTGGGTGAGCGAGCAAAACGAATTTGGGAACCGCAACATCTACAAACGTATTGTGCCACCTAAGCCGTGCGCTACAAGCGAATGGTTATCGACGAGGGAGAAAAGCGAACTATTCAATCACGACTCCAGCTGGAGAAATCTGCCCAGTAGCCAGCGCCAGTAGGAAAAGCCTATGTACCTTAGATCAGGAATGTCGCCGATGGTATTGGAAAGATATGCTGCAAAGGATGACCATCACATTTATCTATAAACCTACAAGACAGCTACAGCATGCTTTCACTTTTACGAAGGATAAGAGAGATCCCTTAGCGTGAAAAGGAGTATATAGTATACCTTGCAGTTGCAAAAAAGTGTATATTGGCGCTACCGAAAGAAATGCTGCTACAAGGATAAAATAATACAACACATGCTGTCGCCTTGGACAAACTGAAAGATCTGCTGTTGAGTATGCTCTTCAACGGGGATATTATATTGACTTCGCCCATGCAAGGATTCTTGATACCGCCAAACACTACTATGCTTACCTATAACGTGAAAAAACGCTGGATGGTTACCGACTACGTGATCTACTGCGGTCCAGTGACACGGCTTCGCCAATCAGGGACTCAGCCGCGGATGCCTAACACCCCGAGAGTCAGTTCGTGTTCTCTTGGGGACAGTTTCAGAGCTACTTCTGAGGAAGACACCGACATGAGTGTCGAAACGTCAAGGTCTAATAACCAACGTGGGAACCAGCCCGGAAAACAACATGTCAATTATATCCAAGCTGAACTCGACTCTGGAGATGCTCACTACAGCAGTGGGCGAAACGTCAGCGAAGAGGAAATCGACACGACCACGGCCGACTAACCCTCTATCAAGTACTAGTAACATACCCAAAATCAATAAATTATGAAGTGGCATTATTAATATATTGCAAATATAAACTTAAAAATATAATACGTTTGACTGGATAAAAGATAACAATTCTTTAGGTAAAACATGAGTTTTATATTGCGAAAGAAATTTAATCCTTTGGAATGTCTGGAAATTGAAGTAGTACATCACCAAAAAAAAAAACGTCTGCAAATATATAAAAAGCAATACCATCATCAGTTATTGCAACTATATTACACCGTTACATAGCTAATAATTATTAATATTTTCATAACAAGATCATTAGTGCAACAAAGGGGATCCAACTAAGAAGTTAGTTCCGCATTTAAAATAAAATAAAGGGAAATACTATGAACTTACAAACTGATTTCAATATTACATATAAGTAATTACAAATTACTTACTAAATAACGAACTTTTAAAAGAATTTAAGGTTGACACAAATATCGATGATATTTGTTTCAATTAATTCAGTTACACACTTTTTACAAGTAGAAAGACCATGCGCTTAGAAATTGTTATTTAACTCTTATAAATACTTACAATTCACTCTCTGAATAATGCTCTTCAATAAATTAATTTTTAACGGACATTCGCGGCTGACGGAAAGTTAGCCCATCATTTTAAGCCTTTGAATGTAAGGAACACTATGGGCTTACAAATTGTGATTTATTGCTTAGAAATACTTACAATTAACTTACTAATGTAAAAGAAATAGTTCAGGTTGACAGAATTTGAGGGACTGAATTCTTTGACCTTTTTCGAACTGCAATATTAGCCCTTTTGTGTAAAATCAATACTAGCGGTATATACGGTTGCCTATAGCTAAGGCGTAATACAGACCTGTGCCGGTCATAACACAAGGCAGGCTATGTATAATTCTTTACATAATGTAGAACAAATATATTACTAGTAGTAAAAGTTAAAAATGTTAAACCTTTTAATTAGGAATTTACTGTGGCGGACCTTGGTCCCATGTACTACTATTCTACTTGAAAGACGCTGGGATTTATTGTTTAATAAATTTAGATTTTTAAAGAAAATTGCTAAATTGAGTCTATCTCAAAATTACAAAATGCCTGGAATGCGTACTGTGCATATCCCTTTGTGATTGAAGAATTTGCCACTCTTTATTAACGAGTTTTTAACACATCACAATGTGTAATAATACGATAGCTTATTTTAGCACTAGGATGAATTAGGACACGACGTTCAACTAGATTTTTCAAATCGTTCTTTCTTTTTGTCTGCACGAAATGTCCTAAGGCGAATCTGACTTTGTTTAAAGTTGTTTATTAAATTCAAAAGTACCCAACTGTTCTGTCTTTTTTGTTTCTGATCTAGATCTGTTAAACTTGTGCGAGATTTATCGCCTTTGAATTATAAACAAGGAAAACAAAACAGTGTCATTTTCACATCATCATACCTGCAAGTTCACTTTATGTTGGTCTACACTTTAATACGTTGTCTCTTATAACTTTTATTTTTGCTCGAAGCACTTTTAAGTAACTTATTTTAGGTAATGGACTGGCTCTTATACTTTAGTTTATCTTTATGGGCAAACGAAAGCGCACTCTATTTTGTATGTGCGATACCGAATTCATTTTAATATATCTACGTTAATTTTTAAGTAAGCAATACTCATGCCTGCTTAATATAATTTTAAGCACTGTGGATTCTATTGCACAAAAAGTGATGATTTCACTGTCATATATACATGTATGCTTCGTTTGTGAACTGCATCGGTTGCAGCACACATTTCTTTGTATGATCTTGTATTAAATACCATGCTCAACTGACCTAAACAATTATTAGAGTTTAAAGGTAAGTTGTTCTGTCAAATATACTTAAATCAAAATTAGTGTACTTACGGCCGTTGGGAATTTTAGAAATTGGAATGCCTTTCCTACATGAATTTATAATTATTCAGTTTAATCCGAAATAGGTTTGCTATTTGAATAATGGTGCACTGCAATTTGCTATTTCACAAAGTTCGATTATTCTCACGCGACTGTGGTATAGCGAAAAAAAAACTTCGAATGCGTAGTCATAATATTGTTAGAAATGGATTACCTGACGGGGTTAAATAAGTCCATACCTACCAAATAAATATTGATCTATGTTTAAGAATTTAAGACTCTTAAAATAGACTTGAGCTAATGTTGTTCGTGAGAATAATGGATATGAAAGAGGTCGACCACCGAAAGTAGGTATAGCGTACGCAAGTAATGAAATGTATTGGGTACCTATCTGATAAAAATTAGTATTTTAGTTACCTAAATGTCCTTTTTAAATTTTAAACATGTTTTTAATTTTAGGACCCTCTATCAACTTACCCCATGTCTTAGGGAAAACAAAACTATACTTTTAATGTATTTACAAATGGTAACCTGTGTCAAGTCTTAGTTTAGAAACCTCATCGTCGACCTTGCTCTTTTTGCAGCTTATAAGTATGTTTTCAGGTCTAGCTGCTGTCTACAAAATGCTATTAATAAATAGCTATTTTGAAAAGGTAGTTATTGCCTGCACGTATTTTAAATTTACATAAGTGATATTTATATTGGTAACAGGCAGTATTTACGCTCCGAAGATCGAAAATATTGAGCTATGAGCGATTCAGTTGCAAATGTGCCAGACGCGTTCAGTAGCGTTACTTACATTACTTATATATTTTAGTTGGACCTAGAATAATTTCCAAAGGGCTTTGCAGTGGTTAGCATGTTTGATTAGTAATCAAAAGGCCCCAGGTTCAAACCCTGGTCAAACCTGGCAATACTTTTTTAATACATATTATATGCCTGTTACCCTGATAAATATCACTTATTCAACGATAAAATTTATAACAGGTAACAATACTGGCGTTTAATAATGGACATGAGAATATTGTTAAGAATTTAATATGGTCGGATATGTATTTAAAATTTAGTTTGCCAAAAATAATTCAAAAAGTGGTTTCTGAATTTCAATTCGCACAGTTACTGAAAAGTAGTTATTAAGCGTTTATACATTATTATGCAAATATGCAATTTACAATATTTACAAATTATAAGTGGGTTTTCAAAATTTGACATCGGTGTAAGTATGATGATGCAATTAGATAAGCTTGTAAAAGACAAAAATAATTTAATAGGAGCGCAAAGAAATAAAGAAAGAAGGTACCTACTTCTAGTTCCTCCTTATTAAGTTGTAAGGATCCTAGCTATATATTAATAAAATAATACTTAGTTGGAAGCTACGACAGACTTATTACTATCCACCAACTCTCTAGCACATCAAAGCTTACCTCATATTCGAAATCTCCATCTATATATCCATCTTTGAGCACGTACAACCTGTAATAAACAACATCCCCTTTTTTCACCCTTAGCTTGAGAAACCCATTGTCTATTACGTTTCTATAACGCGTTTTTAGATATAAGCCTTTTCTTGTTGATGTTTCCTTGAAAGGCTCATCTGGAATTGAGACCCTGAATCTTTTGGGTCTAAGGATTTTTATTCATGGTTTTGGGATTACGACCCACAGAGAGAAATCTATACACGAGTAACTTGTGCATGTTTCCCGACTTAACTGGCTGTTATGCTCTTTTAATGTACATATTTTATTTGCGGTAATAAAAAGCAGACCTGGAAACCAGAGTAGACGAATGCTGAACCATTACAATCGTATTGACAAGCATATGTTCGACGTAATCAGGCAAGCTTTTTTAATCCGCCGATTAATCAGCTGACTTTATTGCAGTGATAGTAGAAAACATTCTTTAAAAATGTTTGTTTATCAACAGGTTCATATAATTCAAGAGATTTTTGGGTTTAGTACGGATATAATAATTCAGTCAAAGAGGCAAAATGAAAGGAAATAAGTTGTGTAGGTCTGGATTTTTGCATAGTGGTAGAGGCTACCTCCATGAACAACATATTAAAAGGCTTGACCGCTGAAGTGTGAGCGTTGGGAGGAGAGGGGGTGGAAAGGTACGTTTTTCGTGAATATCTAAAAAATGACGCCCTCTAGCCGAAAATGTGTCGTACACAAAATAAGTAATTTAATAATATGAGAAAAGGAAATAAATCTTCTCTCTACGGCGCCTTTCTAATGATGATCTGACAACTGATGATTTAAAACAGAGCACTAATGTTCCACTGTAGTTGACGGTGGTTTCCTCCTTCATCAGGAAAACGGAACACTGGTACAAAGGTTTCTATCATCTGCGAACAGTACATAACCTATGTGGAGAACTATTACGATCGCTTTGACTTTGATTTTCGATGGATATGGTGACACCAATTTGAAAGAAACGATGAAGATCACAGTTTAACAGAAGCATTTTCTTGCAAATGGGAAAATAAAACCAAGCTTATATAGGGTTTTCCAATAGGGACGGGTCGATGTTGACAGGCTGTTACGGCTATGTTGTTATAGCGACCGCTGTCAAATATGTTGTTTGTTATTCAGTCACAGGTGCCAAATCATCATGTCAAGTTACATGATTGAGCAACATGTCCAAATGATAAAACTATCAAAATGAGTGTTCATTAGTGAAAACTTTGCGATCGTTGCGTCCATTTTATGGCAGACGCGGTGACCCTTCAAAGTCGACTCTTCAACGTTTGATGGTCAAATTTGAGACGACCGGTTCCGTAAACGATCAACCAGTACCCTTACGTACAAGGAACGCCAGATCGCCGATCGGTCGAAAATATTGCCGCTGTCAGCGAAAGTGTGCAGGAGAACCCGAGGAAGTCAATTCCTCGTCGTGCACAAGAACACGGCCTTTCGCAAACTTCAACTTGGCGGATTTTGCGTCGGGATTTGGGCCTGTACCCGTACAAGATCCAACTGACCCAAGAGCTCAAAGTTAACGATCACAGACAACGCTGTTTGTTCTAATTGGGCTTTGGACCGTTTGGAAGAGGATCCTAACTTTGGGCGAAAAATCATTTTTAGCGACGAGGCGCATTCTTGGCTGAATGGTTATGTTAACAAGCAAAATTGTCGTACTGGGGCGACGCCAACCCACACGAAGTTCAACAGATGACAATGCATCCACAAAAAGTGAGTGAGCTCTACAGGTCAATGCTAACAAATTTCTTTTGGCCTGAATTAAACAATATGGACGTGGATGACATGTGGTTTCAGCAGGACGGCGCTACTTGCCACACTGCAAACGCCAGGATAGACATGCTGCATGATGGATTTGAGGGTATGGTTATCTCTCGTAGAGGTGATGTGAATTGGCCACCAAGATCGTGTGATTTGACCCCGCTAGACTTTTTCTTGTAGGGTTTTCTTAAGTCTCATATCTATACCAATAAGCCGCAATCGACTGATGCCCTCAAGATCAACATAACCCATGCCATTGCTCAAATTCAGCCGGATCTATGCGACACAGTAATTGAAAATTGCACTAGGGTTCGTACCACCATGAGAAGCCGCGGCGGACATATGAATGGTGTAATATTTCATACATAATGGCATACATGGGCCTTTCAAATAAAAAAGAATTTCGTTAATACCTCACACACGGCTTGTTATATTCCATTTCAATATCGGCCCGTCTCTATTGGAAAACCCTATACAACTGTTTAAAAAAATGACACTAAGGGGAATAGAAACGAAGGGGATGCTGAACTATCGCGAGRTGTGGGTTGAAGAAGGCTGCTCTACACCCTACTGTCCCAATAATAGGTGTCGATTCGATTGTTTTACTKTGGTACCACCAGGGAAAAACGTATTCTTCTTGAAGCCTGGTAGGGGCAAAGTAGAGTCAACACTCTTCTCAACAGCGAAACTCCAACAACCTTCTTTTGCCGAAACCATCCTTTTTCTCCACTCTTTCAGCGGCTGAAATACTACCTCGTTTATTTATAAATAGAGGAAAGAGGTATAGTTAACCTGTTCAGCAAAATGTCCAATCGAACGTCTTTATCAACCCCTCAGCAATATCAGAAATGATTGTACAAGCTAGCAAAAAAATGTTTCTGGGAATCCACCAGGCGACTTCCGATGATAAAGATTTAAACAGGCTTCGTAAGCAACATTCCTGAAGTTTCAACGAAGCCGAAAATAAAACCGGGCCTTATTACCACTAACTAGAGGGGCGGCAAAACAACACTCTACTAGTAACTGGTGTTGGTCCGTTATAAGAACAAGTTGTGTTTTGAGAGTAAATACAGAAAATTAACAAGATTTTGAGTTGTCTGTCTTGATGTGGTATCCAAATACGACTGTTGTGCAATTTAGAAATGGCTTTAAACCAAATTAGATTGAAACGTCCGAATAAAGTCAATAAATATGGTTTAATCATAAGCCTGCTTTTATTTGACTTAACACCAGCTACAAAATTCTAAAAAAATGAAAGTTAAATTTTTGCAGGAGAGATTTCTTTGTTTCACGACGTTTKTAGTTTTTTTGCGATTCGAAATCAAGCACGTGTTTGATACAAATTCAGATTAATTTTCAACTCTGTCGATTTAACGATTCTTAAGTGCTAGATCATTGGTTGAAGTTGGAAACCTCCACAGGACGTTTTTGAGGTACCAGACTAGTAGAGACGCATTCTAGTGCTTCTTTCCGAGAGAGTAGTTCAAAGCCAGCCGTTGCTAGCACTGAAGCCATGATATATCTTCTACCAGGTCGGATCCATCCATAATACTTCTCTTAGGCAATAAAATAAAATCATACAATTTTAACTCATCACCAGATGCTTATAACTATAACTGCAGGTTTATAAGGTTTACTTTTCAATTTTTATTACATTTTTATTCAAGAAAATATTTTTTCGAGAATTGGTAAAATTACATATAACTTTCTTTATATTTTATTTCTTACCATATAGTCTTTATTTTAAAATTTTGCATTCCATATGCATAACAAACACTATAGCTTTTCTCAGCGGATAGGTAACTAATATTAGTCTACTTAAAATTCACTGTCACGTGAAATGTGGTTTACTCACTTTTCATAATTTTACTGGACAACTGCACCGGAAGATTATTAGCTAAGTGCTGACCGTTGGTGTCGAATTAAAGAAATAATGGACTTACAATGGAACTGTTTCGTGCCCCTCCTATCTCCGAATTACCTTCAGTTTTGAGGTGTTGTAATGTGGCGAATCGCATAAGGMGAGTATCGATGTATTTTTWGTCCCGATGGCAATAATATATCGATTCATAAACAAATATATATCATATAATATATGGTTTAAATAACTATAAACCTGGTATTTGCTACAATACCATATGTTTTGTTCTGCTCCGTATAGACAATATATTAGTAGCACCATACAAGTATGTTTCACCTAATTTTTTTTTCAGAAGTCCCTAGCAAAAACAAAACTCACAACGTGCCTTGTCACACGATGTAGTGTACAGCTTTGAACGCGCATCAAGATGTCGATATGACGCCATCATTCTTAGTTTAGGTGTCTTACATATTTCAATGAGAAATTACAAAAAATAATGATGAACTTACCTTAATATATAATAATTATATCGATGTAATTAGTGCATTACCTTGTTTTTCATTCGTACAATTACAACGAAGTTTTCTCCCTCCCCCCTTGGTTTTTCTTGCTTGCTTGCTGGCTTTCGAGCTGGCGACGCCCTTGAAGTCAGAAAAACTTAACTTATTTGATGGAACTATTTTATCATTCAGTGTAGATTTCACAAAATTTTAGAGAAATCTGAAGAAATTGGTTTGAATTTTGTCGTTTGTAGTATAATCCAGGGTTATGAAGGCAAAAGTACGTACAGTTCTCAGAAGTTATAAATTGGTGGACATAAAAAATCTAAATATCTTTAAACCCAGCTTACTTCCACATAAATCTGACACTACTACTATTATTTTCAGGAAATCACCCCTCAGAAATATCAACACATGCCATAACAGATTGCGTTCGTCGCCGGCAGATAATCCGGAGATTTCAGGTCCAACGCCCAAATCGAACAAATGGTTCTCGCCCTACGTCACCATCTCGCTCAATTCCGCACACGTCACACAATTCGCCCACGACATCTTCCGTCTTTGTCGCCACGAGCTATTTTTAGAGGCACCCCTTGCCGAATTTCATTCAAGGGTTAGCACGGGGTGCAACGAATCCTCCCCTCTACTGACCCAGATCGCCAGCAGGCCTTCCCCAACGGAATCTACAGCGGGTTCCGTTACACAACCGATCTGTATGGTCACGGAGATGATGTTGCGTCATCAAGTCGAAATTGATCGGATTTGATGCGTTATTTGCAGTGAATGGTGTTACATGTACGTAAAATTATCTATTTTAGGAAAAATAGTATAAACAGTTTGAAAGGGTGCGCTTTTTGTGGTCTGGAATTAGCTGATTATAAGAGAAAATCAAGGAGGCAGACGTTATTTGTCAATTAATTATTATTACTTGTACACATAAGAGATGTCAAGGAAATTGTATTTGTATTTTCTCTTATAATTAACTTATACTATAACGCAACTGGCAGGAAAGAACAGGATGATTTATACCTGGGCAACACCATTATGACAAATGAAAAAAATATATCAAATATTTCAGCGCAGATATAAATAAATAATTAGAAAGGAGGATAAATTTTATTTCGTACTATTTGCCCAAAACCCATAAAGAATAAAACTAATGCCCCTTAAAGATTTATAGGTAATACGATTGTCAGTCCTTGTTATGAATTATTTAGAAAAAGAAACGATATTTTAGTCAGTTTTGATGTGGTTTTATTGTACCATATTTAATTTTATTTTTCGTTAAGTCGGTTTTTTGAGGCCTTTATAACATCCTTCGTTTTTCACACAACTCATTTCTCTTTTCCCTGTTGATTTGTTTGATAAAAACTGAAGTTTCTGCCACGTAAATACACACTACTATAATTTAGAACCACATAATTTATTATTTATATCATCCAACACTTTAAAAATCGATAACAAACCGCCCTCTGCACACACACAATTTAAATGGACGCTCCGTGTACTTAGGTTTGTTTATAATCCAAGCTGAATGACCTTAAAAATGTGACGTCATACGCAGATGCTCTATAGACGAATTTTGGTCTTCCTTGGAGAAAAATGGTCCTAAAAACATTTGCTCTGGGCAGTTGTCAATTGCAACAATTTATAGCCGGGCTGTAAAACTTTGTTACGAAACATACTTTTGCATTAGGTGATAATTAGATATTACTTGGTCATTACCATCAGTGTTTCTAATTGGAAAGCTATCTCACTAATAAATGCTAATAAATCGGTACCAACTACATAAGCTGACAGAAATATGAATAAAGCTCAAACCGCTCTGGCAACACTGGCATAACTAGCTGTCGTGCTGCTCGCATGCGCGGGTGTGCTCCGTTATAGTCTGTTCAGACAAGTGTCAATGACATCTGAATATTACATTTGAAAAAATTCTTTCAAGCTCTTAGTTTAATTGTTGACTTTCTATAAAATTTATCAAGACAAACTGAGTGCAGTTTTTTATGATGCACGTGCTGTTCATGTTTTATTGGGTTATTAGCAAACATTTTGGGTGGTTACGAAGAGTATACAACTGACAGGGGGGGGGGGGTTGGGAAAAAATCGATATTTTTATGTTTGCTGCATATCACCCCTTTCCAAACGTCGAGCAAACGTTACAGCGTAATTTTGCTTAGTCAAAGAACTTGTGGAAATGCATCTCGGATGGGGCAATCTAATTTTTTGCGACAATACCCAAACCCTCGCTTAAGCCAAACTTTGCCTAAAAGCAAAAGGTGCGCTCATGATAGGACGTTGCTGTAAAATATCAACATGTAGGTTCCCCTTTTAGCCCTTAAAATGTTCACGAGCATGCACAGTCACACAAGTGTGAGGGCGGTGGGGATTTCTTCCTTAAACTCACTGTACCATACCAAGTCTTTAGCCTTTACTCTTACCCATCAAAGGATATCTTTCTCGAGTTGAGCTTGCAAACTGCGACAAATTGTGGGGGATAATACCTTTCTAGGGGTACGGAATTTTACAATGATGCATTGCGTAACAGGCAACGGCACACTTATCTCACTCCTTGTATTAGCGGACAAACAAAATACGGTAGATGCCGTACGTGTTGGTTTTTCTACTCTAGGCATCTCCACCTAAGAATTCATACAGCTTCACCATACGTAGCTGTTGCTTCCGACGCACGCGACGCTCATTAAAGTAAGGCTTGTTTATACAGGATATAGGGTTTCTAGTATAAATATAAATATAAATATAAATATATAAATTCCTTGTGCCGCCTTTTTAGAACTGCTGTCAAGCTACAATATGCACGGCGACAAACTGATTTAATCGATAATTTCAATATGCGCCCTGGATGCATGAATCATTTATAGATTCCCTGAATTTGATCCACCAAATAAATAATCATATTACCCTTTAATACACTGTAACAGACCTGTTAAAGCTACACGCTGCAGTAGGTATTGATTAAAAAATTAAACATTTATTAATATTTAAATATTTTTTAAGAGCATTTAGTATTTGATAAAAAAAAGTATTTTAAATAAAAATGTATTTTGTTCAGCTCTGGTCCTACTGTTCTGGTCTCTTCTGACGCTAAATAGTAATAAAATCAATCTATTTTGTTATGCTTGTAAGCATGTTTGTGGTACAGGATAGAGAACAATTTGTTTTTGACCTATTAAGGCAATACTAAAATAGCTGCGATTAATTTTACACCAAGGAGTCGTAAATCGAAATATTAATAAAAACTTTAATTTGTCGAGTAAAATATGTCTTACAAACTAAGACCTATTAGCGATTGTCGTAAACGCGTCTACCTACACCGCTGCGATTCAAAATAGCAGGAGAAAGAAGCTCTGATTACTTCAAACTTTAACTTGTTAAACCSCACACACTCTCGAAAATATCCCGCAGACAGGAGATATTCTTCTCGCGTAGCAGGAACGTCGCATACGCTTTATTGGAAAGACTTTGAAAAGTGTAAATATGTTGGTCGTGTTGACGTAGGCGGTTCGCGTGGGTAGCGTTCGATAAATCGGTCCAGAGAAACTTCTTTTTCGTCTCCACTCGTGATTACACCATGACAGCCCTGGAGCTTGACTGCTTATCTAGCACGAGGCTTTGGTTCAACAGGGGTTTACGAACTTAAACGTAATAGCAAATTTCTCACTTGAAGAAATGATACTATGCAAATATGTTGAGAAAGAGGGGATTATAACGAATCAAAAAACGTACGCATCATAGCATACAGATAGTATGGGGTGAGGTAAGGCAAGTGCGTTTTGACGTATAAAGTATCAAGTAAAGCACGTAGGTGCCATTTCATCTCTAGCGGTTACGTGACCTCTGACAAAAAGACCAATTGCCGCTGCTTAAGAATACAAAGACATATTCTTGCAATAAAGTTACAAATGGTTATTATTAAACTCAAAATCAAATCTGTGTATTGAAGCTTACGAAGAAGTCGGTACACAATAACTTTATCGAAAGCGAAAGATCAGTTTAGATACAATCAAGGAGTTACATTAAAATTTGTGAAAAGAAACTTTGCTCTAAAGGTAATATTTAATTGATCTGCTGAGGAGTTATTTTTACATTGCTTTACTCAATACAATCCTTAAATTGAAGGTGAAGCTTTAATGAATGAGTCATCAGTTCACGAATATACTCTATTTTGCAAGTTTCAGTATTTTCTCTACATCTTTTCATCAGGTCCCGAAACAAAATTCAAGTCGTTGGTACTTTTTGTATTTTTGAAATCTTTATATTCTATTTTCTTGCTTACAATAAGAGATTCCTTGGGCTATCGGACCATTTAGGATAATTGCTGCCACGTCTGTGGCTTGACTGTGTTCGTTCACTATATGATACAACGCGTTACGCCTGTTGTCGAAAAACACTAATTATTAATTATCATTAATTAATTAATATATTTGAATCAAGGATAATAAGCATTAATATAACATTCACTATTATCACAAATTAAGTCTAATGTACAACCAATGCATTTTACAACATTGTTAATCTGAAAACGGCCATCAATTGCGAAATTATCACACGAGCTGGTATATAATAGATGTTGTATCATGCGATAACAGGCAATGATCATTTTCATAATCGAAAAGCTATTTTATACTAGGAAGATTACAACATAAGCAGTATCACCAGGACACCAGGATGATGCTCATGCTTAATACAATTTTTGTACGTCTCAATTGGTGAATTTGAAGCAAAACAAAAAAAAGTGATGAAAAATATAATACACCAATGGATACGCACCCATAACACACTAAATAACACAAGCGATTAGTAAAGTGCAATCGGTACACTGCACCTCATATTATATTTTGCGTTAAAACATTCAAAGCTTAACAATTCATCCTTAAGCCATGTACTTCTCAACCGCAACCCCCTTACATTAAAAAAAAGTATCTAAGCAATCCATGGCGATGTCGACTGTTTGAGAAAATTATGTAGTTTTTATATTTTTCGATTCGAAAAACTTTCTAACGCATACCTTGTATTGAAAATTGATCACCACTTCCGGCATACATAACTAATTTGTTGTTATTTTAAAAGAACTATAATCATTCGGGCACTTGAATTTAATTTATTTTCATTTCATCCTTGAAGAAAGATTGAAGCATCCCTTTTATATACAGGGCTTCTAAAAATGATTCATGCAAGTCGGACGGTGTTGATTTCTGAATTCCTTGTGCCGCCTTTTTGTAACTGCTGCCAAGCTACAATACGTACGGCGATAGTACTGAAGGTTGCTGATCAATGTCACACCACAGCTCCGAAATGTGAGCTTTTGGCAACCTTAAAGTTGGTTATCCCACAAAACACTACATAATATGCTGAAAATATATCAAATAATTAAAAAATCGATAGATGACAAGTATACGTCACTTTCCTGAGAGGCAGCAAACTGATTTAATCGATAATTTCCATAAGCGCCCTGGATGCATGAATCATTCTTAGAAACCCTGTATAACTATGGATAATTTCTTGTTTCACTCCAGTAAGACGTAAAAGCGCTTTTCTATCTCGCATGCGGTAAATTTGATATTTGTCTGTCCCTCTGAAGAAGAAGTGACCCCAGTTCCGATAAGAAGCGGCTTATGCCTAGTACCTAGTTATATATTGTATATCGTATAACCCTCTAATTTTTAATTGCTAAAAAAGCAATAATAATGCCACTATGATTACGCAACTTTTGCGATTGAGAAAATGCTCTGTAATTTTTTTGTTAATTAGGTAGGGTTTCCATAAATGATTCATGCAATGCGGGCGACGCTGATTTCTGAATTCTTTGTGCCGCCTTTTTGTAACTGCCACCAAGCTACACTATGCACGGCGATTGCGAAGATTGCAGTTCAAATTATTCGCGAAATTGATGGTTTTATAAAAATATTCCAATAATTTACGGTTATATTGTTCTTTCAAAGGTAAGAAATAATAATAATTATTGGTATAGTAGACTCATGGTGACCTCTACAGTCTACACCCTTGCATTGTGGAAGCTTTGTGTAGTGCAGTTGATGTTATTACTACTTAGTTTGTGAATTTTACCATTGCGGCAGGCTAAAAACATCTTTCAGTTCATCATAGTACAATCATTTAACAAGCTTACTGTAGGAACAACCTCACAAAGTCACAAATACAATACATAACCTAAAAGTCATACGAGACCGTGCCACTCCACAGCTCCGAGATGTGAGCTTTCTGCAACCTTGAAGTTGATTATCACACAAAACACTACAGAGGTACTATCTTTGATACTTATAGTTTGATAGCAAATACGTACTTCTTAATAATATTATACTAAAAGTACCTACTGCGCACCTGCTCCTCAAGTGCTCCTCTGGTAACGTGTGCACTATATGTAGGTTACTAGATAAGTTTTGCAATATCATTTTATTTATTACAATCACTCAAATTAATTATAACCAGAAGTAACACATTGCGTCTTACGTAAAAAATTATCAACAACGCCTTGTCGTTGGTAAACTTATTACAATTGAATTGACTTTTCACAAGACGAAAAAAGACCGAAGAATGGAGGATATTCAACCAGTCCCCCCTCCCTTTTTTGTAAAAAGTGGACGGTCACGTGAGAACTACGCGCCGGTGTATTATTGTTGTAAAAATGTCATTCATTTGTGTGACGTGATGTAAGTAACTTGGGAATGAAGGTCTAGGACCGAAACTAGTTGCAACCGAAATAAAATTCTGTAAGTGGAATTTGTATAATTGTATTCCCCTGTCCTAGTATTGTGATGTCAAAAGATGGGTAATTTATACATTACCCCAGAATCACATTTCTACCTTAATACAAGCATAATTAAAAGCTTCTAATGCACTTGACTTATTTTAACGAAAAAAGCGTCTCGCTGAGAATGCTTAACTATTAACTTAAACTTTTCAATAAGCAACAATTTTCTTACATTTTTTATTACTCGTATGTGTTCAGTAATACGACTGCTAAATATGTAATTCTTTCGGTTACAATATAATGGAACATAGTAAAATGTGTAGGTAATGTTTAATTCAGATTTCTCACCCTATGTAGTTTACAAAATGGAATAATTATTCAGACTTTAGTAAAATAACGTCCATGACGTACTGTGTACAAAACTGTGCCTCAATTTTCTTAAATAACTCAAGTTGCTCGGATTTAGCAACCCATACAAGAAAAAGAAGTTTTTTCTTCTCCTATTTCCTGCAAGTTGGCAAACCGGTGTTCGGCTAAAAAATGTGCGATAGGTCGGAATATATGGTAATAGGAAAGTTCAAAGTCTCCACTCCACACGGGATGGGGTAACAGTTCAAATCCATTAAGTTTTTCCAACTTCTGCGGAGTAGTATATGGTTCAGTGACGTTTTGTGACCTTCAGAATGTAATGTAAGCAATATGATATATAAATTTATACATGTCTGCTACAACCCAATGACCATATGTTGATTAAAGGAAAGATAGTTTCTAATTTAGTCGCCTGTTATATATAATAGGGAACTTGTAAAAAAATAGGGAATTGATACCAAAATTGTGAATTCGGAAATATTCTTAGATAGTTTCAATTTCTTTTTTAATACGTTATTATGTATACCAAAGGTTGTGTATCAGTTTGAAACTTTGTTTAAGTTACTAGTAAGTCAAATATCATCATATTACAATGAAAAAAAACAAGTTTTTGTATAAGCTGTGGTATAAGTCTCAAATACAAGTTTATTTTGAACAGTGCAATGAAATAAATGTTATTCATGTTGCAGTATATGTTACCGGAAAGCTTGTTTAATAGTTTAAGATAATATTTTGTCGGATAGATCGCTGTCTCTTGAAAACACTGATAAAAAATTAATAGTCTGACGTTTCGATTACACCTATAATCTTTGTCAAAGACGAAGAACCTCAAAATTTGCCTGACACAAGTTCAAACAAAATTTTGAAAGTAAATAAACAAATCACCAAGGATGCGAGACGTCATAGAAACAATGTGCCAACCTGATAAAAAAGGAAGCTAACGATGAAAAAGGAACTACCTACCTACTAGAAATACACGAACTACTTGATAAAAGATAACTACAAAATAGCCTTCCAAATGTCACCTAACTCATAATTTCCACAATCCCTATTAAAATTATTAGTATTCCTACAAATTTCTATAGCTTCTTTTATTAGACGTTTATGATAATATTTTTCTCTATGTAAAATTTTTGTTTTATCAAAATCAATCATGTGTTTAGTCAAATATGAGTGTTCAGCTGCGGAAKATTTATCTATCTKTTGCAACCTAGTAGCACGTATGTGTTCTTTCAAACGCGTACCTACTTTTCTTTTAGTTTGACCTATGTAACACTTTCCGCAAGATCAAGTAATTTTGTAAACACCTTCACTCTCTAAATGTACTTTATCTTTAGTAGAACTTAAAATTTTATCTAAATTACTATATGTACTATCAACAACTAAAATATCGTGTTTTCTAAGCATCCTCTTTAATTTTTCCGAAAGGCCTTGAACATAAGGCAAACTCAACTTCAATTTACTTTGTCGTGGCTGAGAATTTACTCGATTTGGATGAGCACTTTTATTAAAAACTGACCAAATATTCTTACTACTATAACCATTTCTCACTAGCGCTGATTTAAGATGATATATTTCTTTTTGTACAGAACTTTCATCTGGTATCCTTTGTGCTCTAACAAATAACTTCCTCATAAGACTATTCTTTTGAGAAAGAGGGTGGTGAGATGTGGCATGTAAATATCTGTCTGTGTGTGTTGGTTTTCTGTAAACATTGTGTCCTAACTGTCCAGTGTTTGTTCTGTAAATTTGGACATCCAAGAAAGGTAAACTACCATTGCTTTCTAATTCCATAGTAAATTTTATGTCGGGATTTTGACTGTTCAAATGATTTAGAAACCTACCCAGCTCTTCTATACCGTGGGGCCAAATAACAAAAGTGTCATCTACGTACCTATACCAACATTTTGGTTTAATAGTTTGCTAGAACGGTTTACATGTACCTACTGTGCTGCTAAATATTGCAATACTGTATAACACAATTTTGTGTAAAACTGCTACAGCAAAAGTAAGTAAATGAACAACAATTTAATAGATTATTCATTAAACATTAACAATTTGTTCAAATAAATTTTAAAATTTGCGTCCATAATTTATATAATTTTGTTAAAAATAAAAAAATAGCAACTAACTAATATTGATACCGTTTATTACAATTTCTGCAAACGATGGTGTCAGTTCTCCTAAAAATTGTTTTAAGGTATAACACAAGCAACTACATTGAATAAGGTACCTAATCAATACTAATTTTGACAATGCTGTTCAGTATCTATGGTTACGCAAAATTGTTCCTATCACCATTTCAAGACCAATTTCTACAATACTTTTATGCAGAAAAGTACAACTTTTTCTCTATGTAGCTGGCATTGAATGTGATCAATTCTCTGTAACGTTTTACTACCAATAGCTATGTCAGCAGTGTATCGACGTAACTACAAATTGTAACATTACTGTTAAATAATTAATAATTATTATAACATTCAAATGATGTGTAGTTTTTATTAATGGCATTTTAAAATAATTTGTTTTGTAGGATTATTTATGGAGACATCTATTGACAGCTAAGTAAGTATTACCGAAGTCTCTACAGATATCTTTATACAAATGAAGGTTATTTTACTAAAAATGTTATTGTAAAAACCGCTATAATAATTTTCACAAATGCCAAAATTTAGAAAGAAATATAAATAATTATACAACCGTGCGTTTTATACATAACGAGGACGTAAAGAAGAACTTTAGCAGGCAATATGTGTTTATGCCCAAGTGAGCGAAGCGAACGACGCTGATAAAGAAGACGAGCCCGATAAAGTTCAGTTGCGTATAACTTGCATACACAGCTGTATTTTCGACTTAAAAAATTAATATTGCTTTAAAGCTTTATAGTTCTTAAATATGAAAAATATTTTTAACATCTAACGTATGAAAGATGATGACAATTCCGTGCTTTTGGAAGATTACGTGAATTACCACGCAAGAAGTTAAAAATTATTATTTAAAACAAGGAATAGCCAATGAACTATGCTGTATGTACATAATTAGAGGTTAAAAACGCGCCGTGAAACGCCTGAGGTGAAAATTTGTTCGGAAAATCTGACGTTTAATCGTAGTTGTTTAGCTCTAATAAAGTAAAAGGGACTAGTACTTTAAAGTCTCGCTTTATGAACGCTCTCCACCCTCGATAATTACACGTTAAAGGGTAAGAAGAATGTATTGAACCACATCTATATAAGTGAGGGAAATGAATGCAGGTATGTTTGTTTTGTGGACTTAAGTAACCTCTACCTCCTTGCACCCGCAGAAATTCAAAAACTATAATGATAATATGACATAATCTTCCATCCACATGGTAATGGAACTCTCTAAATAAAAATTATAATTTTCTGTACAAGTTTAAAGTAACCAATAACCTTCAAACATTCTTAAATTGAAGTGGGATTTGCTCATTTGTTATATACTTTAGAACTACTCTAATAATAAACTACCTAAATATACTCCTTTCTAGAGGTGTTACGGAATAGCTTTTGTATGTACCTAGTACGACCCGTTCCAGTTCCAGTTACGTACCTATTCCAAATACCTGTTCCGGTTCCAAGCTGTTCCAGTCTTGTTCATGACGATACTCCGTCGCCTCGGGAACAGGTGTGCGGAACTGGCAGTTCCTACCTATTCCAGTGTAATAGGTCATGTTCGGACGCAATACCTCTACGGTAAACGGTATCGAGTGTCGACAAGCCAACTTTTACAATCTGCATTCTGTTCATAATTTTGTTATGGACCAGCATTTTAAATAAGTAATGAACAATATATAAAAAGTCATTTTCAATTAAAGTTTGTCCTATTTGTAGCAAATATTGATTAGTAGCCAAACCAATGTTATTCAAAGCAAAGATGCATTTAATGTATCATTGTTATTTCAAAATAGGGAGGTTGTACAAAAAATATTGTACTATACTTGTGTCAAAAGTGATTTAAGTTTGTTTTGATTCACATTTCTGTACATTACTCATATGATGAGCAATTATTATTATTACCCTTATACATATTAATAAAGTATGAATACCTAAAAATTCTAATTGGAATATTTATCAAAAATAAACGTTGATATAGCAAAAGCCACTCTTTGTACTTGCTACAAAATAGCAAAATACTGTTAAACAAGTAATCGTAATGTTACTGGCAATTAGAATAACTACTTTGTTTTATGCATGCATTTCTAATCTTCTGAAGCTCAAATCCCGAAACGGTTTAACTGTTGATTGTCGAACCAGTAGGTATATGTCCAGTAACAACAAGTATATTGGATAGAAGAGAATAGCTAAACGAAATTGGCAGGTCGTACCCGTTCCAGTGTAAAAGGTCCAGTTCCAACGCAGCAGTAATAGTTCCAGTTACGCACTTATTCCAATCGAAAACGCCCGATACGAGACTGTGGACTCGTAATAGGTACATCAGCTCGTCCGGAACAGGTACGCGGAACTGCCAGCTCGTACCTATTCCACTGTAACAGGTCCAGTTTCAATGTAACACCTCTACTCCTTTCTGAATAGAAACTGTTGCAACTGTATCCTAGCTCTCAACTCAAGAAGTTTCGTGTCTTTAATTAATTTGATTAGTTAACTAGTTGCCGAGAGAACATTTGCATGTCCTGACCGTTTATGTATGCAAAGTGAACGTTTGTTAACTCTAACTACCGATGTTGACGGAAATTTTCGCTTGTAGCTGGCAGCCTAGACAAACAGGTAAACAAGCTATTGCTGCATGTACTGCACGGAAGTTGTTTTCGCAACTAACGAAGCGACGACAGGGATGTTACTGCCACACACAGCTTGCTGCTTATTATAATACAAAGCCGTAGAAGGGCCATATGCACAATTTGTTTTACAATTCGACAAAAAAGTTGGCATTTCGACAAAGAAGTGAAAATTTCCACAAATAAAAGTGGAAATAGCCAGGAAACATGGATGTTATCCACTGAATGCGGGGTTTAGCACGTAGCTCGTGCAGACTTAATAAGAACCTTCAACCGCTTTAAGAGCTGTGAGACTGACGGGTAAGTAGCTATTTGATTTGGAAATACATGTATTGCCTACTGCTTTTATCTGATTTGTATTATCTATTTATCCCTAATTATTAATTGGGTATTATCACTTTATTGAAAATTACGTAAAATGAATCTTGAAGTGCATATATATCGTATGCCATGTTAAAAAAAAAACAAAAAAATATATGTAGGTAGAGAATTTCAGGTCTGAAATTCGAATCTTAGGAGTCACCGCCAAAACGCTTCTATCCAAGGTTATTCAACTCGTGACGTCAAGTGTCATGTAAACATTACCGACGAGCGTGCTATTTAATAGTGTAGCATTATTCTTGTATTGGAAAAGATTTTGTGTGGTGTTTATTGAAAGGACGGTGTAAGAGGTCGCACCAAAAGTGATTTGTGTAGTTTTACAAGCATCTATTATGTATGGAAAACAAAACAAGTGTTGTTTTGTACATGGTTATAAAAGTATTTCAGTCAGTACATATAACAAAATTTTTGTAACCGTTCTTCGAGATTATCAGCGTATGAAAAAGTTGGTTAAGGCCCCTAGAAGTGATATGCCGAAATCGCAAAATTTATTTTTCTGTTGTGAAGATCATCTTAATTCTTACTGTAAGTTTTATTTTATCAGTGAATGTATCGGTGGTTTCCCCAATGTAAAATTTGTTAATAGGTTATATTTAGTTACTTCTTGAACGCTGTTAATGCATTGAACGGACATCCACGGACCATAAGAGCAGATATTGAAACAGAAAATGGGAGAGTAGAGAAATGCCAGAAGGCATAACGGTACACTCGCCCACGATTTCTGTATGGCAGGAGTACTGCAACCCAAGGGATTGATTCTTGGTAGGCAATTTTACATAAAGAAATTGTCAGTATGATAAAAGATAGCATCACAGGTTTCATCCGCCAACAGACCATACAATGATTTCACTAGATGTAGTTTCACTTTTTATGGTTTAAGAAGATTATTGAACTTACATTTAATAACAGTATTTTTCAATATAAAGAATCTTTTTCCAACAAGTCAATGGTTGTACCGCGCGTTAAATAATAAATGAACCTACGAGGATTGCTGCATCCTCTGAATCGTAAATCCAGCATCACCTTTAATGCAAACCTCGAAGTAATTTATGTTGTTAATAAAGCAATTAACATTTGTAATAAATTACAAAACTACCAAAATAAAACCAAAATTGTTAGTTTTGTTAGATATTATGTTGATGATATGTTAGTTGTACAGAAATAGTATGTATCTTGTTTTGGATACGTTTAACACAATGCATAGCAAAATACAATTTACGATGTAGAGAAAATAAACAAAACCAAATACCATTTTTAGATTTGTTACATACTAGAAAAGCAGATTGCTTAGTAACTATAGTTTAAAGAAAATCAACTTCTAGCAACCGTGTTTTGAACTACAACAGCTTTTGCCCATTATCACATAAAGTTTCCGTAATAAAATCTTTGTCTTAACATTCTATTGATGAAGGTCCTGAGTTAGATTTAAAGGGTGCTTGTATACTATACTGAGAGACGATCAAACTTAAACGTGAACTATTAGAATCAATCACCACAAAAGAGACTGTAGAAAGCATAAATTTCAGGACCGACACCCGATATTTTCTTTACTTTTGTCAGTTCAGATAAGTCTTCCATCCTATTACATGTGATGCCAGTATGTTTTATATTGCAGTCTTGAGAAAGGAGCAATACAGCACCGAAACTTGCCCTAAAATGATGCTGCAGTTCAATTTAAATTGTCCAAGAACCTAACAATCGCTTCAATAAATTAATTTTTATTTTATGATAATTTTAATAAATCAGAATAAATAAAAACTAAGACTACATTTATTTCAGTGTATCGCGAACGTAATAAAATATACATAGATATACAAAAACATGATAAATTCTACACACAATATGCTGCACGTTAAGGTACTTAACGGAACATGATGAATTAGAAATAAGTACAAATAAGAGAACAATAAAGTGAATAGGAATAAATACCTTAAAAAATTTAAAAAGCGTTTAATTATAATTAAGGCTCATTGGAAACCAAAACCATTGCATTGGTTAAGGCAAACTCCTTTTTATTTAGGTTCTCATTAAGACTGCACGCAAAACCCTTTTTGGTAGGAAATTTTACGTCTTTATCGAAATTCCGACTGTTTCGTCGAATTCGTAAAACAAAGCGTGCATATGACCCCTCAACAGCTTCATATTATAATGGTTTAGCAAATGTGTCCAATTTGTAGACTAGTTACTTAAATTTGATTATTTACAGTGAGATATTTGTCCTGAAGAGTTAAAGAATGTGCTGACTGCAATTGAGGAAAATCCATCGTGCTATTTATGCCCAGAGCGTTCCGCTTAACTCGATTCTGCCCTCCAACGATAATATTATGTTTGACAATCTAAATCGGTACAGACATTAGCATTTCCCATCACCAACAGCGTCCCTAGAGTGTATAACGCAATTTGTCATGTGGAATTAAAATATTCCGGGATATTTAGACTAAAGCCACAAGAAAGAAAATGCACGGGTGTGTAGGGTTGGTTGCTTTGATTGCAAAGACAGCATTTGCTGGATTTTGGACAAATGGTTTTAACTGATCTCGAATTACTATATTACCTTATCACAATATTTACTGTAAAGAAGTCCGTATCGCATTAGAAAGCAACTTCGTCTGCATTGCATTTCAAAAAACAAAATGTAAACTGGGTTACAGAATTAACAGACTGGATGCCAATTTTAACACCCTTTACACATACATACATACATGATATAATTTAATAATTCAACTTCACTTTAGTAAATTATACATTCATCTTTTTTTATAACCTACATTCTAGAGTAAAATTAAATAAGATCGTTAATCGTCATCTACATTAAAAAATGGAATAGGTACGGTATAACGCCACAAACGTACACCCTGATAAAAAATGGAGTTGTAGAAGGATGCTTCTGATAGTTCCACAAAAGACGAATTTAACTCCGAATTTTTAGAGCAAAGTTTAAAAACTACCTATTTGTATATAGCGTTTTTCGATATATAGTTACTCAAGCCATTGAGTTTATTACTCGGATGTTGTTGAGTTTAGTACTATGATGGGATATTATAATCAAAGCTCAAGCCAAATAAACAATTGTGGCTGTCAAGTGGAAGGCTACAGTTGAAGAAAAAAACAATTCTTCAAATCAAGGCAAACTGTAAAAAAGGGAAATAGCAATTTTCAGCAAATACACAGGAAGCGCAATAGAGTAAGAGCGTGGTTTAATAAGAGTACACACCACATCAACTCAAATGCTATTTACCCAAATGAAACAAAAAAGGAAGAAGCGCAGCTATTCAAGACAGCTGACGTTAAAAATATAATGATTTGTGTTTGCTGAGAAGGAAAAGCAGGTGCATAACTGATAGAATAGGAGCAGATAACATTCATAATTATTATACCTATTAGACTGTATTGTTTCCACGAGCGCCCTTGTTCTTGCTGTTTCTTGTGTACACTAGTGAATGCCTTTGAGGATACTCAGTTGAGGTAAGCTATTTGGTGCATTGTGAAGGTATCATAGGATGCTGTGCATTTTTTAGGATATTCAATTTGCCCACCCCTAAAGAAGGCCCGGTACTTGCTGATAAGCGAAGTATTTCAATGAAAACGAGCCAAATAGGCTAAACAGGTCGATTTTATTTTGGATAATCATTTTTTTAAATCCAGTTTTTATCAAGAAATGTTAAATCACTTTAAATGAGGAAGATTTCAGTTTCCTTAAAGTTCGAAATTACTCAATTATTATTACATATTTTGTGGGCATAACTAAGGGATACGGTAATGAATCAAAATTATACTTGCAAAAATATGGTAATAAGTAATATTGCGACATAACGGTCCACTACGAACTGTAAAGAGAAATGAAGACTACTTGTCAAATGTATATTTTAACCCAAATGCTAAATGTATTCTGTGGTAAATTGGCAACGCTGTTAAATAATAATTACGTTATCTATCAATTCTAGTTCTAGCAGGCAACAACGGTATTAGTTTGAAGTATTATCAAATTATTGTCAATTTTATGATACACTTTCAGATATTTAGTAATTAAAATAAAAATTTCAACTTATAAACATACCTTCATTTTTTTTATTTTGTGCTAAAATAATCGCTAATTGCAATTTCAAATTATTTTTGGCCTAAACTTTTAGGAATTTCAGTTATTGCACTCTTAGTTTGTGTGAAGATGTCGATGATCAGATTTCGAATAAGACTATTTCAAACATATTGAGATAAAAAAATATGTCCTCTTCCTATTACAATCTCGGATGGAGGCTTTCTGTTTCTTCAGCGACTGTCGTGGGCCGAACATGGCGGCTACGAATACCTGCCTTTATAGAGGTCTACTTCTACCGCTCAATGGTATTGCCCATTGTACCTACTGGCACGGCTAGATGGCATTGCCTTTAAAGAGATATTCATAGAATGTACCCTAAAACGAAATATCGGACGTGGTAACATCAAAATCTGTTTTCCTAAAAACCTAACACATGTTCTTTTGGCTATATTTCCAAGGAGTGCAACGAAAGTCCCCCCCCCCCCATACTCACCCCATTTCGACTGGCCATAAAATTTAGCCTTTAATTGGGATACCCCACTGTAAATAATAAGTAAAATGTGCTGTGAAAGAGATGCTAGCACGTTTAAAATTTCAGGCTGCCTGTGCCAAGGCCCCTTTAGCGTTACCCCCTTTCGCTGGTATTTGTAAGCTGTACTTCTTAGTTTGAATTTAATTAAGCGTGTTAATTATTTCCTCAATTTAGCGTCGGGGGCAGAGATCTCCTTGATGAAAAGCCACAACCTTGGCTGGTGGATGAACGGCCGAAGAAGGAAACGTAGGTCAGCGGGGCCTAGACACAGCTAACGCCCCCGCACTCCCGGGGCTCGAATGCAGAGGCGTACCGCAGCGATGGGGCTTTTATTTCACGGAAGCTCGACCGGCGAATTTCAAATTATCCTTGCGGATATTGCACGACTGCCGACGGGCCCGGGGCTTTTATCTTTTTCTACGGATTTTCGGGCGTGGGCGGAGATCAACGAGATTTGTAAAGAGCGGCCGAATTGGAACGGTGGTGAATAATTGGTGCGTAAGGGTATTGGGGAACTGTCAAATTATGTTTGTATATAAACAGCGCATTTAAAATTAGAAATATAGCGAATAAAATGTCAAAGTGTAGGATAAATTATCTTTGGCAACTGTGAATTTATTTTATTCTTTTACTTAACATCGTATGATTCCAAATTGAAACGAAAAGAACCAACCTCGGTTTATTAGTCCAGTCAAAATAGACATTCGAGTTCGGAAAAATTTGCATAGAGCTGAAAATTGGTAGATATGTTAAATACATCATTAGAAACAAAATGCCAAAAATCCCCATCGATCCCTCTTCTGCAAAAAATTGTATTCAAGGTCAAAAGTGCGTTTCTTTCGAAAACGGTAATTTTTATCGTAAAAATGGCTGAGTTGTAGATTATACAATTCTCTACAAAAATCATATGAACACGACTCACCGTTCGTGAGATATCGTCATTTGAAGGTTTGAAAAATTAATATCTGATGTAGTATGTACTTAAATGCAGTCTGTAGACGTCATGGACGTTTCATAGAATTGAAAATTATAAAATATTGGTTTATGTGACTCACACAATATTGCCTGTATACGTTAAATAAGTATTTTAAAGCATTACTAAAACATTTCAAGATGAACTTGAAAAATTGTTTGCATATGAATTAGCTTCTTACCCACTATCACTTTTTGATGCAGCGGGAATGCGTAAAACTATGAAGTCAGCTCTTTATAACTGCTTTGATTTTTTAAGCTTCGAAATTGATAACACAAATGCCATCTACATTATAGATGGAGGGTATTTATTACACCGTGTTGTATGGAATCGAGATGAAACAATTCATGTGATGTTAAACATTTTGGTCATAACAGTATAATTGTATTTGATGGTCATACAAAGTTAATATAAAAGGTGCAGAACAACGTCGTCGGACTATAAAAACATCTTCATCTGTTGATATCGTTTTTGATCGTTCTATGAAAGTTTCAACAAACCAACAACAATTTCTTGCAAATACTTACAATAAGTCTCGCTTTACTTGAATGTTATGTCAAGAATTTACAGCAGCTGGTATTCCAATAAAACAAGCAGTTAATGATGCCGATGTCCTTATAACTGAAACAGCAATAGAACAATTTGAAAGTTCAAAAACAACTGTCGTTGTTGGGGAGGATGTTGATTTGTTGATACTACTGACTGCACGGACTCCAATTGATAAAATTATCTACTTCTTGAAACCTGGAAAAGCTCCAGTATAATCAACAATATATTTATCTCAAAGTCTGACTGCATATCCAAAATTTCAAGCTCACATTTAATTTTTACATGCAATAACTGGTTGCGATACTACATCAGCAATTTTCAAAAGAGGTAAAGCAGCAGTATTTAAATTGTTCGAGAAAGGTAATGATTTAATTGAATGCGCGGAAGTATTTAAAAAGATTAACTCTTCTCCAAACGACATTGTTATATATGGAATTCGTTTTCTTCTTGCAATGTATGGCTCCAAAAAAATTGATTCCATAGACAAATACAGATATTTGAGGTTTGTCAAATCTGCATGGAAGAATACAACAGTACAGTTGTCTTCTCTGCCTCCAACATCAGCTTCAAGTGTGGCTAGGCAATGAGGTGGTCCCACAAAAATGGGGTTGGAAATTAAATGATGATTGTTTAGAGCCAATCCTTATTCTCGCCTGCTCCGGAAAAACTACTGAATACAATTTTTTGTAACTGTAAGACGGATTGTAGTAAGAATTGTGGTTGTCAAAAAGTGGGATTATTTTGTTCGCCAGTATGTATCAAACGTCAGGGTCAAACTGCTCCAATATTGAGTCAAATACAATAGAAGAAAATATCTATGATATTAATGAAGAGCCAATTGATGCATGCCTTTTCTTAAAACGGCAGACAAAAATTTTGAAAGAAGAAAAAAGTGAAGATGAAGAAATGATTGCTGAAGTCGAACTAGACATTTATTTGTTACAATAAAATTTATAATAAAATAACATATCTCACTTCGATCAATAGTATCGGTTTTTCAATCATTAAAACACATCTAATCAAACTTTCACTATTACAATAGATCGTGGAGTATGCCTACCGGGAAAACCACGTTAAAAAATATGCGCCAAGTACATTACCTCATAGGTGATACTACGTCAGATATTAATTTTTCAAACTTTCAAATGACGATATCTCACGAACGGTGAGTCGCACGAAAAAAAGTGTTAAATGATTTTTGAAGAGAATTGTATAATCTACAACTTACGATAAACTTTTACGATTAAAATTACCGTTTTCGAGAAAAACGGAACAAACGTAAATTTCGCACTTTTGACCTTGAATAAAATTTTTTGCAGAAGAGGGATCGATGGGGATTTTTGGCATTTTGTTTCTAATGTTGTATTTAACATCTCTACCAATTTTCAGCTGTATGCGAATTTTTCCGAACTTATGACTTTTTTTTGTCTATTTTGACTGGATTATATGAACAGCAAATAATCCTACAGAGGTAAAGTGACCTCTTGTTTTTTCCTATTTTTCACGTCGTTTGAAGTAGTTTTCATTTAAGTCAAAAGGTTATTTTAACACCAGCGTTCATTTTAATTTGTAATCGTGGTGAAAGTCAGTGAATCAGGACAAATTCAAATCATAACTGACAACGTTCACACCAATATGTTTGTGGTTAATTTAATAACTTTCATCCCATTATGGGTAACTCACTTACGTCAACCATGCAACTTGCTTTTGACAGCAATATTAGTCAATCGTCGTTTGTTCGAATGTCAAAGAAAAACAAATACAAACCCTACAAAGTATACAAATGAAATTGTATGTTTTGCAAACGAAGTTTTACTCGTATTTTCTGACGAAGCCAGTTTTTGCCTAAATGGATTTGTAACCAGACATGCTTGCCGCTACTGGTCTAGTGAAAATAATCACTGGGTGGTGGAACAGCATATGCATTACCCGTAAAAATTAAATATGTGGGCTGTTGTATTTGTATCGGGTGAATAACATCTTCCCACGTCGGTGGATAGGACGTCGGGGAACTACTGATGACGTGCTAAGACGCCTGATTTAAGTTCATTGGTTGTTTTCCTCTGGAATCGTTTAAAAGGTCAAGTGTACAAAGAAATAGAATGAAATTTGCAAGAACTGGAGCCCAGAATCAGATACAAAATTCAAGAAATTAAACAAATTTAGCAAATCTCAAACTTAAAAAGTAATTGAAACTTTTGAAACAGTACTTAATTTAAAAAATAGAGTACCTAACCTGTTCCGTGTTGCAACTAATTGTTTAGAGCATATTTGTTTTACATATACATACATATATGCCACGACCGCCTATTGCATGATTATTGGTATGTATTTCACTCTGAATAAAATGACAAAAAAGAGCAAAAAATGTAAAAATCGTATTTCGTCTTCGGTGTCATTTGAAACCTCTATCCATCCTGTTTCTAAAGAGGGCCATTTTTGTAGCATGACCGATGGCAAAGATCGTTATCCTTTTTAGTGGAGTGACAGTGATAGATTAAAATTACCAAAATTTTGGATTTTTTATTAAATGTCTCACATTTTTCCTAGGTAGAAGACGGAAACCACGCACAATAGAAAAATGTTGATTAAAAAAAACCGTTTCATAAGGCCCTTTGTCGTACCCATCCATTACAAAGTTCGCCTTTTCCCAGTTTTGTGCCTATTTCGATACAAAAAAACATTTAATGACGTCTTATATTCGTCGTATTCAAAATAAATATCCTTTTAATTCTTAAGTTACCTGTTTCAGCGTTATTTCGAAATTTTCACAAATAACCCCCATTTTGAATTGTATACGTTACTGATGAAATTTAATACAACCTTCTTTTGAACAGAAATTGATGACCTAACTTTGTGATATTTTTACACTTATCATTAATAACTGTGCTATTATTGCGACTGAAATTCCTTACCAATGTTTCGCACATTATTACCATTTCCCTTTTCATCCAAACATAATTTTGCGTTCCTCTGGTGTATTTCAGTCCCGTTTTCGTATTCTCTATTGACATGGGATGACATTTCATTAAAGGTGGGTATGTGTATTCGGACATCACGCTTGATACGTCTATCAGATTGAAATCTGAAATGGCGCAAGCACATTATAATGTACGAGTGAGTGTTCTACATAATAAAGGTTCCCGACAAAAGGCTTCCGTTATTTGATTTCTGGTGGCCTGCGCATCTGTCGTACCGAAAACAGAGCGCTTACGAACAATGCATTTGAAAAATTTGCACATAATGTCTTTAATTTGAAATATTGGTTCATCACATCTATCTGCTTTTACATCACAATATTTATATGCCTCCTGCTGAACGGTACTTCAGTTTAATAGCATAACTTGACAAGCTATTGACATTCACTAAAGTTCAAAGTTCATCTAAACAGCGACACCATATCATGACCTAAATGTAGTATGATATAGAGCGTAATACTTATTGCACCAGCTTTTTTAGATTAATGACTTTAGAAAGAAGCTTTAAATTAATAAACGTTGATTAAGCAACCAATATTTTGGCAAGACAGTTAAAAAAAGTATTATACACAGCTATCTTCTCAATGTTGTCAAGAAAAAGCATGCTCAAATTATCAGGACTATATTTATTAATACTGTCCTTTTCTTAATAGGTTATTGACTCCTCTGCGCTAAGCATACACAGGGTGTTCACGCTAATAGTCTACAAAAGCTAAATTTTTAATTTGAAATCGTAGAGTAGTGGTTTAAATGGGAAAGTTCCTTGATTTTTCGAGAAGAATCTGATAGTGTTCACAAAAAAGCACTTGAACATCATCTGTGAAAGATATTGACTACAAGTTCGTTATTTTAAATAGAACGACCCGACTTTATTAAGGTACCACTACCCTACAGTCATTTGTTTTTGAGATATTTCTGGTAATATGATTTGTGTTCACGAAACAGTCTACAATAGCTAACTTTTTTAATGTTTAATTGTTTTTTTTTGAAAACACCATCAAATTTTTCTCAATAAATCGAGAAACTTTTCCGTTTAAACCACCATTCTACGATTTCAAATAAAAAAGTTATCTATTGTCGGCTGTTTTGTGAACACAAATCATATTACCTGAAATATCTCAAGAACAAATGACTATAGGGTGTTGGTATCTTAATACTTATTTTTGTTTAATTTGATGTGGTGAATCGAATGCGCTATAAAAAGTGGGGTCGTTCTATTTAAAATAACAAACTTGTAGTCAATATCTTTGACAGATGATGTACAATTGTTTTTTTGTAAACACCATCAAATTCWTGTAAAATTAAGCAACTTTCCCATTTAAATCACTATGCTACGATTTCAAATAAAAAAGTTAGYTATTGTAGACTATTTCGGGAACACAAATCATATTACCTGWAAYATTTCAAAAACAAATGTCTATAGGGTGTTGGTATCTTAATACTTTTTTTGTTTAATTCGATGCCCTTAATCGAGTGCGCTATAAAAAATGGGGTCATTTCATTTAAAATAACAAACTTGTAGTCAATATCTTTGACAGATAATGTTCAATTGTTATTTTGTAAACACCATCAAATTCTTCTCGAAATATAAAGGAACTTTCCCATTTAAACCACTATGCTACGATTTCAAATAAAAAAGTTAGCTATTGTAGACTGTTTCGTGAATGCAAATCATATTAGCTGAAATATCTCAACAACAAATTACTGTAGGGTAGTGGTACCTTAGTACTTTTTTGTTTAATTCGACGCCCTTAATCAAGTGCGCTATAAAAAATGGAGTAATTCTATTTAAAATAAGAAACTTGTAGTCAATATCTTTGACAGATGATGTTCAATTTTATTTTGTAAACACCATCATATTCTTCTCGAACTTTAAACAATTTTAAATAAAAAAGTTAGCTATTGTAGACTGTCAGCGTGAACACCCTGTACAGGGGACGCCACTTTAATCCGGACAAAATTAAATTTCTCGCCATATAATAATTCCGCTATAGGATGGCTGATTTCACTTAGCGAACATAAAATCTTTATAAAACGGATCACATTTTCCCCAAAGTACTTACAGTGTAGTATTAAGTTATACAACAAGAATAAACTTTAAACACAAAACATATTCTTAAAAATATCAAATTCCTCGTTTGAGCCATCTCACCTCATCATATTGGTGAGTTGACCCAGCACGTAATGTTAGATGGCTCATATAAAGATAGATCCTTTCATGTTAAATTAACTAGCGTTTCTTGCTGTAGTGTAACTTGCCCTATATATCGCTCAAATTTGAATACTTGGTGCATCCCTCATTGGGCATATTTGATGCACTGTATGCAGTCTTCTTATCTGGTTGTACAGTTGTAGTTTTCGTAACAACCAACGTATGTATTTCCTTCATTCTCATCAGTCATATGAATCCTCATAGACTACCTTTTTTTGTTTTCTTCTTCAGATTCTGACAAACTCAACTGCCGTTTCCTTGATTTTCTTTGATATCTCAAAGTAACGGTTATGGTCTCAATTCTTTTTCATTGCCTGCCCCTGACTATTTTTTCTCGTCTGCTTTTCATGTTTTCATTGTTATTCGGCCTCTCGATCGAGCAGAGCAGCTAACGTCATAGGTACCAGACTATTTTCATCGAGCATCTTTCCTGGCGTACCTTTTTCTAGGTCGTTCTCATTTTGGACATAATTAATCGACAATCACAGAAGGATCAAATGGTGCAATTCCCGTAGTTTTGAAGCAAGATATAGCGTCTTTAGAGGTTGCAGATTCGTAAAAACTGCAACGCATGACTTGGCAAGCACCCCAAAATAATATTATTTTCTGCATCATACTCTAAGGTCTCCACACTGCTGCAGTGAATGAGTGTCCATCAAGAATAAGCAGAACTTTGCCATCTGGCTTTCGTGGAACAAATTGTTCAATTAGCCATTAAAAAAAGAAATGGGTTATTCACGTATGTCCAGGGCATTCCTTCTAAAAATGTTCCTCTAAAAATGCACATTGGTGGTGTGAATGACCATTCTGCATTGCAACTAGCAATTATGGATATAGTCTCTCGTTTCTCGGCAGATGTGACTGCAGGTACGTTTTTCGAGCTCTTTTGTGCAATAACCTGACTAGGTCTGTTATTTAACTAAAAGCTTAAATCATTTTAATCACAGTATTTTCCAGAAGCATGAAGTATACTGCGGCATTATTCTTAATCATGGCCAAAGAACGAAAAACAGTGAGATCTTTATTTCACCCTAAGAATGATTTTAGCCACAGATAACTTGCCTTGCGTTTTTGGACATTAAATTTGTGAAAGTAAGAATTTAGAATGGCAATGCCATCTGTCAGCATTACACTGACATGATGACAAAGCCACCTAGCTGCCTTGTGATTTAGTTTAAGTTTTTTTGGCCGTCTTAAAAGCCGTGTTGCGTACAGTGCTTCGCGTGGGTTGTTGGCTACAAGTAGCCCAATCTAGCAACTTTGTAAGTGACTCGTTATTTGTGTGCACCTGCAATGCACTAGAGAGATGAGCCGATCACTGTCGAGCCCTGTCCGAAGCATGTATTTGGAAGTCCGGCAGACAACATTATTAAGATATTATACGCGTTTTGGCGGTTACTTATTTTATTTTTTTTTGTGCAAAATTCTTCAATGATTTCAGATCGACAAAATTTATAAACAATACTAAACACATGTATTTAATTAATTCTCTTAGATGCTTACATCTGATTAAAACTGTTTATTTAGGCGGCCGGCTCTTACAACAATCCTGCAAAACTGAAAAACTGTAGAAAATTCGAAGAGTTTTTCGTGGTTTCAACTATAATTTAACTGTTGTACAATGCACAAGTCAAAATAATTTCGGAATCCCACGATTGTAAACGCCGCGCCGCCTTTTTTAACTGAAAAATATATACACAAAATTAGATTATGATTATAAAAAATCACTGTAAGTACCTAAATGGTGTCAATTAGTTAATTATTAATACTCAATAGAAAACAGAGCTATAAATAGCTGCATAGAATAATAAAATCTTACCGTTTTATGTTGTCTGCCGGACCAAGCACTGCCAAGTTTCGATTTTAGCCTCAGGATTCGATAAGCGCGCAGCGTTGTCTTTGTTTAGTTCATAAGAAAATGATGCTATTGCTTTCTTACTATGCTGTCTGCCGACCTGGAGCTTGGATCGTACATAAATGACGTAGCCTCGCTCCACGCCGGCGCCGCCGTGTTGCCGGATAGGGTACATTTTTCTGGATGATCCGTACAAATATGATTGTTGCTAATTATTAAGTTTTCGGTAACGTAAAAGATATGCGCTAACTGTTTTAAGACTTCTGAACATACTATAATAAAATATACGTAAAGATACGAAAAACAATTAATTATTTCTTTAATTAAAATTCTGCAGAGCCGGACGAACCGCCACTGCTATCGAAGTAGCATTTGCCCAAAACGGGCAGCAGTGCTTTAAGGAGAGCGTACGAGACAGGTTATATCTAATAAATCCACTCTGGACAAGTCACAGTATTGATATGCAAAAGAATTTGAATTTTTATCCAATAAATTTTAGTTTAAATTTTTTTCTAGTACGGTATTAAGCGGCGCATCCTGTATATCAAACTTTATTCGAAGAGGACAGTTATTACTGGGTATTCTTATTTCTACGTCAGTTTAATCTATCTTGTATGGGTTGGGTATTCTCTGAAATATTAAAACTCAGTTGTGTTATATTTGCCATTTAAGAATTAATTTTACTTACTACCCTATTTTTTTGTGAATTTGATATTAAAATTAGGCTTATTACTTTCAAAAGCACCTCTTATACTAATTTAAAATTACAAGATTGAGAGTGATTCTAACAAGTAGCTTTAGACGGAGCGAAATAATATTTATGAATTTATATAGGTCACATTCGGTCAAATAGATAAACACTGTTGCTTTTCAAGTTTACGTGACTTTACTTTTCAAATCAGAATTATTAGGGCGTGTTATATGACACTGCTCGTGAACGAATATTGTACAGTAAATTTTGCTGGTATAATTCTTTAATATTGTAATAATGATATGTTCACCAGCTTTTAATAACTCTACAAAAGCAAAGTTCCTTAAGCACAATTCAATTATGAAGAAATCATTTAAATGATTTTACCATACTCTGTATTCACACTGTTCAATGAGATAATGATGCCCAAGCACATGTTCATGAAATGAGTATTATTCTGATCAAATTGATCATCTAACAATATTCTACCAAAAAATACTTTTTCTCTTTTGTGTTTTCGTGCTCTAACCCGTATCTGCATGCGTGAGATTTACATAAGCTTTGAAACACCCACCTCTGTCACTATGAGGCTTCTGCGTGGGATTATAGTCATTAAACTGCCAAGTTCTCGTTTACATACAATTTTTATGCAGTTTGTATTTAGAGATGAACTTCGACTTTTCCCGTTGCCCACCATTAGCCGCAGGCGGAAGTTTGTAAAGTTAATCATTGCGCACGGAGAAGCTTGTTTCAGATGCAGAACAATATTTTAATATATTCAACGCTGTGTGGTTAAATTACTTGGTGGAGAGGATAAATTAAAAAAGTCCTTACATGTCGGTGTTTTAACAAGTTTTAGTTGGAAATAATACAATAAAATCTATCGAAGTTAAAACGGCATACTCATTTTAAAAAAATCGACTATATTCATGCTCATTTGTTATCATAAGCAACCTCCAATCACTACCAATCTATTTTTTCAAAAAGAGAAGATTCTCTTATGGGAGAATTCTGGTGATTTTTAGTAAGGATCTGATTTAAAAAAAGAGACCTTATGTTTGTAGTGGTAATGGTGAAAAATGTAAAATATCTCATTTCGACATAATATCGCTAAATGTAATTAAACCATTACCTACTTGCTTTTTTCTCAGTAACTAGGCTCTCAGTTTTTTATACTATTGCTCGTCATTAATATTCATCTTTCGAGTTCTGCGATAAGTTCATCAAATATAATGCAAATCTCAGCATATATTTGTTGATATATACAAAAAATTTTTAAATGTTAATAGAGTTATTAGAATTACAACGGATGAGGATATTGAACAACTGAAGTCCTTCATTCAGAATGGCTGAGGTATGGGAATAATGAAATGAGTGTTTAGCAACCACTCATATCCTGTATTCGTCAATAATGCTCATTATGGGATCTTTCAGGAGTTTACTAGCACAACCCCTACAACAAGGCCTGCTTACAGGTTTTTACTACCTGCGAAACTACAGAAGACAGTTAGCTCCATTGTTAAAATCACGTTTGTCTGTTTTCGCTGTATCACGTGTCTTTCCGAATTGTTTCACTTGTTTTTGTAAGGTCATTCTTCAACTACAAGAGAATCACAAGACAACAGAAAGGGAAGGTTGGATGGAAGCTGCTGCTGAAGATTATAAAATATTGAAAAACATTCTGCCAGGGACTGATATGAATTAAAAAGTAAAATAAATTGCTTGTCATTGAAAGAAGATTGGAGGATTATCATAAAAATGAATCACATCATATTATTATTTCGTTACATTCAAATACAATTAAAGCCATTCAAATTATGAACAAAAATTACAAAATTAAGGCATATGAGGATACTGAAAGTAGTGTTACCTTAATGATAGAGGAAATCCATATTAAAGTTTGTGTTGATTACAAAAGTGGTAATGTTGTTATATCAGATGATGATTTTTCTGTTGCTACCTTTGCTTGCCTTTTTATCATACAGACCACTTTGKCACAAAAATGTGTTCATTTTTTTGATAATTTCAAAAGTAGAAGCAAAAAAGCAGTATATGTTTGTGGACAAAATTATTAATGGTTTATATGATTTTGGTTTTATTAAATTATTATTATATGACAATAATGCTGTAAATAGCAAAGTACTTTTTAAGTATTTAAGTATCCACATACCGCATAAGCAAAATAAACAATTATTGTGTCTCTTTGATGTTGCCCACCTTTTTAAATGTATCAGATATAACTGGTTCAATAAATAAAAATTAATTATTCTCATCATTCTCATAAGGGGTTGCTCCTTTTTACTCGTAAAAACATTTGTGTTTTATTTCTTATTGGAAAGCATGCGAGCATTACGACATGGATATGGTTTAACCTCAAAAGAGCTATGGCCTCAAGTTAGATGATACAAACATTGTGAGGGTAGAGCTAAGTTTATAAAAATTATTACTTCATGATAAAGCGTTGTAAACATTGAAACGCGATTAAAGGGACAATAGCAATCTTCAATAGCCTATAATGAATAATGTTACATACGGCATAAAAAGATTCTTAGGTTCCTTTTATACATTGCCTTTAAGAGAGAATGTAAATAATCTCAAGAAGATTATGTTGCAAGCAGCTTTCTGACTTCGCTGCTGACTTGATGACTTGATGAATGGGTTATGTTACTTACTGTAGATTATAAGTAGAGTAAGTTGACCTGATGCGTAAGTAAATAATTTATTTTAAGTAATTTAGGTTTTACTGTTTCATTTCAGGGGTTTTCTTTACTGAATCGTTTGCTTCTTTAAGATGAGATGTTTTATTTGAAATATGTATTCTGCAAAGCTCAAAAATTCTTCTATTTTACTTATATACCTCAAAGTTCAAAAATTTTTTCACTGTAGAATATACAATATCACCTAAGCAGTTCCAGAAGTCAAAACAATATGGCGTCGACAATCAGCTATTCCGAAGGTAAACAAATCTGTTGTTTACGTAGGTACGATAACGTGTAATTCTTTGGTGTTCGCGGTATTTTCTTAACGATGGAGTAATAATGTAAAAATATATAAATTAAAAAAAAATAAATGTGTACAACAAAAAACAAATACAAACAACAATAAATAAATAACATAATTTGTATGCAATTAAAAAAATGTAAATATTGTCTAAACAAACTTTTTTCTTTCAAAATTTTTTCTTAGTGCTGCTCTTGGACTTGATTTTACTTGAAAATAACCAATTTTTAAACTTGTAACATAGTCTACATAGTCTGGTTCATCTATCGAAGCAGGCTTTCCGTAGATGTTACACATTTTTGTAKTTTAGTAACTATGCKTGCGGTAGGTAAGAGAGGGTGGCTGGGCGGACGTATCCTGCTGTGGAGGGACACTTACAGCTGTTCAAGTGCGTTACGAAAGTTAAAGGAATGACAGTGGAGTTAAAATTTATGTGTATGGAGGCAGTGCCGCTTCTGGCTAATGAGACTCCTTCGTGCAAGAGAATTTTTGGCGCCCCGATTTAAAATAAAACAAAACACTTACTTTTTAGGTACTGTTATAAAAAAATAAACAAATGGTTAAACAAAGTAACATAAAAAATAAAATATAAATAATAAAAAAATTAACAAACATTTCTATAAAATAATGAAGAAATAATGGTTGATTACATAAAAAATAAACTACAAATTATTAAAGAATTAACAAACATAACTACACAACATAAAATAATGAAGAAACAAAAACCAATAACTAAGAAAACTGCACTTTCCAAACTTTTTTATAAGAAAATTCTGAAATAATATCGCTATAATTAATCTTCTCCGCGATGGAATGCTCTATCGCAATGATTGCAAGACCGGATGAACGGTCTTGTTTCATGCTTGACCGCAAATAATTTTTAATAATTTTGAGCTTTGAAAAACTGCGCTTTCCAGAAGCTACTGTCAGTGGTAACGTTAAAGATAATCTAATCACAATTGCAACATTTGGAAATAAACTCAGTAGTTTATTTTGAAAAATGTAGCACAAAATTTCGAGAGGAGTTTTAGTGGACTCTTTTTTTAAAAAGGGTTTCAAAGTTAACAGCTCATTTTTTAAATCAATCGGATCAAAATCACAATCTTCATCGGTTTTGAATTTTAAATATAAATCATTAACAGATTTTTGCAATGTGTTTTCGTCAAATAATTGGATATTATATAAAAAGCTCTATCGATACTGTGGCAACGTCTAAAATAACGAAAAAAAAATTTGTTTTAATATTTGCTTCTGGGTCATCTGTCGTTTCATCTGCAGTTTCATAAGAAAACTGACGCTTAACTCGTTTATGTCGTACACATGGAAAACTTACGCCAATTTCTAATTGTTCTGATATGCCCGATGCCGTTTGATAAAAGGCATCGAAACTTTGGTCATTGCGCAAACCTTTGATGTAGGACAACACATTTTGCAATGTTTCTACACCTGCTTGCAGATCAAAATCTTTAGTTTGCAGTAACTTGCTAGCTACATTTACCTTAGAAATTATATCGTACCACACTACAACGGACAACAAAAATTCAAAAGATTTTATTTTGTTCAACAAAGTATTCGCTTGATGCTTGGAAGTAAGATCTCGTAACATGTCGTTTTCTATGTGTGACAACGCATCGATAATTTCTTTGTAATTGAATCGTAGCGGTTTTATTGCATTTACTCGGCTCTCCCACCTAGTTTCACTGACTGATTTGAGTACTACGTTTTTAACATATTTTTTTAAAATATCCCATCTATACACTGAACCCAAAAAGAAAACAAATAGTTCTTGTATCAAACTAAAGAAACTGATCGTTTGACAAGTTACTTTGGCTGCATCATTTACAACTAAGTTGAGAGAATGGGCCGCACACGGTACGAAAAAGGCTTTCTGATTAATTTCTATTTTTTTTTCTGTAGACCAATGTTTTTGCCTCTCATGTTGGCCCCGTTATCGAATCCTTGGCCTCTCAAGTCTGCAATATCTAGCCCCAGTTCTTTTATTGCATGACACACAACATCAAAAAAGCCTTGTCTGGTAGTATCAAAAATTTCATAGAAACCTACAAAATGCTCTTCTATTGTAACTTTTTTAGTATCTACAAATCGGATAACAATAGTTACTTGCTCCTTATGACTGATATCTGGTGTACTGTCCACAATAATCGAAAAATACTTGTTCTTTTTTACTTTGCCAATAATATGACTTTTAATCTTATTTGACATTAATTCGATTATTTCATTTTGAAATGTGTCCCCCAAATAATGAGGCATTCTTTTATTATCGGCCTTTGTAACATTAATTCTTCTTAAATGTTCTGACAACGTTGGATCGAATTTCGCTACCATCTCAACAGCTTTCAAAAAATTACCATTATTTGGTTCATAAAGAACATTTGAGGAACCACGCAGCGGTAAACAACTAGTTGCAAGGTACTGAATGATTGCTATAAGCCTTTCAATAACAGCACATCAGTGTCGTTGTTCCAAATCAAATAGCATTTGTTGGGTGCTGTCGATGGTAGTTTTATTTTGAAGTCTTGCTTTGAGTTCTAACCATTTTTTAAAAGAAGACAAGTGGTTTACAGACTTTTCATGTTTTACCAAACTATCTGATAAATGCCTCCAATCGTTAAAACCGTGAACCACGTCAGTCAATTTAATATTAAGGTTAGGACTAAAAATTTTGCAACAAAAGCAAAATACGCTGTCTGTCTCATGAGAGTACATAAGCCAATCCCGAATAATTTCTTCACCATTTTTTAAACGACGTCTAAAATAGCTATTAGAAAAGCTCCTACCACTTGTATCTTGAGGAAAATTTTCTGTAAAATTAATTTTGGGAATCGTATAGTGTAAAACCAAAAAATCGATATATTTTTGCGTCAATGGGAAAGGCCACTTAGAAGGTTCATTAAGAAAATCATTAGAGACATTGGAACATTGTTCAGAATAAGAATTAACACAACCGGCACTACTGACGCTGGCATCATCATCACGAGAAATCGTGGTTATTCCCGGTAGCCCAAGAAAACATGATGTTCCTGGGCTTGGATCGCTTGATGAAACGTTGGTAACATCCTTGTAAGAGTCTACTGACACTACTTCTTCGGTTAAATCCATTTTTTTCTGACACTAGCAAAGTGTCTGCGACCGTCACTGATGTGGAAGTTGACGGCATATTCTGTTCGGTAGGTTTAAAAAATGAATCTAAACCGCCTTTCATATTTTCACGCTCAACTTCACGTAGAGCTCTTCCTTTTCTATATTCATGTCCCGACGGTTTTTTCTTTTTACGATCAGACATTTTTCATTCACAAAAATTATCCTGCTATTGTGAATTTAGTAATTCCAACTATGCAAACGTAAATCGAACCTAATTAATACACAAATATGGTTTAAGTACTTAATTTGCTATTTGAGAATTTCCCTATCTTTTATACTATTTATTAGGTGCACTACATCATCTACAGGATTTGGCAGAACATGAGCAAATATTCGATAAATTATTTCAAAAATATTTTCGGTCATGACATGTATGTAGACTGTCGAGCGTAGTCGTGTGCGGTCGTGTGACTCACAACTGAAAATGCGTAGCGCCGAAGCACCGCGCACATCTTGGTGGTTAGGAAAGATTTATACTTAAACTAGTAGATCAAAGAGGGCGCTGCGCAGTAACTATTAAAAAAAGAAGAACCGTTAACGTCTGGAACGAGTGAATACGTATAATTCCCAAAAATAAAGAAATTACCGAAAAAAGTTGGTAAAAATTTGGCTTTCTGGCGCCTTCGTGCGGGGCACGAAATTGCCCCCCGCTAGAAGCGGCGCTGTATGGAGGGACGACTAAAAAACGTTATTAAAATTTGAATGTATTTGGATGGATGCGATGGAGTGGGTGGTTAATTAAGTAAGATTAGACTTTAGAGGACAGTAAAACGGGAGAACGTTGTTAGAGTCGAGAGTAAGAGACTGTTTTGTAATTTGTGGATCTTTGTACATAATTTGTAATTGTAATTAGTTACGCCCATACGTTTGGTTATTGGAATCATCCTGACAATGGTTAGATTATAACATAGAAAACAGCGATGGTATTAAATTACATATTATTTTTTATTTATATTTATTTACCTGTAACAAAATGATCAGAACATATCCTCATATTTGTTATTTTTGATTCGGTTAAATCATCCATGTGAAAGCCTAAAATCCAGGCCTGTCTTCGTTTTACACGATGTTCTTCTATTTGTCTCCTTTATTTCTTTCTGAGGAAATAATGTAAAAATGTTTTTGCCGATCATGCATGCTGTTGTGACCACACTGGACAACTCCACAAAAATAAGGCATTTTATTCTAGCCAGAATTTCTTAAAATAAAATAAAAAATATATATAAGAAAGGGAACAGTTGCATTATGTATCACATTTAAGTATATTGCATTGTAACACATACCAGTATCCATGTTACATGCAATAGTGCATTGTAAAATAGAAAGGTTTTTATTGTATCTGTAATACCGTAACAACGGTTATACTGATTTAATTTTCTATGACACCCATAGCAAATACAAACGAAAGTACATGAAATATAGCAAATATATACATGGTTTAGGGGTATTCTTTGAATATTTTACGTGTAAAACTGTATAAGACACAGTTTATTTTCTTTGCCCGTACTACTTTGAACCCTAAGATAACGTATTCCGGTTTGTTTTTCTTCCTGGTCTGTTTCAAAGTCAGGTGCGACGTCACGTGGAATAACCTTATTGACAGCACCCACCGAAAGTTTGTTTGGCTACGCCATTGCTGCACGGTGGTGATTGGTTGTTAGCATACACCGAAAACCATAAATGACTTTTCTGAAAACTTGCTAGCAGCAGTAACTGTTACTGTATGAATTCAGAAGAAAAAACACAGCCAACGTTTGTACACAGTATTTTCAGATTTTTAGTTTTATACTATGAATCTGTGTGTTACAAAAAATAAATAATTCAGATTTAGACAGACAAATGAATATGTCTGTATTCAGAAGGGAAAACGTTTCAAATGTAGTTTAATGATTAAACTTATTATCTAAACATCGCAATAGTCCCGGAGGTTCGTTTTTGTTCGGATCTCTGTACCCTCGTTCTAAATATAGCACCTCTATTGGAATTAGCTATTCCACTGGGCCAATAAATCCCACGGCCGTCTGTGAAAACGAATTGCGATTGCTTTTTGCGACTGCTACTTTCTCCCCTTTATTTTCATGCACTAATATAGCACAACGATGCCATTGGTAGAGGCCGACCGCGTCTCGTCCAACCAGAAAACGGCGTACGGTTTTGGTGTTGCAAACAAAATAAATTCGGTTGCTATGGTTTTACTGGCGGGAACGCCTTCGTCCTTCAGTCGTCCTTGGGCCCTCGGGAAAGCCCTGCAATGGAAGGAATGAGATGGGACGGTAATTGGGAGGGATTACCTTTACAAAGGAATTTATGCTATCCTAGGTAGGATTTATTTTCTTCAAGGATGGGAATTTTGCAGATATCGGTTTGAGATTTAAAAACATGCTTTTGTCGAATATATTAAATTAAGATTGCTTATACAATTTAAATAAAAAAGATTATGATGCTAGATAACAAAAGCTATTAATGATTTTATGTACAGATGAATGTGTAGAGTGGGCACAAACATACATGATTTTCCATCACGGTGTGCTTATTCCATAAACGTGTTAGCGGTACGCGCTAAAATGTTATTTAAAAATACTAGATCTGGTTTTGATACTTGATGAATGTGTGTTATTGTTTGCTAGAGTTTATGCAGGGCATTCTCCAGGCAGGCTGTATTCTCATATAAATGTACAGGAGTTAGAAACATTGCTAGTTTTAAATATTATCAGAAACTTCCAAATATTGCAGTTCAATTAAAGAATGTCAGTTTCTTCTGGCTTTAGAACATTTACAAAGTAAAATAAGCAGATTGACTTTTCATACTACCATCTATATCATCTAGAACATTTCATGTTGACTTAGAAAAGGCGACGACTATCTCACGGAGTAGGTACTTATGTTTAGATATGAGCCTGCTTTCCATAAAAACAAGGGTTTAAACAGACACTATTTTCGTTTTGCGACAATGTATGGACGGTATATGTATAGTAGGGAATTAGATCGATAAAGCGAATTAAAAGGTTAACACACATGTGTTATATGTGTATATATGGTCGATATAGCTCACTGATGATTGTTCGATTTGTTTGAAGTAAGAACAAATAGTGTTATGCGTCACGTTCTTTAATTTCTTTAGAATTTCTTGGGTTAAGATAAAATGATTGAAATAAAACAGTTGTTACTATGACGAAGATATGACGTCATCAAATGCTTTTTTCTAATACTTGGAGCCGTATGCATTTTTCGTGTCATTCAAGCCTTTATTACCTAAGGAACTTAACTATTATGTCGTTTGGGATAAAAACAATCAAAATTGGAAGAAACGTGCATAAATATGAATTTGACAAAACAAAATGCGTCATCGTTCTCATTCTTTTTCCATATTCAATGAATTAACTTGGTTAAGAATTAGCTAAAGAAAAATCATTAAATGAGAGTATAATTTTGCAAACGTAAGTATTGAGGGGGGATGGGTACGATGCCTTGTGGAGATTAAACACGCATACTGATAGCGCTGGAGCCACCGTGCATAAGGGGATACAGAGTTCTTGTACGTTGATAAAATTTCGATTTATTTGTTAGGCGGTTCTATTCTTTCAATAAATGATCGATTTTACTGACGCACGTCAGTGCCGAGCAGAGTGGCAAGGCGTGTATTGCCTTGTATAGCGCATCAATGTGACTGACGGCACCAGGCCCGACAGACATAAGGAGATGCCAAGTTGCTTTGGCCAAATGTACCACCAAATGGTCGATTTATCTGACGAACGTAAGTACCGAGAAGGTTGGGTAGATGTGTCTTGCTTTGTGCAGAATACATCCGCAGACTGACAGAGTTGGAGCACGTTGCATAAAGGAATGCCGAATTAAAATGAGAAAAATATTCGATGTATATGCTATGCTGACGAATTGTTCCCACAAATCGTAMAGGTCAAGATACAYTGGCCAAACTTACCACCAAGTCTTGGCTCTAACAACGCATGCTGAAGTCGTTCACCAGAAACGGTTGAAAACTGGAGTATTTTTCATAGACTTATCGGCGGCGGCCTATGATACTGTGTGGAAAGATGGATTGATCCTCAGACTGTTTAATACTCTGAAATGTGGAAAGATTGTGAAGCTTATTGAACGAATGTTGTCCCAACATCAATTTGGAGTGTTTCTGGGAGAGAAAAGTAGCAAATTCAGGATTTTGAATAATGGTCTTCCAGTAACTCAATCGAGAAAATTTGTGTATGCAGACGACATTGCATTGGCTTTGCAAAGTAAAGACTTTTCTGTCCTTGAACAAAACCTTTCAAGAGACATCGAGATTATGAAATGCTATTTCAAAGCCTTGCGCTTGTGCCCTAATCCGTTGAACAGAGAAGTACCTTGTTTTCATCTCAACAATCATCAAAAGACCAAACAACTTCAAGTTATGGCAAATAACATAATTCTTAACACATAACTTCTCGCCAAAATACCTTAGAGTGACCCTAGATATGTCTCTAACGCACAAGAAACATCTAGAAAACATCAGCAAAAAATTACAGACCAGAAATAACATCCTCCATAAGTTTGCTGGTAAAAGTTGGGGTGCAGATGCAAGTATACTCCGTACTCTGCAACTGCCTTGCTTTATAGCTCTGCTGAGTACTGCTGTCCTGTATGGAAAAATAGTCATCACACAGGAAAAATTGACACTCAACTGAATATTGCAATGCGACTAATCACTGGAACAATATTAAGTCAACTCCATTTCCTTAGCTTCCGATTCTTTCAAACATTGCTCATCCGGAGGTTCGCAGACAGTTTGTTACATATAAAGCTGGGTAAAAATATCAATCAGCTCCTAATGAGTTTCTGATCTCCCGAGATTTGCAACAGCTATCTACAACTCGGCTAACTTCCAGAAAACCTCTACGGACAAAAGATTTCCTTCGTGCACCTTATACCAGTGAAGATGGATGGTATATATGTATATGCTTGGCAACTTAAGAAAAGGTAGCAGGAACTGACCTCCCGAGAAAGTCTTGGGTCACTCTAAATCGCTTTCGCACTGGTCATGGGAAATGCAACTTTTTTTCTTAATAAATGGAATCCATCTACCAACCCTTCTTGTGAATGTGGAGACCCCTCCAAACAATTCAACATATGATCAAAAGATGCCCCCGTACAACATGGCCTGGTGGTTTTGCGTCTATCCAACGTGTTGATGAAGGTGTTGAAGACTGGCTTAAGACGATCGAGATCTGATTGTAGTTTTTCTGCGGTTTTCTTCAATACCCTATCCAGAATAAATACATACATGTATGTAGCTATTCTGGATGGAGCGCAAATGCGAGATCTCTTATCGTTGAATAAAAAGATTTTTTTCTTCCAACGCTTTTATAAAAGTAGACCGTAGTCGCATGAAATTAGAAGAACTGTGTAATGTATTAATGAATTTCATAAGAATAAATACAAAAAAATCACCAAATGGTCGATTTCTCAGACAAACCTGAGTGCTGATGAGAGTAGGTCGGTGTGTCCGGACACTGATTCTGTTGGAGTTACGGATCATAAATGGATGCCGAATTAGAATGACAAAATGTTCCGACGTATTTTTTGGACCGACGAAGTGTTTTAAAAAATGGCCGATTTGTCTAATGAACGCAAATGCTGAGGAGTCCGGCCAAGCGTGTAATGCTTCGTGTAACATACTGCGAATGGATGGCACCAGGCCCATTGGTCATAAGGAGATGCCAAGTTCGATCGATCAAAGTCGATTCATCTGACGAACGAACGTGTTGAGGAGGTGTAGGTGTGTGTTGATTTGTGGAAAATATATCGTCAAAATGATAGGGTTGGAATAATCTTGCATAAAGGGCAGCCGAGTTACAATGACAAAATATTGGTATATCTCTTAGACTGACCAGGTGTTTCAGCACATGGTCGACTTATTTGACGAACACAAGTGCGGAGGGGACTGGTTAGCCATGTATTGCCTTGTATAGCGTATCATTGTAAATTCAGGGCACCAGATTCGCCAGGCATAAGGAGATGTCAACTTACATTGGCTAAATAGTATCACCAAATAGTTGATTTATCTGAAAAACGTATGTGCTACGGAGGGCGGGTAGGTTGCTTTGTGGAGAATATAACAGCAGATTAATGGTGCTGGAACCACCTTGCATAAATTGATGTCGAGTATGTGTTAGACTGACCAATTGTTCCAACAAATGGTCGTACCTATAACTTTACAATTAACAAAGCACAAGAGAACTTGCTCTAGAGTAGGAAATTAAAAATTTGTACGTACGTATACCACGCAAAAAATGTTTATTAAAATGTGTTGTAACTATATTTAGAATACGTTATTAAGAAAAAAAAATTCCTCGTATTTTAAAGTTTATCTTTTCATTGTTTTACCATTACCATGGAAACTCATATCAACTCCCTGAGCGAAGTTGGGCACCCCTGCTAGAATCAGTGATGGGCGCGTAGAATACTCCATGTAGATTACGCCATTATCTACGCGTAAACTATGTAATATTCTACTTTAAAAGTCTACTGTAGAAAATAACTTTATGTAGATAAACAGCAAACTAGTAATACTTAGTACTTTTAACAGCTCCAAATGCCTCAAATGACAGTATTATTTTGTATATTATTATTTTCGTTCTCCCATCGATCGTACCGCGAGGTACGTGAAAAAGAGAACTATATATATCACTCAATGGAACTGAGTTGATCCGATCACAACCAAACTTGGTATGGTAATAGCCCATGACCTTCTGAGCTCCAATCCGGAGCCCTATGCTGTAGACTCTCACCGTTCAAAAGTTACAGGACAGCAAAGTTGCTGTAGATCGCCGTGCACTAACGTCAGTAGTTTGGAACTACGCGTGGACCACGATCGGAACTACCTGGAGTCGATYATAGGAGAACGTTTTTTTCGTTTTGGACGATTCCACTGGTTGTTGCTTCCTAACTAAACAAAATACTACTTCGTTGTAATTAAAATAACTAGAGCCACGTTAAACAACAATAACTCGTTTTGACATACATTTGTTAGGGTCAGAAGGCACAAGCGTGCTTTGGAGCCCTCAATCGGTCTATGGGTTCTTAAATGACTGTAAACTATGATTTTATTATCTTTCTTGTCTATAAACGGAAGAAGACTGGCTATTTCATATACTACCTATTATACCTAATATACTCGTAGAAGAAAAGACTTCGAAACGCATGTTTTGTCCGAAAGAAGTAAGAAAACCGTTTGGGTATTCTGATGACTTACTAAAATAAGTTATGCAAATTTATAATATAAATATTAAAAAAACTGCAGTGCTTTAAAAATTTTTAAGAATTGACCCATAAAACAGGGAAATTAGAACAAAATAATTTGCACAATACACTTAATATACAATAGCCATAATATACTCGTCTCATATTTTCTACTCAAAATCTACGCCAAAAGGCTTTATCTACATTTTCTACGCGGGTAATGTAGAAAATTATAATTTACGCGTAAACGCCCATCACTGGCTAGAATCATAAACACATTTTTTCATACATTCTTACAAACAATAAATATAAAGTATTTAGAATGTTTTTAGCTATAAAAATAGGAATGGTACCATTATCTCATGAATAGTGGACGGTAATGCTTATATACAGTCAGTTAAATAAAACAAATTCTAACGTGTGTGTGTGCATACAAGTAACACTGTTGCTATGCAATGCTGCACATTTGGTTACGTATGGTACAAAATAAGTTGAATTAGCACTGGTTTAATATTTCCCTCGTTGAAGTTTACTTGTGGTCGTCAGTCTCGTACAAACGGAATGTTCGGTGGTTCGTCGGTTTCCTTGGTTCGATATTCTGGGATTCGTTATAGACTCTTCCAAATGTATGCCTAGAAACTAGCAACAAAACAAATAATGACAGATGCTTACAAATAGGTACCGTTGGAAGTGACAGAAACTGCACACCTCTTTACCCGCCAGTTGTCATTAAATAATGATATAAATCGGATATAAGTTCAAAGAATTTTAAATAAGGAACACATGCATCCATACAAAGCCGTCTTGCTGCAAGGACTAAGTGATGACAATTACGATAACTTTGAACTTTGCGAACTTATGATGGACCACGTAAATAACAATCCAAACTTTCTGCACAATATTGTCTTTACCGATGAACCAGATTTTATTCGAATGATAAAGTAAACATACAAAACTATCGTTACTGTCGGATGATAGAGCACCACACACAACGACCACAACAAATACTGTTTGGGCCGAAATCTATGACAACCACATTATCAGGCCATTTATTATTAATGAAAACTTGACTGGTGAAGCATCACCCTCTTGCACCGTGATGTTCGCCGCTATTTAAATCAAATCTTTCCACAACGCTTGGATCGTCGTATGGCCACCTAGATCTCTCGACCTTATACCGTGTGATTTTTTTTATGGGGCGTCGAAAATCCAGGGTGTATAAGAATAGTCCTCATCATATAGTCGAATTAGAACAACGCATGAGAGATGAAATAGCGTTTATTTCTCCAGAGTGTATTAGGAGTATTACAAGCATTTGTTTTATTAGGTTCCATTCTGAATTAAATTGAATTATTAATAAAAAGCCTTGCATCACTTATGTAACGTTTTTAAGTTCGGCAACGCTCTTGAAGTTAAATTTTTACCGAAATGCTAGTTATGTGAAAAATTTCCTAATGCAACCTCCTCGAAATTTTACATGTTCGTACGCACAAAAATGAGTTGATTCCAAATACGAACAGAAAATAGTACTGTGATATTAATAAAACAAAGTTGGCTGCCATGGTAACGGAATAATGAAATCCTAAAAAAAAATCAGGTCACCTAAATGTGCAAACATAGCTAAAAACTTTGTCACATTTTTTTTGTAAAGCGTTTTTAATAAGTTATTAACATTATTCTATAGATACGGGCAACCATGCATTTTAATGCGAAAGACATCAAGCTTTACTAGTAACAAGGGCCAAACAAAGGTTTCTCATAAGCTAGTAAATGGGCGAAATGTCGTCGTTAAAGAAACTGAGTTGTTCTGGAATAATAATGCTTCTTATAGCCCCAATAACATACACCGATATCAATTTATTTAATATAATTCCTCATTTCTCTTTCTAAAGAATATACGCTGAGCGTATATATACGCACGGCGATTCGATATGTTCTCAATATTACGTTTTGTGTCTTTCCAGAAGTCAGGAGAGACACATTGATTAAAGGTTGCTGGAAGGGCGAACACAAAGGAAACACTAATGTATATAAACAGTTCTTAATAAAGAACGTTACAATAACGATCCGTATAGCTACCGATAGCGTCAACTTTTTACTTTCTGTACCCCTCTGAAACTGGTTTAGACTGCACCAGAATTTACGATTCTAACAATAATGAGATCGAATGTGCTCGTTTTCCACAGCTTATTCAGTGACGACAAGTCGTTACGTAAATGTAACGAGTATTTCTGTTCGTTTGATTAAAATAATAATTAGCCGAAGGTTCGTTAGTGGGTTTTGTGAAAATGCCAACCAATCCAAGTGCAGACTGCGTAGGTACGCCAGACAAAAACTGACATGCATCCAGGCATTAAATCCGCCCAGGCTCAGAATTCCAAGAAAAGCCGTTTCAGACGAAGCCGTATTTGTTACTACTTTGATTGCAGTATAAGTGGAAAGAACATCTGCTTTATGAAAATCACAGTATATGAGTCTGGAGTCTTATATAAATGGCAAGGTTCACCAGACTTCTTAACGCTGTTTCATGTGTATGAAGTTTCAGGAGTAGCACGTATAGATTAGCCACTTCTTAAAATGCAACTTACACTGTTTTTGATGGTGTACCTTCTTAGTAAAAGAGAGAGAGCATATATAATAAATTTTGTATTATTTGCATGAATATGTAAAGCATTAGTCAAAATGTAAACAACGTAAACTATGTAAATTGTGTGGCAACCCTACAGGTTTTCACAGATTACAAGCAGTAAATACCTTATACTGGGATGAATTAATATCAATAGTGAGTTTAAAACTTCCGTAAGGGAATAGCTAAGCTGTGCTGAGGACAGCAGTACGACCAAGTAACACGTATTTGCCTTTCATTAATTACGGAAGCACTACCATCACAAGATATCATGCAAGATCTCAGTCGTTATGTATAGGTATGGCAGCCAAAAACACATTCCACTAAAAACTAATTCTTTGAAACTATGCTATAAAAGTTAGGTAGCTACATTAAAAGCATATGAATTTTCAATGCCTTAAACAATTTATAGGTTGAAAATTTTATTAATCCAATTCTATTTGAATTAAACTAGCTCATAATCTTAAGAAATAATCATATATTTACTACAGTCTTTTAATTTTTGTAATTAAGATGTCTTGATGGCTTGCTTAGTACATGGTATAATAATAAAGTTGTCGGCCTTATAAAGAGAATGATATACCTAATATAACCGTCCTGGAATTATCTAAATTTTTTAACCATAAGGAAGGTATTTATATATTAAACAATGGACGTAAGTGCTTCGCTTACCTTTAGCTTTTCAGCGTCACAACAATTAAGCTTTGAGGCATTAAAATAATTTTTGACCTTAGTTCTTTAATGTTAATGCAGTAGGAGTTGTAATTCTATAAAAACATGACTGCAGAATGCAAGAGTTTTAAGTTCATAGCCAAAGAACACAAAGCTGCAGGTCATTTTATGCAGCGAGCAATTACAGAGACCAGCTTTTATCCTAGATTAAACCTTTTACTCCTTTTTCACATTGTTGTGAGGGCGCTGCCTCGCTTGATGTAGTGCTTTCTGTTTGATGATGCTTTTCATTTAGAGAGGTAGATTTCTGGGTTCTATTTAGCAAATGGGTAAACATACATATACTTAGCTGTATGAAAAAATAATTTAAAATCGAAAAGATTACCAACCCTTTGCAATTTTTGTATACTATAGAACTTGACTCAGAGGGTGTTTAACTTGTTTTAAATTTTATTTACAAATTGATATTGCTCGCTACGTACACATCAAAATTTTCAGTATTGAAACTTACTTTACCCTCCAACATTCGTAGGTTGTACGTGATAGAAAGTTTTCTATTAAGACTTGTCAAAAAAGTCTAGTCGCTATACGTGTGGATAAAGTACACAATAACCGATGATTGCAGGCTTAGCTGAGGCAAGGTAATTACAGAAAATTACAGCGTATTCGTGCCCAACCATCCTCTAATTGATAAATAAGCAGGGAGTCGTGTGCGTCAGTGATAAAATTCGGTATCCTTTTGTGGTACGCGTCGGCATTTGATTTTGCCACGTGGAGCGCGATAATGAAAAAATACTCGCGCTTATATAGTCCCCATTTACGTGGGAAATTATGAGGCGGTTATATTTATACAACCATTGGGGTTGAGAAATAATAGCTTACAGCTTTTAGAGGTCCCCATAGTTGGTGCTGCTTTTGTGGCGTATTTAAATAAAAATGCTCTCTTGTTATTAGATTCGTGATCTTTGACGAAAGTGAGTAGCCACTCAGTATCTTTAAAAATGTTACARGCGGCGTTAATGATTTCTGATAACTCTGTTCAGCATATATCAATCCCCTTCCTAAACGTCATCGTGTGTTCCATTGGGCTGTTGCTTTTGCAGTCCCTCGTTATCTGCCTGGTTTTTGAATCCAAGGAGCGAAGTTGCTGTTTTGTCCGAAAGTGTGCGAAACTTTTGTGACTGCTAAGATGTTCGTAGCTGTAACTTTATTTCTTCCGGTTAGTTCGGACATTCATATTTTGCTTACCATGTTAAAATATGCTTTTTCGACTTCTTCTTTTAAATTTGTTCGTTGTGAACTTTGTTTTGTTGGACTACCAATGATGATTCTTCGTTTCCCAGATGTTTTGTAGCTGCCCTTTCTGCGCATTCAGTACCGAGCACTTCCGATGTCATTGGTATATTGATGGACTATGTCAAAACATATGTTGGAGATTTTATGAATTAGCTGCGTATAATTTTAAGTCGTCCAGTTAAAACAACGGTCTTATGGTTTCAAGACGATGGCTTCCCAGCCAAATACCCTGGGCTGTGCAAGTGCAAGCGATAGGAGGAGTAGTGAGACGCAGAAAAGAATCGGTCACCCTGGAATACTCCACGTAAGTACCTCACATATCTCGAGCTTATTTAACTATTCACGTAACGCATTCTCAATCTAGTAAAGTGTCTTAATGAATCGTAATTTTGTGGGATGTCATATCAAATGCCTTTTAATAATCTGCTTACGACACCGACAAATTCCTTTTTAACTGTATTGAGTCTTGATTTATACTTAAACTGATGAGTAGATTGTATCACAAACCAGATGCTCGCCTCTTTAAACCCCATTGTTCTTCTATAATCTGCCTCTTCCAAATCTTTTGAGAGTGTTGGTCCTTATGCTAGCGTATAATATTTTTCACCGAGAACTCACCGAATACCTAAGTAGTTGTATATGACTTTGCTAATAATGCCTGATGTTTTTATTAAGACGGCTTTTTGTAGGGCCAATACTGCAGTAGTTGATAAAGATGTGGATATCGTGGATGAAGTGGGGCTAGCAACTGTTTCTACTTCTACATCGGAATCATTGAAATGAATGCTTTCAGTGTCCTTAGAAGACGAAGACGATGGCTGACTATTTATAAAATAATCTGATAATTTGGTTGATATTGGTATGAATGGCTTTTTAGTTTTAGGGACATAGTCTTCATCACTTTCTGAGGAATTACGGAAAGGATCTGGTTCTGTGTCACTTAAAATCTCCATGGTCCACGACCTATAAGTAAAGAAATATAAGTTGCCAAAAAAAAAACAGAAAACAAAAGAATTCTCGAATACAGAAGAATCGCAAGAATTAGAAAACATGCACTAGCTGAAGTCCTTAAAAATTCATTTTATTTTTAAGTTTTTAGTTTTTAGAACGTTGGCGCATCGTGTTTCGTGTATTCGTGTGTATGAAAAACATGGAAAATTGCCATAGTCAACAGTCAACTTTTAAAATTGAAATACGGACCTGAATTTTTTATTTCATTTTTTAATACCTTTAATAACAATAAAATAAATTATGATAAAAAAGTCATAGCATACCATTTTTGATTTTTTGAGGAAATCTGCTTTTTCAAGAAAATTCTAATAACACGCCATCTAGTGACCACTAACAAAGCCTTTACGATACTGACGATACAGTTTATAGCTTTACAAGAAGAGTAAAAAAGCTCTTTTTTTGACACTAGGTTTAATAAAATCTACATTTAAAAGTAAAAATGTTTGACCGCCCAGCACCATTTTATTTCAAAAATAGAAAAAAATGACAATTGGCAAATAAAATAAACAAAAAAAGCAGGTTTAGCGAAATAAAACCGTTAAAAAACAAAACGTTCAAGTATACAAAATCTACAACGATGCAGCAGCTGTTAGGGATTTAAAGTAAGCCGCGGCAACACCGCATCCATCGCGTAGGAATATTAGCGTGCATTCGAAGATAATCTATCAGAATATTCAAAATCCAGAAAATTTATTAAATTTTGTCAACTAATTTTAAAGATACAGGATACTGATAATTAAAAATCATGCAAAAAGGTCCTTTTTTTACACGACCACTCAATCAGTTTTAAGTTTAGATAAATAACTTACTTACCTTATTATAATAACGCCTTTGACCTCAAGAAGCGACAAATTTATACAATTTTCACACCAAACCACCCTGAAAAACTTTCAACTTTCTCACGCCGAACGTTTTCGTGTAAATCCGCTCGACTCGACTGGACGACTGGGCACGGCGTCTGCACATGACCAGCTGAATCTTGTTTAAGTACCCGAAAATAATAAATGTACTCGAAATACGATGTGAGTATCGGGTACTAATATAGAGTATTCGAGGGACCGGCTACCGAATACAATTGATTTTAATGTGCTGGGTATCGGGTATCGGGTACTGAAAATATGTACTCGAGTACATTTTTGGGTATTTTTACCCGGGTACTGTCCAGCTCTGCGTGAGAATCAGGGATTTCCTTGAGGAGTTTAGTGATATTCTTGCCCATCAATCCAGGTAATATAGGTAAATCATTCGTGATGCTCAGTGCGGATTCAGACGTGGTCGGGGCACTTCTACTGCACTAGCTTCAGTCATTCATGCAGGGCTGTACCGAAACCTATTACTTTGAGAGGGTTGTAAGTGGAAAAAAGCCAACTCAGAAACAAAAAGAAATAGTTACTTTAGACCATTAGAATACCGAATAGCGCACAGACATTCAAAAAAGGAAAAAAGATAATGAAAATATTATGTATTTAAGTAGCTCAAAACAAATTTATTTTCTAGAATAAATACAGGGTGTGTCACGAAAAGTTCCTATTGGACGATGGGGAAGCGGCCAGGGTAGAATTATGAAATTCTGCAGTATCAAATTTTCGAATGTCATCTTTTTAATGGAAATAATTCAAGTGCGGCTTTATGTAACACATTATGTACTTAAATGTTAAAATTTTCGATATATAAGAGTTTATAAAAAATGTTTATATAAAAATGTTAAAACTAATAAAAATTGTTAGTGTTTTGTTTTTGTCGGTGGTGTTGAAACTAAAACAAAATGTTTTATTTGGTCTTGCCTTATTAGCCTTCGTCTTTGCATACGATAAGCATTTGGAAATGTGTAAAGTAAATTGTGAAAAAGACAACGTAAAATATCAAATGAAATAATCATTTGTTTTTATTTCATAAATAATTATTAGACATTCCTTTCTTTCACTAGCAAATATTTTTATCTGATAACCGATGGTAACAATTAATTAAAATATCTCAGAGTGAGATACCGGCAGCATGTTGCAGACTAGATGTACACTTGTTTTAGCGTCTGTCAAATTACGTCCAAAGCACTCCTGAAGTTGCATAAAGTAGTCTCATAGTGTTTTACACAAACCACAACTAAAATTTCCCTAGAATCCAAAAGCGGCATGAAAAAGAGGAAGTTCCATATTTCTTTTTAATTTTGCCTATTTTTAGATACTTAACTATGACGTCATCCTGTAACTGCTGCATACACCATTTTCAAAATTTGATTGGACCAAGGTGTATTTTGGACCTTTRTCATTCATACTATCGACGTTCGATTCACATTTGTTTGTACGGTAGGCGTCGAACGGGATGCTGTAGCTCTCAATTTTTTTAAACTCATATCTCGAAAATTATAACATTTAAGTATATCATGTGTTACACAAAGCCTCACTAGAATTTAACGTAGAAAAAAAAATATATGGTTCTATTAAAAATAACAAAGTTGGCGTATACTTCCGGTATAACCGGAAGAAATTTTAAGTTGCCTTTATTTTCATTAAAAAGATAACAATCGAAAACCTAATACTGCAGAATTTCATAATTCCACTTCCCCATAAACGTCTAATAGGAACTCGTCGTGACACTCGCTGTACATGTATTAACAACACCTACCTAAAAATAAAACTAAAATACTTTATACTTCTACTTTGGTAATTGCTAATTGCCACAGAGTGTGGCTAAGCTTGTGAGTGTAATAATAATATGAATAAACATTAAAATAAAATTAACAAATAAAGTTAAAAAATCTCTAAATCTAACAAAATAAATCAATTATTAATTATTACAGCCAGTCTTCTGTATTTTAACTTAAGCCTAAGAGCAAATTAAACGGAAAAAGTCTATTTGATCTGTTATATCCTGTACACTTTTAAAACTTACATATGAGAGAATCAAATGGATTATTTTCCAAAGTAGTTCGCAACATATTTTTTACAATTTTTTCATCTTTCTTGATGTACAGGGTAGTTGTCAAAAATGTACTAGATATCTGTGATATATGTACTAGATAGTGGACTTCCATCTGACACTAATATTGTAAAAAACATGCATTTTGAAAGCTTGTTTTTATATGAAGTCAAACGTTGCTGAAAATTGTTGCTAATTTTTTTAGATAGCCATAAAAAATTATTTTAAGAAATGTACTAGATTTTATAATAATGTATTAGTGTATTGACTGGCTACACTGGTGCCTACCGAATAACTGTCGATCATCGTCATCTGATGAGAAGACGCGAGGTTCTGAAAGCTGCGACTAACGAGTAACGACTGCTACTACTCGTCATTGCCAACGAGGAATTATTGCATATTTGCGGATGCCGTGGGGAAACTAACATTATTTTTATACCACCTTCTTGATTTAATTTTAATTTTTTATTGTTTTCTTAACAAATTTGATAAACCCATTTTGGAGCCAACTGCGGCAGTTTTTAACCAACTGTCAGGGCATTGGGGGGGTAGGCTACCCCCCTATCCCCCTATGGGAACGGCCCTGCATTCATGACCTTATTTCCGTTTACGTTAAGGGTTTAGTCATACTATTAATCATGGTCTATTATGCTCCAAACTAAAGTCTTATGGTTTCAGCAGTATGTCGATAAATTATATTAGATCTTATTTGAGCGATAGAACTCAAGTGGTAAAATAAAAAGTGTCTCCTCTGAATTGTCAGTTAGATTTGGTATTCCCAAGGCTCCATATTAGTATCTCTGCTTTTCAAAATATATACGTCATATACAGCGAATTCAGTTCGTAATTGTGGAGTGAGAGCTTACGCCGACGATACAAAGTTGTATTTTAGTTTCAATAAGCATGATTGCGAATGAATTTGAACTTGGAAACTTAAGAAATTATTTGCTGAATACGTAATTGAATTGAATTCGTCTATACCGCAGCTGATGGTTTTTGGTAATAAGAGTAGTACAAAATTTCTTAATCTTTCAATGTTTATATAAACGGTGCAAAGTTAAATTTTGTTGATTATAGTAGAAATTTGGGTCTCATTGTGGACCCTCAGTTCCGATTTAAGAGGGGCATTTACTTGGAGCGATCGGGCAAAATGTAAACTATGCTTTGGTATATAAGCAAAACCAGTTCTATGCCGTGTTGTCTACACTAGACCTAAACTGCACTGATGAGCTGTAATGACAGAGAAATAGTACTATCTGCAGTTGGTTGAGGTGTAGACAGCACAGCATAGACATGCATTTTTATGCAACCCATGTTACCAGCGGGACATGGGACGTAAGAGGGTAGCCGATAGGTAGAAATCACGCAAAGATCAGACGGGCTAAACTAATATTCGGAAAATTGCTGACTGTAGCGTGGGCATAAAAAAAGTAAGCATGATATTAGTAACTTACTATGATATTCTACCAGGTTATTCAAAATATGGAATAACCCATTTATTTCTGTAAATATGAACTATATAACATTTCATTCTAACTGCATGTCGACTATGATTTCTGGAGGAACTTTTATAATAATTTTCATTCCGCCCCCCCCCCCATTGCTTCGGCAGACAGTAAATTAATGTGAAAGAGCTATTAACATTAAACTTGTCACGTGTATTTAGACATACAATCTTAGAAATCCAGTCATATCGCAATAGATCGTATACCGCACTATATATATATATAACTACAACGTGGAGTTCGAATTTCTCGTTTATGTGCCTTAGTTTTCGAGAAATAGCTCGCCAAAAATACGCATTTTTAAGCAAAATATAACAACAAATATTTATATTACCGTACCAAATTCAGAAAAAACTAGAACTCTACGTTGTAGCTACATCTTTTGTCATTGCCATGTCGAAATTTCACTTCGAAAAAGTTTCGAATAACTCGGTAAAATGTAAAACGGTAGATGCTTAAAATGACCCGCTTCGCTCTAGGTAAACCCCCTCTTAAGCTGCATGTAACTAAATTAATATAAAAATCATTTCGTCATCTTAAGCTTTTGTATGCTTGTAGACATTTTCTAACCGTCAATTTGCAAGCAACTATGTGATGCACTCGTTCTCTCACACTTTAATTATTGTGATTTTTTGTATGGCCCCTGTTTGGATTCTGTTGATAGAAACAGGGTTCAAAAGGTTCACAATGCATGCTGTCGCTTGATTTTTGCTTGCAACGCGGTGACCATGTATCTCACTTCTCACACGATTAACTCTTTGAACTGGCTACGCATGGAATTTTCACTTGGGTTGTTTCGTCCAGGCTTTACTAAAGTCTCCTCGTGCATGTGAAAATATGAGGTCTAAGTTTGCCCCTCATTCGTCTACGCACTCACGTGATACATCAAATAAAGCTAAATATTTGTTGGCTCGCCATCGCTCTGCTATGTTCGTTCGCTGCTTCACATAAAACGCTGTAATGTTCTGTAATTCCCTTCCTAACGATTTGAAAAAACTAAACATTAATAAATTTAAATTTAAACTGTCAGATTTCATGATAACCATGACCCTGTTAAATCGGTCGGACTCAATGAGGTTCGTGAACTGTTTTTCAATTAGTAGATTGTCCGATATCACTTTTGAACTTGTGCTCTATTTTGTTTATTATTGATTTTATTTTTATTGCTCTGCTAACTAATATAAATAGTCGAGTTTACTCTAAAGGTTAGGTAAAATAGCTAATGGTAGAATTTGCCTTTATTTCCTATGTAGTTTACTTTTTTTATTATTGTTGTTATTATTATTATTTTATTCCGGAAAAACACTGGAAAGCTTGCCGAAGTCATCTGAATGAATATGAGACGCAAATCGTTTCAGATATGCTTATATGACTGTTAAACAAGGAATTTAAATGATATCAAATAATAATGGCTTATAAAACGAGAACTGCTGAAATATTGTTTAGAATATTTATGTTCAACTGCTTGTTCCGTTTCTAGCGATAGTGCACGGCAATGCATCCAATGTAATTAAAATACCATTAACGCTAAAGCGAATGCGGTGCTAAAATATTAAATTACAGATCCATTATGCAGTTGCTGCACTTCACAGTGCTAAATGACATTATGTAATTTATGCTAACGATTTTAATGAGCAGTGCAAATATTAGGAAATTCATACTTATTATATAAAGTCAAATTAATATATGTGGGTTATTCGGTAGCTAGATTTATTGTTACAACTAACGAATATAGAGATGATGGAATGTAAAATATCTTTCCTAGCAGGGTACTCTATTTATGGTAATTAAAGATCTGCTGTTTTTTTATCTTGATTTTATTTTCCTTTCCTCTTTGTTTGTTTACATGGTTGAGCGGATGAGCGGCTGCTTACCTGCATTTACTTTTTTATACGATATCTATTCTTCCATCATTTTGTCAATGAATACTTATACCTATCTTATAAAAGTCCATACCGTACAACTTATTAGAAAGTAATAATTTTAAACATCATTTGTCATTATTACTTTCATTTTTGTTTTTTTAAATAACCTCGTGTTTCCATTTTTGAGTTTTTAATAAGAAATCTGATTGACCTTTTTAAACATAATTTATTTTTAAATGCAGGGTTTGGGAAGGACAATGATACCATGATAATACCACGTTGACAAGTAGACGAAAATTATGATATAAGTGTCAAATACGGTAATAAGAGAGATGCAATTATAAGAAATCGTATAAAAGTTATATATGTCACAACCGTTATCGCTATCTTTCGAGATTCAGTGACCTTAGTACCAGTTATTTTAATCCCTTGGAACAAAAAACTGGGAAACCAATACATTTTCACTTTATCCGTTAGAATTTAAAATTGTTTCACCCCCAGCTTAGAAGAATAGTACGTTTAGACATCTTTAGGTAAAATATCAAAGATATATTAATGAGTTTGTTTCAGTTTTTATTTTTTTAGATAAAGAAGATTTATTTTCAGCGGTCCATAGTGGATAAAATACATAAGTATACAACAGTAAATTAAATTATTACAGAAATAGTTAGTGTGATGTAGTGACGCAGCTAAGAATGTTATGTTGTGTAACGATAATGAAAATATTGCTACGCACTCTGTTTTGCCCGGGCTGGTGATTCACTTGATATTGGATAGCCGGGCCGGACGGAGTACGGTGTGATCAGAAATGTTGTTTTATTAATTATAGCGGATTAAGCGGACACTACAGTTAGCATAGACAACAAACAAATTTTAAATACTTATATAATATAGGCAATTCAAATCATCGAGACAGATGACTTAATTAAAATAGAGTTATATTTAGGATTTGTCCCTACATTAAACTTTAGGATTAATTCTTTTACTTTGGCCTGGCAGACATTAAATGACTAAATATATCAAAAGCAGAATCAGCAATACACCTTCTATATAAGCGAAAACAAGGCAACAAAGTAGAATAAAAACCGCTGCAAATTGAATCAATACTTCCACATCCAATTGTCTTATGCCATACGATTAGTAATCAGATTTTGAGCATTTTGTCTCTCTACACATTTTTTTCTAAGACAAAGTCCTCGTGATATTAGCAAAAATATATAAATTTTAAAATCGTTTTTTTCCAAATAAATCAAAAATTATTAACTTAACAAAAAATTACAAGAGTGCTTTCTGATCAGAAATTTGATTTTATATATAATACCAAAATTTAAAAAAAATCGTACGAGCAGGGACCAAAATAGGTTTTTTGGAAATATTTCAAAAATGTCAAAATTTTGAATAAATTTTCTGAGACACTTTTTGTGAGAAATTTTATTTCCTATCTGATGGCATTTTCATTTTTTGAATATGTTAAGTATATTCGGAGATATTTAGGAAAAACCGTTTTCTTTAAGTGACGCTTTTTTGCTAATATCTTCTAAACAGTTTGCTGCACCGAAAATTTATACGAATGAATAATACTCGCAGTTATACTACTAATCACATACTAAAACGAAAAAAATATAAAAAAATAAAAATTTGCAAAAAGGGTAGTTATCCTCCAATTTTGCCCCCTTCCCGATACCGTACTTACCTCACAAACAATAGGTCGCTTTGGGTAGTAGAGATTTATACGTTTGCCAAATTTCAAGTTCATATATTAAGTCTTTCGAAAGTTATCGTGTATACAAACAAAACCACAGACACATACACAGACAAGAAATTTGTTTTGGCTCAAATTTTGTTTTTTTGAGTTTTCGACCATTTTAAAGCGAATGAGCAAATAAAAATTTTTAAAATTTTTTTTCGCGATACAATACTTTCCATCCGTTGGATGTGGAAGTAAAATGGTGACGCGATACATAATAAAATGTCATAAAGCACCTAATATTCAGTCTGGGCACAGAAAACCTAACCTGACTGAGTAGAGTGTCACTATTTATACATCCTTTAACGGGGTTTTTGTAAGAATATCAGGCTAGACATTGAGGGCGTTTTCACAAACAGCATCAAGAAGGAAACTCTGACTACAATTTCTTCAGGATAGATTAAATTTATTTATGTACACATATACGCAGTTCTTGAGATTTTCAGGCAAACGAATTAACATTAAATTTGATGTCTAGGTCCACAAATAATGAAATATTATTCATGTCTAGATCTTCTAAACCAAAGGAGCAGAAGTTCTATACACTCAACGTTTGTTAAATACCTAGTATTGCAAAACAGAAAACCAAGCAGTCGCATTGCGATACCACAGACATGCAATATATGAGAAACAAATGTCATTATGCATCCAATATAAGTCAGAAATTTGATGACAATCCTCTGGGGAAGTGCCACCAAAATTATATAAATATATAATGCTATGTTCATTCCTGATGAAGCACACTTTTTTGCATTTAGCTACATTAAGCTGCAAACTGTTAATACTACAATAATCCACCAATGGATCATTAAATAGCCCCCGCGCACAACAGCCTGTTTAGGATCGTCTGCATATATGTAGGCTTTACACGACATTTGGCGATCATGCCATTAACGTATGTCCCATAAGTTTTGGCACAAATTTCTTGGTGCTGACACACGAAGCTGAGATGCAATTTCGAGTGTGTTTTGGAAACAAAAGTTCCTTAGTGATCTATCAACAAACTGACAGTGTCAGTTTGGATATTGAAAGCGTCGATATGTCATACAAATAAGAGCTCCGCAAAAGTATCTATAACTTAGTTGGACAAATACCCAAAGTGGAAATTGTTCAGTTGCTCCAACGTCAAGATATATCCCGTAGAATGAGTTATCGTACAACCGCTGAATGTGAGCAAGGTATACCATGTCTGAACTTGTCAAAAAGCGGTCGGCCAAAAGTTCTCACTCTACGCAGGGAGCAGCAACTGGTAGCAAGGGCGAAGAATACTATCGGAACATCTGTCAGGAAATTGGGACGAAGATATCATGTATCCAAGAGCACTGTCAGCAGGGTATTGGCTAGAAATGGTCAGAAATGCCATAAAAGGCAGAAATGTCCAAAATATTCGGCAAACCAACTGGCTAGAATTTGCGACGATACCATTTTGCGGATAATAGAGTCATTGTGATTGTGATGAAATATTTCACTCTGAGCAATTCAGAAATCAAGGAAAACGATGGTTTCTATACCGACAACCTAGCAGGGGTTCCAAATGATGTAAGATACAAAGCGAAGGCAAAGTTTGCTGACAAAATTCTGGTCTGGTGTGCCATTTCTATCGCAGGAATTTCTCGCGCTCACATTGGTCGGGTTCGGGGAGAAGCGCTGGATGGTCAAGGATTAATTCGCTATTGCTTATCGAAACTGGGAGATTGCATTCATGAACATCATGCTCATGATGATGTAATTTTTTGGCCAAACCTAGCGTTCTGTCATTACGTCGACGAACACAGCAGTGGGTCGATAAGCACAACATTCGGTTTGTCCCCAAAAATGATAATCCACCAAACCTTCCACAGGTACGACCTATTGAGGATTTCTGGACAATTCTTTCACGAAAAGTGTATGATGGAGGATGGGAAGCCGAAAACGAGGATCAGCTTAGGCGTAGACTCCAACAGAAGCTGGGCACTATGGGCATTGTAGTTGTTCAGAAGACGGCGACGTGTGCGCGTGGTTGAGGACCACGGGCCTTTTGCCTTACTCTAATTAGATTATAAGATAGATGAAAGTAGTGTGAATAATAGTTTGGTTAAAATTATCAGGAGGTGAAAAATTTTCAGTACGAATTTTTTGCCTAAACTTATGGAACACGTTATAAAAAATGTATAAACAGTAGGGATCCCAAATTAGAGTAATGAATTACGTCATTGTTTAGCCGGTAGGTGTAAGATCTGATTCCATGATATTTAACTATCCCACAGTGCAAAACGAGGAAAAAGAAGCCTTGGTAAGGTCGCTATAAATAACGTCAACTTGAAGGCGGGTGTCCTAAACCGAAGAATTCCATGAGATTAGTCGCCTTAGATTACAGTAGTAGCTCTATAGAAGCCTGCTTATTTTTCTTTTATTATTTAGTGTTACATTTATTTTGGATCTTTATTATTTTCGATGTCCACCTAATACTGCGGTAGCTATTTTATGAATGATGATGTGCATAGCCTTCTTCCGAGATAATAACTAGCTTACTTAAGAATGACGAATTGGTTAAGGCTTTCGCGGCCAGGTGATGAACTTTTGTCCTGATTCGGGCCTAAAGGCCGTCGTCGGTTGGAATTGCTTCCTAACATTTCGCGTAGACTCAGCCTACATCCAGCTCCGAAGATGGAAGGACCTCTGAAGAAGCTTGCCACTCGTGCTAGCGAAACGTTAGGAAGTAATTCCAACCGACGACGGCCTTTAGACCCGAATCAAGACAACGGTTTACTAAAGAATGTTTCAGAAAACACTGTATTGGTGTAAACAATATTGCTGCTCATAAATCATGATTGTGCTGCAAAAAAATATGTTCCAGGTTAAATAGTTCAATAATGAAGCGATATTTGGAGAACAACACAAATCAATTTTCAAGCGATTATGACATAAACATTATGTTACATATGCGTGAGATTATGCTAAATATTTTTTAATACAAATACTCCACAATATTTTCAAGTGGCACACACAAGTCACTTTAATTAACACATGAAGTTTGACGGTGTTTGCTCTTTATATTGAGGCAGAATCCTGAACAACAGGGCTCTGTTCAACCCCGAATATCCAGCTGGCGACCTTGTGTATTTCTGGGGAAGGGACCAAGGGTCGAGCAGCATCCAGGCCGCAATCAGTATCATATTTTCACCCTGCCACTCCAATATTCATGTCAAGGGTGATAGTTGTGGGCGAACCGTCGCGACGTTCACCGCTGCTGACGTCAACGCCACGAGCGCTGTTGACGCTCTTAGATTAGACTCTGCTATAGTAACTCCCGACGTAAATACGGACAACGGCACGAGCCAAGCTCGATGTACACAACGCGAAATGCAAACTTTCCGCGAATATAGTCTTTCAATTAGAGGAAACATTGATATCGAGCGCAAACAAAATTTGAAAACCATAAACTTAATCATTTTTTTGGGAAAGTTTCCCTAGTAAACAATAAAGTTGGCTTAGAAGAAATAAACTTCTTGTGTATTTCTATATTTGCAATGGGCAGGTTAACAGTATGTTAGAAGACAACATAATTATAAACAAATACTGGAATCACACCAAAACAGAACTTCTAACTAATTTAGTGTCTCTAACACAAAGGTTAGCCAAGCCGTTCGTGCGCTGGATATGAAACACACACAAGAAGTTCGACACCTTGTATTGAAATTTCAAGCAAAAAGAAAGTATCTAATTTCATAATGGAGCTAAGATGAGAAAACGAGAGCAAAAAACGAAAGCCTGGCAGTGGAGTAGTTTCATTAATAACGGTAAGCCCTGGATGTGATGACTAAATATTAGTGAGCAGATTGACGTAGAACCGGATAAAGTAGAATAATTTGCAAAAACTACTGTTATTTATACCGCAAGACTTGAAGGTACCCAAACAATAAGAGTGAAAATGCTTGTATCAATGTCAAATTGGTGCTAATTTAAATAATGGCATTAAACCGTCCTTTTTCGTGTAGACTTCACCCTACATAAGAATCTACATATGAATGTTCTGTCTCAAACGGTTCTGTTTTATCAACTTATAGAAAGCTTATAGTATTGCTGAATTTAAGATTAAGTAGGGACTTCATCTAAGCATTTGTTATTCCCAAAGTTTTAATAATAAAGGTGACGGGTTCTTAGGCCACTGTAACTTACTATTTGATGTTTATAAAGGTTGTCAGACGCTACCGGGAGTCTTACTGCCCTTAACTGGATAGCGGACTGTATAATGGGATACCAAAATAACAACTGTTGCATGGAGAGTAGGAGCTATTCGGGTAGCTGTTGTGTCAAAGACAACGCGAATCACATTAAAGTTTGTAGCACGCAAACTACGGAGTTCAACTCTAGACTGATTTATCAAAGTTGCTGAGCTGATTCGTTTAACATAGTTCCAAAATGGATATAGGCTTTATGGGGATTATCACATTCGTTAAAATCCATTAAAAGCAACTATTTTCAACTATAGATCTAATTCCAGTAGCTGATGAAGAAGTAAAGAAAAAATCAACGGACCATGCGGTCTGGGCTATGCCAGTTTTTATCTATGCCGTTTGGCATAAGAAATGCACGATAGACATTGAAAGATTTATAGCTATTATTATAGGTTTTTTTTTGTTCACAAAAGGCGGAAGTAAACCTAAAAAGCATAGGAGTCAAGTAAAACAGCTTGAGGTAGCCTTCTTTACACTACATTGATAATTTTACCAAATAATAACTAAAAACGACGGTGCTTGGGTGAGTTCAGAAATTGAATACAAAAAAATGCATGTCTATACTTTACTGTCTGCACCGCCACCAACTGCAGATATATCTATTTCGCTGTAATTACAGCTCATCAGTGCAGTTAGGTCTAGTGCACTCAGCACGGCATAGAGCCGGTTTTGCCTATATATCAAATGCTAGGTGGCTTTGTCTTCATGTCACTGTAATGCTGACAGATGACATTGCCATCTAATTTCTTAATTGAATACAAAACTTACATATTACTGAACTTTCGATGCAATATTAGAGGTTTTAAGTTGAAGCAAGTATGTACATGGAAATCTTACACATTAAGCTCATTTTAAGGAATTAAGGATAACAGAAAAGATAAAAAAGGGCCATTTAGTAGAATTCAGACGGCGCCGGCGGGAAAAAAGCAGAAACTACCAGTATTTATCCGATTGCCATTGGAGTTTAATGCAAAAACAGAGCAATTTAAGAATCTGCATGATGATATTTCATCCCAAAATTCTGTAAACATACTTGTGCTTTTCTATTGTAGGTATTATTTTCTACGGTAAATAGTAAATGCAATAAGTAAGTAAGCAATCATTTTGGTAGATGAACGATTTTTATTCTGCAGCAGTTGTTCGCCGCATTAAAATTTGGCAACCCCGCCCGAACCGGTTTATAATCTCACCGTCGTGTTTGCATGCTGATATGGCGGTGCTGCGCAATTTGTATGCCGTGTTTATGGTTAATTTCGAATCATATCTGGTCGCAATCCCATTCAGATTAGCGTAGAGACGCATTTTGAGTTAACCCGGGACCGCAGAGTCTGCTTGGACGTCACGTATATGGCTTGGGAAATGAATTTTTCCACGAAACAAATTATATAATCAACCCCAAAAGTGTAGATTTATTATATTTTTTGGCATGATGATCTAGAAAAAAACGTTAATCATTGAAACTGACAAGCTGTACGATTTGTTCGAATTACTAATATGCTGCCCCCACAAAAATATAGTATTTAAAGTAAAAGTGGATAATCTCAAGCATTTGATAAGTGTTAGAGCAACAAAAGTTTATTACAAACACAATCTTTATGTTCATGGAAAAATTTCATGTTAGCAATCTGTAATTTGTCAACACAAGTTATTTTTCAGAGTGAAAGTGCATTTTCGCCGGAAATATTTGCGTTTAAACCTAAAACTGTATTAGCTTTATAAAATTACTTTCAATCTTAAATCAACAACGAATTGACAAGATCACGTTCCGCGTGTCCCGTTAATTCGGTCTACAATAGCTTCTGCGTGGATTTTTTTAACGAGCTTAAGTTTGTTATGGAAACCCGTAAAGCTGTAAACGCAGGCCATCAAATCTAAATGTGCTGAACAGCATCGTGAAAGTTTATTGTCGTAACGGGAAAATTAAACTCTAAGAGGTATACAAAAAAAGCTCAAGGTCACGATTAGTGGGGTCAATCATTACCAAACTTTGTATAGAAGTTGAGCCTTGACTTCTTTAACAGAAAGGGATTAAGGCTGGTACCAGTGCTACCTTATATTTAGATATTAGGTTGGTACAAAGTTCACTTCACTTCACTCTTCAGTGAAAATAGGAAAATTTTCCCATTTTAGGTTTTACCATTCAGATTGTGTAAAAGTCAAATTCTTGGAAATAGTCTAGTTTGCTAGTTATTAAATCCACTCCAAACCAAAATGTTTCATTACTGCTTTCTAATTTTCTCTTTATAACAGAACTCAAATACCATCCAAAGTCATTTCTCGCCATGCGTACACAAAAGTGGTGAAGCACACAGCAACAGCGACTGCTTTTAAGTAGTTCATTAGTTTGTAGCCAGACTGCGTATCGCTTAGCTTGAATAGGCAATAAAAACGGGAATGTTAGCTTTAAAATGGCCTAATCTCTGTGGTTTATCGGCGTATACTAGCGACTTTACATACTCTCACAAAAAATAATCCATTTGGTCAGGAAATGTTGCTACAGTGTTTTTTACAATAATAGCTGTTCACTTAGCTGAAAATTGAGCTGGATGCGGATTCCTCCACGTGATAGCTCTGCTCCCTGTTGTGCACTTGACTTGGAAACTCTCCGGGAAAGGACTCTAAAGTAGTTTAGATAAGGCTGAATTTTAAGTTTGATTCCGATAATTTGAGGTCGACTTGAGCTCGAATCCAATTTTGAGCTTGATCTCTATTATGAGTTTTACCTTGACTTAGGGCTCTATCCTGACTTTGACCCATATCCTGAGCTTGAGCCCCGTCCTGACTGTGTTAAGTACGTACCTACCTACCTGTGTTGGTGTGCGGCCTCGTGCTCTGGCTACTACTAGCGCCGGTAAAAGTGCACGCTACAAACTGAAAACGGTTATTTTGGTTTATCGGACAGTTTCAGTTTTCTTGACAAGCAAACAAAATTTAAGACTACTGGAACGCATTTTATTAGGAAAGTTTATTTACACGAACCGTAAGGACTACAAAATGAAGTTAAGGGTACACGTCCAAATTGGCGCGATAAAGTATAGCAGCAAAGAGGTTCAGCATATTTGATTGGGATATGAGCAATCTAAGTAACTGCTTTCAATATGTGAATTACTAAAATTTTAAGGAACTCATTCATTAGGGATTCATAGAAATGTTAATTGGCAAATTCTTGCCGAAACTCAGAAAATTTCGCTCAGTAAATGAAGACATGCTTTCAGTCTTACATATTATTAAGTAATTTTACTAACAAATTTAATCGTATGCGATCCCAATCCTTGGATTTGCAATATCTTCCTGTGCTCTTACTTTGACGTATAAAGGAATATTCGATGTGCGTAGGCCCCAAGAGATATTCCTTTGAGCGCATCTTGTGAATGGTTGATGTAAAATTTATTCCGAGAGTTGATGATAACGGAATGACGTTACTCCGGGTACCTTTTGCACCACTAAATTATTTGTGAACATCAAGAAAAGGACAACTTTTTTACGCTTATAAGGCTGTAATGCACACTAATGAGTAATGTTCCACAGTAATATTTCAGAGGCAGTTCAAAAAGTAAACTGACGACCCAGTTAAGCGAACACCGGAAGTCCCTCAGGATCATTCCAGTACACCTCATCCCGAAAGGCTTCCAGAGAGTACGTGTGATCCATCACGCGGGACGCGTTCATCCGGATCCACTGTTTGCTTTGTCAAGGAGTAATGACGGCATTTCAAGCTGGATGACGAGGAGCTTAAGTTCAACGTACGAACCCTCTCAAACCGGAAGCAAACCTGTTTTGTTAACCATAGCGTGGTAGGGTGGAAATAATTTTTTGCGTTTTGGGTTAAACGTGCCGAGGTGGTGCCGTTGAACTTGCGAGCCCGCTACCAAGTAGGGTAATTAATCTTGGAGGCAGTTTCGACGATTTCGATGTCGAGTTAATCCTCTGTTTCGAGTAATTATTCCCCAGCTAATTGAGACGTGTCTGGAGTCTTCCAGAGTTGTTAAAGAAGGGATACTTGTTCGTAGTAATTGAGACTCTGTGGATTTGGAGATGAATAATTAGGGTGGATTTATTCTTTGTTCAACGGAAAACTTTATATACTACGATCTATTTAATTTGGTTCAGACAATACTTCAGCTGCTTTTTTTACTGTATAGTGGATGTGTTTTGTTTAAATCCACATTTTGTTACAAGATGGTTGTCCGCTATCCGTTAATATAAGAGCTAGAAAAATATTTTGTTATGTATAATCATCGTCTTCGTCTGAGACAACTTCAATGGTGCTAAAAAATCTGTCACAGTACATTTTGTCCAGTTCACCAATGGCGTAGGTCTAGTTTACTAGTCAAACTACAAATAAGTTACTTCATAAGCTTGCATGTTTTTGTTTTTAATAGAAAATAGTTGGCTCTGACACTTTTATAAAGACAGTCTTCCTGAATTCAGTGATGTATAACGTAACTGGTCAAAAAAAGAAGCTGGCGGTATTTATCCTGGTGCGGATTCTTTATATTCTTCTTTCCTGTAGTGATTTGTCTCGATTTTGTTTAGGCAAAAATTTGCCTAGGCTAATACGCATTTTAATTCATAATTTTATGTAAGTATTACGTTCCTTGCAATGCTAGAAAACAAACAAATTATCATGAAGTCAAGCAATATTCTAATATTGCCGATGGTAGTTCTGTGCCTGATTTGGTGTGGTATGTAACAGGACCATCGTTTGTGATGTACAGGGTGAGCAAATAAGAGAGGTGGTCGGCCATATCTCATAAACCAGTAGCCCTAGAGCATTGAGGTAAAAAATTTTTCAATCAAAGTGACCAAGAGAAATTGCTCTAAAATATTTTCGAGTTTGTAAAGTGACCGCTAGAGGGCGCTGTGGCACATCCAAGTTACAAAATTAATGTTTGTGTCATTTTTAGCCTAATTAATGTTTGCGGTATTAAACATATTAAGATTGTTTGGACTAAAATCTACCATTTTTATTTAGAACATTTTTTTATTAAATGTCAAATAAAGGAGTGGAAGCAGGTGAATCTTAATATAGCAAATCGCTAATATTTCAGGATTGGTTGCACCGATTTCAATCAGCGAGGTGTCATTTTCAAGAGCTTATAAAGCAATTTTGAGTGTCAGAACATAGTTTGTGTGTTGACCGCAAGAGGGCGCTTTCTGAAGTTACTACATAAATACTGATTTTTCTCGAAATTTTTCAATGCAACGATATAAGGCTGTTTACTTCATTAAAAGAACAATTGAATATAGACTAAAATGGTGAAAACCGCACCTTCATATGTTGTTTTAATCTAAAGATATTAAAGATTGAATAGCAGAACTTGATGATTTTATACAGTATAACTTTTGAAAATTAAAGTTGGCTTGGAACAATAAATTTAACCAACAGATCAACATATTTTTGTTACCCTAATACTAAAAACATTAGAGTTGCTATAAATATATAAAAAATATCGAAACAGTTTCGCCACACAAAAGCCATTTGCACTAAAATTCGGTATCGATAAACTCAACTAATTCTACTTTTAATTGTTAATACTCAAGTGAAGAGTAGCTAAGAATACAAAGTACCGCAACAAACATAATAAAAATATAAACTATACTAAACTAACTGMACAAATTATTATTATTAATAAAACCAAAGTGCAGACTAGCTAACATTATAGAGCATTGGAGCAAACACAAAACAGAACTAAATTATCCTAAATATGAAATAACAATTTTAACGAACTACAGGTGATATCAATTGGAGTGTGGAGTACAGGTCTAAGAACAAAAAAAAATCGTTGAAATTGTTATTTCATATTTAGGATAATTGACTTTTGTTTTGTTTTTGTTTCAATGCTCTATAATGTTAGCTAGTCAGCACTTTGGTTTTATTAATAATGATAATTTGTTCAGTTATTTTAGTATAGTTTATTATTTTATTATGTTTGTTGCGGTACTTTGTATTTTAGCTACTCTTCACTTGAGTTTTAGTAATTAAAGGTAGAATTTTAGTGCAAATGGCTTTTGTCTTGCGTAACTGTTCCGCTATTTTTTATATATTTATAGCAACTCTGACGTTTTTAGTATTAGTGTAATAATAATATGTTGATCTGTTGGTTAAATTTATTGTTCCGAGCCAATTTTAATTTTCATAAGTTATACTGTATAAAATCACTAAGTTCTGCTACTCAATCTTGAATGTTTTTAGATTAAAATAACATATGAAGGTGAGGTTTTCACCATTTTAGTCTATATTCAAATGTTCTTTTAATGAAGTAAACAGCCATATATCGTTGCATTTAAAAATTTCGAGAAAAATCGATATTTAGGTAACAACTTTAGAAAGCGCCCTCTTGCAGTCAACATACAAACTATGTTCTGACATTTAAAATTGCTTTTTATAAAGACACATAAGCTCTTGAAACTGACACCACGCTGATTGAAATCGGTCAAGTCAAACCTGATATATTAGCAATTTTCTATATTAATATTCACCCGCCCCCTACCCTTTATTTGAAATTTAATATAAAAAAATTCTAAATAAAAATGGTAGATTTTAGTCCAAACAATGAATACCGCAAACAGTTATTAGGCTAAAAATGACAAACATTAATTTTGTAACTTGGATGTGCCACAGCGCCCTCTAGCGGTCACTTTACAAACTCGAAAATATTTTCCAGCAATTTCTCTTGGTCACTTTGATTAAGAAATTTTTTACCTTAACGCTCAGGGCTACTGGTTTACGAGATATGGCCGACCACCTCTCTTATTTGCTCACCCTGTAGTATGTACAGACTGTCTGCACCGCAACAAACTACAGATTTCGCTGTCATTACAGTTCATCATTGTAGTTTATGTGTAATGTCGACAGCATGGCATTTAACTGGTTTTGCCTATATACCAAGAGCTTGGTATGATATTAATAAAAAGCAGATGACAAAGCCACCTATAGTTGCCTTAATGGGTATTACTTCCTAAACGAAGTGACCTGTAACCTGACAAGTTGGCATGCACCTGCATACATCAACCTGACTGCTGCAGGCCTCCAAGGTTTTTTTCGCTGAATGACAAGAACCGACATACATAAAAATGCAACCGCAACCAACTACCGATTGATCTATTTCGCTGTTATTACAGCTCATCACTAGAACTAAACTACACTGATGTCATTTTCATTTTCAACATATTCTGTAGTGTTTTGTTCAATAATCAACTTTAAGGTTGCAGAAAGCTCACATATCGGTGGGCTGACACGTTTTCTTATAATTTTTTGGTTATGGATCGTATTTGTGAGGTTGTGGCTACAATAATTTTGTTAAGTAATTGTACTATGATAGACTGAAAGATATTTTTAGCCTGCCGCACTGGTAAAATTCACAAACTAAGTGGTAGTAACGTTAGCTGCACTACACAAAGCTTCCACAGTGCAAGGGTGAAGAATGTAGAGGTTGTCACAAGCCTATTATAAGGATAATTTCTTACTTTTGAAAGAAAAATAGAACCGTAAATTGTTGGAAAATCTTCATAAACTTATATAATCTTAACTTACTTATTTAATCTTTATATAACTTAATCAGCAACCTTCAGTACTATCGTGCTCAATGATGTTCAGTGATCGCCGTGCATATTGTAGCTTGGCAACAGTTATAAAAAGGCGGCACAAAGAATTTAGAAATCAAAGCCGCCCGCGTTGCATGAATCATTTATAGAAACCCTGTATTTTGTTAATTATTGAACTTAAATAGATGCTAATGTCTTTTAAATAATCAACACAAGAAAGTAAATGTAGTTTTAGACCAATAGTGGCAATTTTGACGATTAGCAAGACCGTAAAATGTAAAGGTGCACTCATCAGAAAACAAGACATGTTCTAATTCGGTCACATTGTTATCTAACATAACCATCATTCTATCACAATATTTCATGAGCTCCCGAGTGGGAATCATTTTATAGGGATGCATTTATTTTTTTAATGTTCCAATAATCGATGAATAACATGGAACATTGCGGCTGCTCGTCGACTAGAATTATGTGCCATTTCATCAAACTCAAGCATAACATCGAAGTTGGTGTCATTGCTTATTGCACTGGTAGCTGCTTTTCTGTCTTCCTTGCATGTCCAAGCTTGCGAAACTGCTATTTTATTTTATTAATTTTCCCGTGGGATATATGAAACAAATTTGGAAATTTCTCATGAAATAAGCCAGCAATTTGTGTCCGCGTGTTATATCCACAACCAACAATCTGTAGAATTGTTAATTTTATTAATCTCTGTCAAATGAACCATTTTTTATATGCAATTAACGCAATTCAAACGACTATAACACTGACAACTACCGTCAGGCAACAACTTCCTAAGGTCAGGCGTTATAAATAAAAGTAAACAAAACTATTTATTATAGCTTTCTTCATTATTTCATATCAGTAAAAAGCACCGCTGAAATGGTTATTGCTTACCCTTTTTGACGCCAGAACATACAGCTTTTTATGTTATTCGGATCGAAAACAACCATTTAATAAACGCCCTGTTATTTTTTTGTAATAAATCTGAAAACATTTTAATATTTCCGAAACAGTTGAAGATAGGTATAGGACGTCGCACACGAAATGTATCTAGAATTTTCTGAAGAATAAAAAAATTGAATAATATACAGCCAAAAATGTGGGTGTTGGTCACTGTTATATTATATACCCTGTATAAAAAGTTTTTATTGAAACAAATGCACGATTAAAAATACCAATCTACGTGCTAGAGCGTTGTTTCGAACACGACCCTATTTGGAGGATACACACTGTACACTGTATGTACACACTCGTAGTTATTTAAAACAAGGATAGCGTGTCATATACCTACATGATTAAAGGAAACAAATATAAAATTTTTCAAGGTATAGCAAAATTATATCTCAAAAACGCCCTGTTTATACCAACGTTTCGTTGAAATTAGGCTCAAATACAGTTAATCATTATTGTAGATACACGCCTACTCTTCCCGGAACAAGGTGCGGTATGTGAAGCTTTCCTACACTTCTGTCACACGCAGTCCCAGTACGATTCGATTCCCCTCGAGTTTGAAAGGTCCAAGTTCAAGATCGTCGTAAAAATGCAGCGTATGGAGTAAAATCTCCAACAAATGGATCTCGAATTTCCGATGTGAGAAATTCGATTGGTACAGTATTTTTCCTTTAGGGTTTCTGTAATAAAAATGTCTGTAGAAATATGCGGATGTGTAAAAGGTCTCGTACGCGGTGCTTTCAATTCCCAGACATTATACAGTTCTGTGGTTCATACTCATATGTTGCGGCAAAAGTTATTAATTTACTTCATGCAAATACCTTACGGAATGCTAGGATGACTATTATTAAAGATATGTTGCTTAAAGAGACACTCAAATTTAATTTTAAAGTATAATTTTGTATATTCAACATTCATACATTTAGTTTTTATATTTCAAGCCATCACACAAAACAAATTTTTATTTACGATATGTGATTAATTGTACGCTCATAGAATATTTATTTTATTCTGCACTGAGGATTATGGGGAAGATCAGAATCTGAGGTCTATAGTGATCCTTAGAATCTGACTATGATCCTTTTCTTGCAGGATGTCATATATTTATTTGTATTTTGTTGTAATTATTTATGTAAAACATTCCTCGAGAATATATTTATTATTACTATTATTATTATTATTATTATTATTATTATTATTATTATTATTATTATTATTATTATTATTATTATTATTATTATTATTATTATTATTATTAAAGTAAGCAATTATAATTTAGGTTATCCATGTTACAATTTATTGTGTTGTATAAAAAAATGTCGACAAAAATCCATTGTCTGTACTCAATGCTAATTGTACATTATTCCGCTATATGCATTGAACAAAAGTGTGCAGAGAAGTACTAACGGAAAAAGTGTAACCAAATTTTAGCTTGGTATCAAAGTTATTGTTATAGCCTTTTCACGTCCAGAATCATCCTTTCAAGAAATTTAAATAGTAGTAGCATGTTAATTACTGTTATTCAATAATTAAGTTAAAAATCAAAAGGCGTATTTTTGTAATAAAAAGAGGAATTGAACTTGTCAAACTCTACTACAAGAACAACATGCGTGCCAGTGTGCCTGCTAGACCCTTCAAACAAAAATATAACACAGTGGCCGTTTGTTAATAAAAGCTGCAGGGCTGCATCACTGACTCTGCATTAAAAAAAACGCTGCAAATTGAATCAATACTTCCACATCCAATTGTCAAAATGACATTTACGTTCTTATTTCTTATACTAGTAATCAGGTTTTGATCACTTTTTCTCTCTACACATTTTTTATAAGACAAACAGTCCTCGTGATATTAGTAAAAATATATACATTTTTAAAATCTGTTTTTTCCAAATAACTCGAAAATTATTAAGTGAACAAAAAAATTACAATAGCGCTTTCTGATCAGAAATTTGATTTTCTATATAATACCAAAATTTAAAAAAATCGTACGAGCAGGGTCCATAATTTTGGATAAATTTTTTAAGACACTTTTTCTGAGAAATTTTATTTCCTATCTGATGGTATTTTCATTTTTTGAAAATATTAAATATAATCGGAGATATTTAGGAAAAACCGTTTTCTTTAAGTGACGGTTTTTTGCTAACATCTTCTTAACAGTTTGCTGTACAGAAAATTTATAACAACTAATAACACTTGCAGTTATACTACTAATCACATACTAAAACGAAAAAATATAAAAAAATAAAAATTGGCAAAAAGGGTAGTTACCCTCCAACTTCGCCCCCTTAGCTATACCTTACTTACCCCACAAACAATAGGTCGCTTTGGGTAGTTGAGATTTATACGTTTGCCAAATTTCAAGTACATATATTAAGTCTTTCGAAAGTTATCGTGTCCACAAACTAAACCMCAGACACACAGACACACAGACAAGAATTTTTTTGCTCAAATTTAGTTTTTTTTTGCGTTTTTGACCATTTTAAAGCGAATGAGCAAATAAAAATTTTTGAAAATTTTTTTCGCGATACAATACTTTCCATCCGTTGGATGTGGAAGTAATAGCTCGTATTGTTTGATGTATGTACATATGTGTTAAATGTGAATAGTTAATCTACATATAATAATTCGACTATTTATTACCTCTATGATTGCGTATTGTTTCTCTATGATTGCGGATAACTGTACTTAAAAGAATTACAATCTTTACCATCTGTCATGCTACAAAAATGGTCCTATTTAATAGAGGTTTCAAGTCCCACCGGTAGATGGTGGCAACTTACAACTGTAAGATTTTTAAATTTTTTCCTCTTTTTTTAATCATCTTATTCAGAGTGAAACACATTTTAATGATCATGCAATAGGAGGATGTAATATGGGAATATGTAACATAAACTTTTAATATGCTCTGAATAGTTAAAACACGGATAAGGTTAGGTGCTCAATTTTTTAAATTAAGTACTGTTATGCAAGTTTCATTTATCTTTTAATTGTTTTTGAGCTTATCATAATTTCAGTTTTGCTAAATTCGTTGCTTAATATTCGATTTGGCGAAATTTAAGGTCGCTTAGAGCAGACAAACAAATAAATGTGCAGTAGTACATAGCTTCTTAATTGTTACATTACGATAAGCATTGTTATTATAAAGTAATATTATACTCATGGCGATAAAATGAATGGTTGGTATTTGTAGTCTTAAAACTTGAAATGAAAATGAAACCTAACGTTTACCCACTAAAAAGGAAATTGTGTCATATTGTGCTTAACTTATTCAAAAATCATACTCTTGACTTGGCGTACCATCTATGAGCGAAAACAGGGACGCTAGCGAATCGTTTGTTCGGCTTCCTTAGTGGAGTTATTCGTGATCATGATGTAAGCCTGCCGTTGTTGTACACGTCATGGACAGTGTGGAACCTTAAATCAACCAGACCTGCAGCACAAAATCTCTTATTTTTTCGAATTACTAATTACCAAGGTAAATAATAGCTGTGCATACCAGGAGAAATTTGAGTTACTGATTGTTTTCCAAGCGGCCATTACCTAGCTAGCGCCAATCTACAAAGCGGATAAGTTTTTGTTTCCTTATCCTAATCACGCCTTAGTATTACTAATTATTATTATAAAATGCATCAAATTGCACAAGAAGCCAAAGCTGTGGAAGTTATGGAGCTAAAGATAAGAAAATTATGTGGCTGAAGACAGCTTCAGATTCAGATTCGAGAAACGAATTTTTACAGCGGACCAAACAAATCATCAACCATAAACGGTAAACACGCAGAATTACTAATTACGTGCTAATGCTACAACGCAAACTGTGTTAAATCATATCTCCTACCACAAAAATTGAAGTCTCTGCCATCCAACCTTCCCCTAAAAATAATCAATCCCTTAGGACTTAAAACTTTCTCATGAGGAGAAATTAAGAGCCGGTCACCATGAAATAATTACTCCATACGCGACTCAAAAATTCGCAGAGACTAGAGGAATAGTTGATACAGGTTAAAAATAACATATCAATTAGACACGAAAAAATTCAGAGAGACCACCCCGAAATCACCCCCGCAGACATTCAAAAATTCACAGAGACTAGCGGAATAGTTGATACAGGTTAAAAATTTGCATGTGGGTCTCTAATATAAGTATAAATAACATATCAATCAGACACGAAAAAATTCAGAGTCGACCACCCCGAAATCACCCCCGCAAATATTCAAAAATTCACAGAGACCAGCGAAATAGTTGATACAGGTTAAAAATTTGCATGTGGGTCTCTAATATAAGTATAAATAACATATCAATCATACACGAAAAAAWTCAGAGTCGACCACCCCGAAATCACCCCCGCAAACATTCAAAAATTCACAGAGACCAGCGGAATAGTTGATACAGGTTAAAAATTTACATGTGGGTCTCTAATATAAGTATAAATAACATATCAATCAGACACGAAAAGATTCAGAGTCGACCACCCCGAAATCACCCCCGCAAAAATTCAAAAATTCACAGAGACCAGCGGAATWGTTGATACAGGTTAAAAKTTTGCATGTGGATCTCTAATATAAGTATAAATAACATATCAATCAGACACGAAAAAATTCAGAGTCGACCACCCCGAAATCACCTCCGCAAACATTCAAAAATTCACAGAGACCAGCGGAATTGTTGATACAGGTTAAAAATTTGCATGTGGGTCTCTAATATAAGTATAAATAACATATCAATAATACACGAAAATATTCAGAGTCGACCACCCCGAAATCACCCCCGCAAACATTCAAAAATTCACAGAGACCAGCGGAATAGTTGATACAGGTTAAAAATTTGCATGTGGGTCTCTAATACAAGTATAAATAACATATCAATCAGACACGAAAAAATTCAGAGTCGACCACCCCGAAATCACCCCCGCAAACATTCAAAAATTCACAGAGACCAGCGGAATAGTTGATACAGGTTAAAAATTTGCATGTGGGTCTCTAATATAAGTATAAATAACATATCAATCAGACACGAAAAAATTCAGAGTCGACCACCCCGAAATCACCCCCGCAAACATTCAAAAATTCACAGAGACCAGCGGAATAGTTGATACAGGTTAAAAATTTGCATGTTGGTCTCTAATATAAGTATAAATAACATATCAATCAGACACGAAAAAACTCAGAGTCGACCACCCCGAAATCACCCCCGCAAAGCATTCAAAAATTCACAGAGACCAGCGGAATAGTTGATACAGGTTAAAAATTTGCATGTGGGTCTCTAATATAAGTATAAATAACATATCAATCAGAGACGAAAAAATTCAGAGTCGACCACCCCGAAATCACCCCCGCAAACATTCAAAAATTCACAGACCAGCGGAATAGTTGATACAGGTTAAAAATTTGCATGTGGGTCTCTAATATAAGTATAAATAACATATCAATCAGACACGAAAAAATTCAGAGTCGACCACCCCGAAATCACCCCCGCAAACATTCAAAAATTCACAGAGACCAGCGGAATAGTTGATACAGGTTAAAAATTTGCATGTGGGTCTCTAATATAAGTATAAATAACATATCAATCAGACACGAAAAATTCAGAGTCGACCACCCCGAAATCACCCCCGCAAACATTCAAAAATTCACAGAGACCAGCGGAATAGTTGATACAGGTTAAAAATTTGCATGTGGGTCTCTAATATAAGTATAAATAACATATCAATCAGACACGAAAAAATTCAGAGTCGACCACCCCGAAATCACCCCCGCAAACATTCAAAAATTCACAGAGACCAGCGGAATAGTTGATACAGGTTAAAAATTTGCATGTGGGTCTCTAATATAAGTATAAATAACATATCAATCAGACACGAAAAAATTCAGAGTCGACCACCCCGAAATCACCCCCGCAAACATTCAAAAATTCACAGAGACCAGCGGAATAGTTGATACAGGTTAAAAATTTGCATGTGGGTCTCTAATATAAGTATAAATAACATATCAATCAGACACGAAAAAATTCAGAGTCGACCACCCCGAAATCACCCCCGCAAACATTCAAAAATTCACAGAGACCAGCGGAATAGTTGATACAGGTTAAAAATTTGCATGTGGGTCTCTAATATAAGTATAAATAACATATCAATCAGACACGAAAAAATTCAGAGTCGACCACCCCGAAATCACCCCCGCAAACATTCAAAAATTCACAGAGACCAGCGGAATAGTTGATACAGGTTAAAAATTTGCATGTTGGTCTCTAATATAAGTATAAATAACATATCAATCAGACACGAAAAAACTCAGAGTCGACCACCCCGAAATCACCCCCGCAAGCATTCAAAAATTCACAGAGACCAGCGGAATAGTTGATACAGGTTAAAAATTTGCATGTGGGTCTCTAATATAAGTATAAATAACATATCAATCAGAGACGAAAAAATTCAGAGTCGACCACCCCGAAATCACCCCCGCAAACATTCAAAAATTCACAGAGACCAGCGGAATAGTTGATACAGGTTAAAAATTTGCATGTGGGTCTCTAATATAAGTATAAATAACATATCAATCAGACACGAAAAAATTCAGAGTCGACCACCCCGAAATCACCCCCGCAAACATTCAAAAATTCACAGAGACCAGCGGAATAGTTGATACAGGTTAAAAATTTGCATGTGGGTCTCTAATATAAGTATAAATAACATATCAATCAGACACGAAAAAATTCAGAGTCGACCACCCCGAAATCACCCCCGCAAACATTCAAAAATTCACAGAGACCAGCGGAATAGTTGATACAGGTTAAAAATTTGCATGTGGGTCTCTAATAAAGTATAAATAACATATCAATCAGACACGAAAAAATTCAGAGTCGACCACCCCGAAATCACCCCCGCAAACATTCAAAAATTCACAGAGACCAGCGGAATAGTTGATACAGGTTAAAAATTTGCATGTGGGTCTCTAATATAAGTATAAATAACATATCAATCAGACACGAAAAAACTCAGAGTCGACCACCCGAAATCACCCCCGCAAACATTCAAAAATTCACAGAGACCAGCGGAATAGTTGATACAGGTTAAAAATTTGCATGTGGGTCTCTAATATAAGTATAAATAACATATCAATCAGACACGAAAAAATTCAGAGTCGACCACCCCGAAATCACCCCCGCAAACATTCAAAAATTCACAGAGACCAGCGGAATAGTTGATACAGGTTAAAAATTTGCATGTGGGTCTCTAATATAAGTATAAATAACATATCAATCAGACACGAAAAAATTCAGAGTCGACCACCCCGAAATCACCCCCGCAAACATTCAAAAATTCACAGAGACCAGCGGAATAGTTGATACAGGTTAAAAATTTGCATGTGGGTCTCTAATATAAGTATAAATAACATATCAATCAGACACGAAAAAATTCAGAGTCGACCACCCCGAAATCACCCCCGCAAACATTCAAAAATTCACAGAGACCAGCGGAATAGTTGATACAGGTTAAAAATTTGCATGTGGGTCTCTAATATAAGTATAAATAACATATCAATCAGACACGAAAAAATTCAGAGTCGACCACCCCGAAATCACCCCCGCAAACATTCAAAATTCACAGAGACCAGCGGAATAGTTGATACAGGTTAAAATTTGCATGTGGGTCTCTAATATAAGTATAAATAACATATCAATCAGACACGAAAAAATTCAGAGTCGACCACCCCGAAATCACCCCCGCAAACATTCAAAAATTCACAGAGACCAGCGGAATAGTTGATACAGGTTAAAAATTTGCATGTGGGTCTCTAATATAAGTATAAATAACATATCAATCAGACACGAAAAATTCAGAGTCGACCACCCCGAAATCACCCCCGCAAACATTCAAAAATTCACAGAGACCAGCGGAATAGTTGATACAGGTTAAAAATTTGCATGTGGGTCTCTAATATAAGTATAAATAACATATCAATCAGACACGAAAAAATTCAGAGTCGACCACCCCGAAATCACCCCCGCAAACATTCAAAAATTCACAGAGACCAGCGGAATAGTTGATACAGGTTAAAAATTTGCATGTGGGTCTCTAATATAAGTATAAATAACATATCAATCAGACACGAAAAAATTCAGAGTCGACCACCCCGAAATCACCCCGCAAACATTCAAAAATTCACAGAGACCAGCGGAATAGTTGATACAGGTTAAAAATTTGCATGTGGGTCTCTAATATAAGTATAAATAACATATCAATCAGACACGAAAAAATTCAGAGTCGACCACCCCGAAATCACCCCCGCAAACATTCAAAAATTCACAGAGACCAGCGGAATAGTTGATACAGGTTAAAAATTTGCATGTGGGTCTCTAATATAAGTATAAATAACATATCAATCAGACACGAAAAAATTCAGAGTCGACCACCCCGAAATCACCCCCGCAAACATTCAAAAATTCACAGAGACTAGCGGAATAGTTGATACAGGTTAAAAATTTGCATGTGGGTCTCTAATATAAGTATAAATAACATATCAATCAGACACGAAAAAATTCAGCAAACATTCAAA